>JAOXYL010000090.1:8421002-8446042 GCA_028564955.1 Terapon puta | reverse complement strand
CACCCAATTATAGTTGTAGAAGTAGATTGAATGAGATTCATCTTTACTAGCTACAAAATTACTGTAATTATCATTCAATAACATAATATACATTATTCTGAAAGTGAACATCTGCATGCTGCAGATGAGCATTTATCGTATATTTTGTATGCAATTACTATTTTGCATATTTATATAGTATATTTTGATGCAATTACTTTTATACATACTGTACTTTCACTATTTTCACAGCAGTCAAAGAACACTTTTGAGGCTTTGAATTGATCCAAAACAGTACCACCACGACATTTGATTTTGATTTAAAAACTCTTGCAACAGATATCATGCAACCAACACACAAAAATTAACTCTAGTTGATAGTTTGATTTCATAAAAACTGAACACTAGAGGATGTATCTGATAGTTTCCCCTCCGTGTCATCATACAGACAGAAGCCATCACTTCTAATGTTAGCACACACAAAGCTAACCCGAACCACAGCGCGCATTCAGCTTCATTTCACACCCACACTTACCTTTATAGAGAGGCAGAGGTGCTGCTGAGCTGGTGTAAATATCGCCTTTCTGCCTTTTTCACTAACTATCCGACGCTAAAGATGATAACGTGACTTTGAGCCGCGAGCATTATCGGGCAGCGGCATCTTCTCTGTCTTCTTCGGCCCTGTTGCTGCTGGATGGGCGGACAACAGACCCGACTCCGCCCCCTGTCGGTCAATAATTTTAAGAATTTATTATCAATACACAACTATTTAAATCAGCAGTCACTGGTAATGAAATTCAACAATTCTTTAAAATGACCAAGAATGGAAACACTCAACACAACAAATAAAATATTAAATAAAAATTATAATGTAACATAAACAAGAGTAATAAAATAAATAAACCCTTATAATATATAAGTACAAATGAAATAAACTATAAATATGAAGTAAATATTATACAACTAACATATATAAAATATACACAACACAAAAATATAAACAAAAATATATACAATAGAAGCAACATTAACTGTTTGTAAGGATGAAAGATATGACAGTTCCCTGAAAGTGAAGTCCTACTTCTTTTTTTTTAAACAAAAAATGGTTTCTGTTGCTTTACATCGCTCATGTCACTCTGATGTTTGTTCAGATTTTGATTAGTTACTTGCTGAACCTAAGAAGGGGGTGAAACAACAGGATTGACAGTGGTCCATCAAATCGAAGTAGTCAGAGGCACCTACAGACCAGTTTTTGGGAACTGTACTTAGAGTAGGAACAGAAATAACAGTTGTACCTTTAGCTCAAGCATGTGATCGTTTGCACAGTTATTATTATTGATTATTGATCGAGTGTGGCAGGTGTGTGGACAGAAAGTCATTTTTTGATCACCAATCCACAGACTCTGGCTCACAATGAGTTTACCAACACAGGAAAGTTGCTGAGGTATTTTGGATTCACTTTTATCTTGTAGGAGGGACTAAATGTACTGACAAGCTTTCTTTGTAATGCTTTTTATTGTTCGGCGTAAACACCTTTTTAACTTGCAAAGAAAAAAAAAACTATATGAAGACAATACGGGAACAAATAATAAAACAAAACAAAACATGTATATATCATCTTTAAGGCTAATGGGGTTAAGATAAATATAAAGAGCGATAAAAATATTTTTATATAATAGAGTCTGTTATGGTTTTAACTGCTTTTGGTTTGGCGTGTTGAATCAAAAATAAGTGTTTGAAGCGATGTTTCTTATTTAAACATTAGTGATATAATAATACGTTATAGTAACGTTTTGAGGATAATTTCCCAATAAGTCAAATAATACATTCAAGTTTAAACCTTTGATATTTTCAGTAATAAAAGTATGTAGTTTAACACATAGGAACGCCAGTTTCTGGACACCCAACACAGAAGCTACCGTTCACATCAATTTCTTTTTTAAGATTTCTTTTCATAGTTTTGAGCTTGATTTAATTTATGAATGAGTTATTTCCAATTACGTGATAAATGGTAATGGTAAAAAGTAGTCAGCGCAAACTAAGTATGGCGTAGCGCTTGATTTAGTCGTCTCCGAATCCCGTCTAGTAGGCACTGTTTTTGATATCCAGTGACGACTTCGCCCACCCAAGAGAAGTTCGGCACACGCCGATCAACATTGTAAGTGCCTCCTCTGCGACAGTTAACTATGGGAGAATGCCCCCCTACCAATCAACTGACTCCATTTAAGGGGCCGAGTGATAGACAGCCAATGGCAGAGCGTACAAAGTGTCACGTGATAAATGTTTTCTCTTTTGACTGACGTCGTCACGTCTCTCTGTAAGTCCAGTGTCACGTCGAGTGACCGCGTTCGTCTCCAGACCTTGTTATGGTTTTTTAACGAAGGATGACGACGTACTGCGAGTGTTAAATGGCTCCTTTCTCTCATGACACGACGACATAAAAACATAGGTATGGTTTATTTTTGTTCTGTGGGGCCTTTATGACTGCTGGCGGGTTAGCTAGCTGCCATATTCCCTGTGTGTTAGCAGCTAGTTAGTTATTTATGTTGAAATATGCCATTGGGGAGTTGTAGTTAGCTCTCTATTCAGTCGTTCTCTCAGTTAGGATCACTTAGTAAACAATATTTACTTGTGAATGTGAAAGGAACAATGCTCAGGAACAGTTTCAGCATTTCACCGTTCATCATTCTTCCTTTTTTGTTTTCTTTCCGTCATGTGCACATCATCACAGTTTTTTTGTTTGTCATGACCAGGTAAATGAAAAAGGGAGAGCGTAGACGTAAGCGCTGCTTTGGATGGCAAGAGCTCTTGTGACCTGAGAGAATGAGTCACAGGTGGTCTCCAAGCACCTGGGTGAGGGGGAGCAGGGCGTTTCATTTGTGGCAGACGCATGCTCGCAAGTCCGCAGCATCACCTCCCTTGTTTGGTACCTCTCACTGCAGGGTTCACACTCAACAGACTTTCTGCCACAAGGTCAGCTGGAGGCACGTCCACCACCACCACCACCACCACCTCCACCACCTGAGGGTCACTGGGCGTAAGGGATGGTCGTTTAAAGCCAGCCAGGTGAGGCAGAGGCTCGGACTCCACACCAGCACCCTGAATTTGAACACTTCAACCTCACGGTGGTCTGCTGGTCTGAGCCAACACATGTCGCGGGTCAAGAACACTCTGGGCACGGTTTCTAAAGCCGTGAGCGGGACGCACACTGAGCTCCTCTCCAAAATTGCCCGACTCAAGCCTAATGCTTTAAAACCCGGGAAAGAAGCAGAGGCTGGTATAAAGTCATCGGAGGAGAGCGCTGTCACGCCCTCTCCGGCCCCCATTGATGCTGCTCCTACACCTGCTACACCTAAACCTGTATCTAACTTGTCTCCTGTAACCCCCCCTGTTCCCAGTTCTGCTGCTACATCCAATTTAAGTGCCACTACCTCCACTCATCCTCAGACTTCGACTCAACCGGCTGTTGCTGCCACAGCTCTGACTGCGCGTGAACTCAGGGAGAAAAGGCTGAGACGCGTTGTTCCCGCTGTCAAAGCTAGTAGTGCCAGAAAGCAAGAGGAGCTTAAAACTTTGCCGAATGATACCGAGAGCAAGAGCGCAACCTCCAAACAAACCACAGCGCTTTTCCATCCCAGCACCTTTTCTGTCAACCTGGATGAGACTTACAACTACCTGGCCCATCACGTCAACTCATACTTTGGTGCAAAGGCTCAGGACAAGAAAGGGGACAATGTCGACTGTTCCTCAGCTTCCTCTCAGGGTCAACAAACCAGCGACCTTGTGTCAGTGTCTGATAAAGGCAAGTCCGCAGCTCCGGTCACCCCACCTTCCTCTAAGAAGGGTTTAGGACACTACCTGTCCTATTCGGCTCCCACAGTGCAAGCCTTTGTGGGAAGCTACATTGCGCCCCTGGTCCCAAAATTTAGGGCAGCAGAGTCCAAAAGTGCTGCAGTGGAGGTGAAGAAGACTGAGGATGCTGCACCAAAACAGGTTGAAGCCACAATTAGTAAGGAGCAGAAGGCTGCAGAGGAGAAAGCAAAGAAACTGCTGCTTCAAAGGGAGAAGGTAGGTCAATTAAAAAAGTTCACCTCCAAATGTTAAGACAATTACAACAAACACATAATTTTCTTACATTTTTCATATTTTAATTTATGCCTGTGTAAAGCCATTATCTGCTAAAGGTCTTAATTTTTTAATCAGTGGTGTTGCCTTGATCTTTTCATTGATTTTTATTGATCTTAACACAGGTTCATATTATATTATGTAAACATGTTGTCCTTGTAGGTCAGACACAGACTAACTATGTGGGATATGATCTCTGTCTATGTTTGGTCAAAATATTATTGCCTCATCCTGTAGTTCAGAGTGTCCTGTATATTGTGGCAGGGTGCCTGCTGTCCATGTGCTGACAAGAGATCATGTTACTTTATATATCTAATGCAAGTGTACTGTGCTGACGTGCTGCTGGAGTTCTAGGAATCTATTTTCAAAAATAACCCCCTGGTGGAGTTGGTCGGCCACAGACAGCATGTATTTTATAAGTCATGCCAGGCTTGTATGTTGTGGAAATATAAACACAACTGACATTTAGTTCATGGCAAGGCGGAAGTGAGGAATTTGAAACAGGAACTAGTTATGTTTGTTGGACATAGCAGAAACACTACATTGGCTGGTAATATAAAATAAAAGCAAAATGACATGTTGGTGGGGTTATGGGCCAGTTCAGTTGTGACACTTAATCCAAATGAACAAGAAATCTGTACTATCAAGGTAACAAAATGAAGTTAAAGGTATATTGGATTTAAAACAATTGTAGTATGACAGCACAGACTCAGTTCATGATTTAACAACTCTCTACTTTCAGTTGGATTTTGGGAGCTTTTTGTCTGCACAATTTCAGGACCTTTACTGTAACCAAATTTACTTTAAGATGAGACTTAAGACTTAAGCAACAGCTGTTGTACAAAAATATTATACTGTGACATATACCTTTTCAAGATATTTTAATATAAACAAAATATAAACATGCTGTGGTTGTCATCAACATACTTTCAGACATGTTATACTGTTTTGGTCACAACAGAACGAAATAAGAAAAATTATAATAAAAACATTTCAACAGTTAGTTACTGTGTCAGCTGCACACTCTGTCAAGTTTTAACTTTGATCCCAGCTAATGTTTAATAGCTGAACATTTTTTGCCTCCTAGATCATTGCCAGGGTGAGTGTGGACAACCGAACTCGGGCTTTGGTACAGGGTCTCCGCAGGGCATCAGATGTAAGGGTCTACATCAGCAGGGTAGAGGACCTCAGCTACCACCTTCTGGAGTTTCCAGAGACTTGTGGTGTTGCAGTCAAGGTGAGAAATCTGAACACACTCGCGGTATATAGATATATTTGAATCAGTTTATGCTGAATGAGGAAACAGTCCAGTGCAGTCTGGCATGTCAAAAGCATCAACCTTTATGTTGGTGTGGCTCACAGCGTTAAGATAAACGGTGTTTACAGCAGCATGTTTTTATGCATTCATAATCATGTTATATCTATTTTACAGCTGTAGCATGTGGATAATGGAGATAATAGCCTTCCACTTGTGTTTGAGAATTTTCCTACGTCAGGAAAATGTCAGAGCCCAGCACCTACATACAGACTGCATACTGCAGCATTTATTTATGTCTCAGCCTTATCTGTAATGGTGTCAGGAATTTATTCAGTGCTAACCTATTTTGATCCAAGGACACTTTTTACTACTGTGAGGAAGCTTAATCCTTTATGGAAAAAAAGAGAACAGTGTTGAGCTTAACGTATCATTTGAATAGTCATTTTTGATAAGGTCTGAAAATGGAAACAGAAACAAATGAGACCACTGTGGTGACATTAGCTGACGTAAAAAAAAATGTCTGACTCCTTACAGACATTTATCCTAGTTCTATCGTTCAATTCACATCATAACAGTTTTATGTCGCCTCAGTGCTGAAGTCTCTAGTCAGGAAAGGGGTTCTGTTCTGTTGATAGCAGCTTTAATGTACCATGATTTTTCTACAGCCAGTGTTTTCAAGATGTGCTATATACTGCTGCTTTTTTTTCACACCAGCTTTTGCCCTGCTTTCATTTTTTTAGCGAAGGTTTGCTTTGCTGCATTTTTTCTGACTAAACTGTGACTTGTGACAATGTCAAAACCTGTCAATGTCCAGCCATTTTGAGAGAGACCGCCAGATCGACCTCTCGTTCGGGAAGCATTGATTGTTTGTGCCCTTGTTTGAGTAAACTCATGCTGAGAGAAAACAGGGAGCCAAACAGGAGCAATGCAGTATGACTGGTAATAAGAACAAATACAATGGTGTGGAGTAAATAGAGCAGAATGTCAAATGAATTGTTTTCTCTGTCAGCTTGGCCAGAGACCCTGTCCTCCTGTTGGCCACATAATGCAATTCAATTTTGCCAGGGTACCTCTGACTGCCACTTAATCTTTACGTATTCCTTAGGAGAGAGTTATCCCTTGCCTGCTGCGTCTGAAACAGGCCAATGACCCAGGCCTGAGGGCAGCAGTCAGAGAAGCCCTTGCTCTGGTGGGCTACCATGCACCTGTTAAAGGCCGGGGCATACGGATCCTGTCCATAGATGGAGGAGGATTAAGGTAATGGTTGAGCTGTTTCTCTCTCCTTTCTTGTCAGGTGTGAGTCTCTGATATTGACTCTTTACAAAGTGGAGCTGAAAAGCATCTACAGCAGCCAAGGACATCAGTCCGCTGTCACTGTTTGTGGCCTGTGTGCAGTCATCTTTTTCACTCATGGCTCTTTGTATATGTCTGTGCTTTCAGGGGAATTCTCGCACTTCAAACGTTACACAAGCTGGAAGCCCTGACCGGCAAACCCATTTACAAACTGTTTGATTATATTTGCGGTGTCAGTACAGGTATGTCATCCCCCTGCCCTACTTTGGCATGTGTATGTATGTGTCTGGATTATTAGAGCAACATTGCAGGCGAGACTGGCACCACTGATCATGCAGTGACCCATTTGTCACTCTGCTCTTGTTTTGACCTCAATTTCACCACCAGCACTACTCAAATGCCACTGCCTCTACTTTGTACTCAAGTTAGACAACAGTAAAAGTAGATGTAATAAAAAAATAGTATAAAATCATAGATTTCATAAAATGATATCCAGGTACTCAAAATCACCACCAGGCGGTGCTGTCAGCCAAACTGATTTCCCCATCTGCCACTCTGTTGTTTTCGTTTCACAGCAGATTGAAAAACTGCATTTTATTTGCTGAGCACATTGGCCTTTAATCACCACCAGAAGTTTCTGTTTGTCCCCAGTTCCTGTCAGTTCTTTCAGTCTTAATCTCCACCAGTTGGAGGTACTTCATTTTCACATTTAGTTAACGCTGTCAAAGCATAATGTAATCCGCCTGCTAGATCGAATGATGTTCACACATTTAATACCCATCTGGGCCACATCTGGGTAGTTTGATCACCCACATTATTCAGACAGACCCATCTCTGCCCTCAGAGCTCGGTTGTGCCTTGGCTGCCCTGTCAGGGAACCTTAATCATGGAGGGAAAGTAGATGCCTTTAGTGTATTAACCATGTCAATCACATTTACTTCCTATGACTGGATCATCCGAGGATACGTACTTACTTTTAACAGATAATCCTTCAGGCAACTGGCCTCACATAAGTGCTACATCAATAGGAGTAACAGAACAATGAGCCATACATTACTTCTTAGGTATTTTCCGTGATTTAAATGTTTGTGTGTGTTTCTACCTCAGGTGCTATCCTCGGGTTCATGCTGGGAGTCTTCCAGATCCCACTGAACGAGTGTGATGATCTTTACCGAAAGTTGGGCTCGGATGTCTTCAAGCAGAACGTCATTGTTGGCGCAGTGAAGATGGGCTGGAACCATGCTTTCTATAACAGCGAAGCCTGGGAGAACATCCTCAAGTTAGTTCCTTTTTTCACTGATAGCATAGTTGTGGTTGTGCTTAGTTTACTTGTTAAATGCTGTGAAAATGGAAAATCTGTTCAGGCCTTTTTGAAAGGAAATTTTCGTTCTTTCCTTTTATGATTTTTTGTTGTTGTCATTTTTACTACATTATGACTGCAGATTTGTTCGCAAGCTCTGTACTCTACTTCGCCATGCAGTAATAATGTGTCTTTGATAACCATAAAACCACAAAGGCAACTATGATGTTCACTTATATGCATAACCTAATTCAAACATGTTTAATCTGATATGAACAGTGAGTTTTTATAAATATGCAAATTACTGTAAACCAGACTGGCTAGAAAAATTGGAAAACCATTAAAGACATATAAAGTATACATAGACTGTTGTAAATAGCCTTAAAATCATCAGAACTGTGGTGTTTAAAGATAATTATGCTGATCACAAAACTATTTCAAGTTCTATTAACGGATATACAGGAGGATTTTGTGAAGCCTGCAGAAATAAATCTGTACAAAGTCATGGTACAATCCAAATTTCCCTAAACCAGAAAATAAGATCACGCTATCTCTGTTTCCACAGAGAGAAAATGGGCTCTCACCTCCTGGTGGAGACTTCAAGAAACCCTGAATGCCCCAAGGTGAGCTTTAGAAGATGGTCTGACTGATTCTTCCCTCTTGTTTTGTTCTGGGACTGACCAGTGAGTGTCTGCCACACCTTGTTTACTTGAATATTATAAAGAAAGCTCCTCTCTCTATCCCTGTCTTGCACACCCGTGGATAGGAAATATACTCCAAAGCCATATAAGACAGTGTGGATAAAGAATTTTCAAGGATTTCATATGTCAGCACACTCCTCCGAGGCTCACAGAACAGGGATGACGCTGAATTGATCTGTCAGACTGTCGGTCTAGATATTATGTCTGCGTCTTGCATCTGTTTGGTGGTAAATGCAGCCCTGTGCTGAAAAGGCAAGTCAAGTTGCATGTCATTTGCTCTGTCTGTAGGTGGCAGCAGTGAGCACAATTGTGAACCGGGGCACTCCTCTGAAGGCATATGTGTTCAGGAACTACAACCTGCTGCCCGGGGTACGCTCTCACTACCTGGGGGGCTGCCAGCACCAGCTCTGGCAGGCCATCCGTGCCACATCAGCAGCCCCTGGGTATTTCCAGGAGTTCACCTTGGGAAATGATCTCCACCAGGTCAGTCCTACTCTCAACATCAAAGGGTTGCACTGGTCATGATGGACTCAATTAAATCGTGCAGGTTATATCTGAAATAATTCCTGTCACTGTTGGCTACAGAAAAAGGGAAGTGATAGGACTCATGACACTGGATTGACATTCTGTATTTAGATTTTAAGCCTTTAGCTGATGCTTTTATTAAGGAGGATTGTCATGAGCGCAAATGTTACATAAGCTTAAATTCCAAGATAAATACCATTAGAGACAAAGGGGACATGTGTCAGAGTTACAGAACATAACACATTTTGAGCATGGTCGTGTAGGATTTTTTCTTTAGCAGACTTTACAGTTTATATGTAAATAAATAACACATTGCAAGAGGTAAGATCTAAATACCAACATTGCAGGCAGACATTTTATGGTCAATAGAACATCCACCCTTTTGCCAGTAAAAATGTTGGCTCCATTAAACCATTTTATGTAGGATGTTATACCCATGATCATTTAACAAAATGTCCAATACTCTACACTGTTATACAAAAATGCATTTGAATTTGAGATTAGGCAAAATGAAGACATGAGCTGTATGTCTGTATTACTTCACCTGATGATTAAAAAAGATTATTCAGGAAAAAGTCAAGCCCCCAGAGTTATCTACTTTGAAGCCAAAGGTGAGGTCACTCTTTGACCTGTAACTCTTAAACCGTTTCACAGGGGTCCACATGAGTCCACATGAGTCAAAATAATGTAACACAGTAAGTTTCAGAAAAGGAATCCATGGTCGTACATATTAGGGGGAAAAAAACATTTTTCTCTTACAAAGCTGTTCTCACACTGTTACGTAAATACTGTATGATAGTAATCATCCATAGTGTCTGGCTGTGATGCTTTAAAAGGATTCACAAACAAGTCCTCAGTGTATACAACCTGAAGACCTTTGCTTGTTCAGAGAAATATTGCAACATTTGATTTTCGTTGTCCCTGATTTGTAGTCGTGCTGTCTTTCACACCCTGCTTTGCATTCACACCTTATATTTACACAACTACTGACAATTTGACTGCAGTCCTCTGCTACAGTAATACAGGCTTGTTGTTGGATTGCTGGATTAAAATGCCTTGTATAGTCAGTGTTTACGGTGGAGAATCTGAAGGATTTTGAGAAGCCGACCAAGAAAAATCCTCCAAACAGCAAATGAGAGGGAGGAACTGCATTTCTGTCTTGTCAGAGTTTATTTCCAGTCAGTTACATTTTGACAGGAGATTGAGGGCTACAGTTGCAGGAAAACACATTTAAATCCATCTCCACTAAACAGGTTTGCATTAGCTATAACAAACCGCTACTCTGCCATTTTACTAATCAATACATATGGCTGCTCTGTTTGCCTTCGTCAGTAGAGAGCACAGAAGAAATGAGAAACCATATGAATAGACAGTGAGTAGTAGAGAGTTTTATTTTGTTCAAAATAGAAGTCACAGTCATTACACTCCACCTTGCTTGAGTTTTTGGTTGATGTTGCCTTTGTTTGACCTGCCAGATGTCAGAATCTCCTTGAATTGACATTCACACGCAGATGTTGTATAAAGACTGACAAACTCAACATAGATGCAGCGCATGCCTGTGAATGAGCATGTGTTTGCATCAAAGTCAATATCCCGTGTCGACACGCTCCCACAGTCTTAATTGGAAGATGTGTTAGTTGTGTAGGTGAATGGGGAGTTTCGGGGGGAGAGAATGAAAGAGACTGGTTGATGAAAACCCACCTGTGGTGGGAGATTTCCCCAGCTTGCCGTCTAGCAGGTCTCACCGAACTCTGAGATGCATAAATTAGCCCAATACAGCTCTTCCTTCATCACACACAACGGTTTGACTGCTACATCTGCCTCGTTAGAATGAAAAGACAGACAATCTAATTACGGAACTGCTTTTCCAAAATCTGTTAGCCGCCAGCATTAAACCTCATGCTGTGAGAGGATAAGACACCATCAGTAATATATTTAACACATTTGATGTGAAATCAGTTACATTCATATTTCATTTTTGTTTCATTTATGTCAAAAGATATTTCCAAATTAAAATGGAAAGAAATGAGGAAAAACAGGGCTTTAGACCTGATTTAATAAAAAGCACTTTTTGCCCTGTTCATGTTTTTCTCAGGCTAATAAATCTTTAGAGAATATTTTAGGAGATGTTTCGCCTTCACTGGCAATTCCTGTGTGATTTGAGCTTTTGCTCATTTGTTCCACTTTCTGTTTTATTTTGGAGCAGTTTTCACTTGAGTTCCCTTTGGCAGAAGATATTCTACTCACATTTGTTTTGCATCACACTTCCAAATAACAAAAGTTTTAAAAATCAAATAATTAATATTACTATGAATAATATATAAACATATGCATGGAGTAAAGAAAAGTCCAATTTGCAGTTTAATTTAAATGGTCAACTTACCACAAAAAGTGAGAAGAGATATGAGAGGGCACATTTATTATGCTTTGTTTACAACTTTACAACTTCAACTTTTAGAACAATTGCTTCTGCCACCACAACAAAACCATATGAAACAAGCTATATAGATCGACGAAGAAGAGACATGGAATTTAATTTACTAATTACAAAATCCGCTTTGTGAAATTTGTTATTCAGAAAGAAGTTAAAATAAAAACTCATGCTCAAAAAAAATAATTTCAACCAGGATGAAACTAATTAAAATATGATTTTTAAACATGATTGGACAGTGTAATCTGCGAAGAAGACAGCCCTCTAATGTACACGTTTTTGCCCAGCTTTCAGACACTTTGCTTTATCAACGAGGCCAGCTTCTAAATGCCACCCAGCCGGAGGGCCTTATGTGCTGACTTGAGCCAGTGAAACCAGTCGTGAGCATAACACGCTGTCTGTGTGATGTCAGGATTCCCTAGAGAGAGAGTCATCTCGCTCTTTTCCACAAACGCCCACAGAGTTTTCCACTTAATTCGGGCTGCAAACAATCATCCTTTTATACGGTGAGTGCAGGAGAGTTGCCTTGCCATGTGCTGAACGAATGCCGGAATTCTTAAGCAGCGATTCAAGAAAGTTGTGATTGTTCGTTGATGTTTCTGCGATTCTGAAGACTGGAATGAAAATCTAACGGAGCCAGATTCCGATGTGGTAACGCAGGGGAAATTGTGACTTAGAGCGAGACCTTTGAAGCAGAGCAGCAATGGTTTTATCAAAGCCTCACACTTGCTGCCATAGTCATGGAGAGGATGCCTTAGTGAGGAGGAACAAGGGAAAAAAAAGAGCGAAAAAATAGAGGAGATGAAGGAAGGGAGGTTCCACATTAAAGCTCTCTCAGTTATCTCTGCTCAAAAGAACACAGAAGTAGAAGACTTCAGACGTTTCACAATGGATGCCAGGGCATGCGTGGAATGGCGAGGAGGGCCCAATTTTTTCCGCCTGGTTGCCATGGCGTCTCCTGAGGCGGTGGGGAGGAATGGGAGCATGTTTTGTGCCCACCTCTGCCAACATTTGATGGGAGGCATGGGATCGGTGGGCCACCGCCCCCGGTGAGAGCGCTAGAGAACCCCAACGTGGCGCAACGCTCAGCAGAAAGACTTCACACAGTCTGAAATGGAGGTCACATCAGCACTCCCATGTTTTTGTCGCTAATGAATGACAAGGAGAATGAGTCATAAGTGAATCTAACAAGTCATTAAATGTGGCAGCTTTGGCTAAAGGACTCAGACGGTTTGATTCTGTGTGAGAAAAGAGGAGCAGGAGGTAGAGATTCTCACATAATTAAGTGCCACTCCAAAAGTTCAAGAAATCATAACCTTTTGGATCGCATTTTTCCTTCCTCTTTCTTTCCCTTCATAAAGGCCATTAGAGGTGAGGTTATTGGACATAAATTTCATGCTCAGCACTGCAGTGCCTTTTAGACGAGGTAGATTGGAGGAGAGGTGGTGGATTCGGGAAGACGGCACAGTGTAAATCTGAGCTTTTAGCCACTTCCTCATCCCAACCCTCTCCTCCTGGGTTAAGCCTTTTAGCGCTCAGCCTTGAGGCTGTCAGAGGATGGAGCTCAGACTTGTGCAGACAGCTTCCTGCTCCCAGACAGACTCAGGATATTTGTCCCTTGAGTATAAATGCACACACATGGATTCTCTTATTGTCACCACTTCTGTTTCCCTTTTTTTTTTTTTTTTTACCCTTTTTTTCTGTTATATACATAGGTCTTCACTTGATTGCACCGGCACACTTGTTTGAGGATTAGATCCGTCCACTGACTATGTTTACCGACTGCTGTGAAAAAGCATTACCGAACCTTCCTCTGTCTCTTACCTCCTCTCAGTCTCGCAGTGCACCACCCTTTATCGGCTTCTCTCTGCAGTGGCTCCAGACGGGATTTCTTGAAATACATCACAGCTTTGATCCTTGCATTACAATGTATTGATATGCAAGTTGAGTCACCTCTCCTGTGTGCAGCAGGGAAATTAGCTTTAAAATTGCCCAGTAGATGGCTTATTATGATGGACAGAAAAATTATGCTTTCTAATATGAAGTTGTCAAATATGTACATAAAGCCTGAAGGATATCTAGACTGACTAAATATGAGCAAGGGGGTTCTTGCACCCATTTATATCACAGCACGAATCATCACAGTTCAATCTGAATAGCTACAGCCGGCAGGGATGATTCATTGTTTCAATACTGGCTGCGCATGTGTGGTCATGTATTCACTGAATGTGTGGGAAAAGGTAACTGCAAACAGAAGATCTCAATTCCTTTGCCTGCCCGGGGCAAAGTTGGCACTCGCACAGATGGGTCCCTCCTCTATTGACAGCCGGGGAAGATGACTTGAACCTCACTGTGACCTTTGGGGCTTGTAAAGGAAAAAGACAAAGAGGAGGAATGGTCGGGGTAATCACGTAATATGGCATGAAGACCTCTGATCTGACCTGGCCGCCACTTAAGAGTGGCTCTCCCCACACTGACACTGTTGTCATTCACATCCTCGCTATGAACAATCATGGCATTTATGTGGATTGGATGCCATTTAGGCAATTAATTTTACTCAAAGAACAAATTTATTTTTTACGATTGTGTGGAGAGCCTGCTTTTATGTGCAAACAGCGTGGACTGATTTAGAAGATTTAGAAGTGCTGAGAGTATACAATAGAGTTTTTTTTTTTGTTCTTTTTACAGCAGCCTAATTATCTACTTTATCGATTGAATAACCAGCTCTGGAAAACAGTCTCCTTATTGTGACAGACACAATCAGATGTCCGCGGCTTATGTAATGGCTCCTTAATTAATCATTTGAGAGAAGGGAGCCTCACTGCAAGAGCCTCACAATAAATCATGACAGAGCTCAGTGCCCCTCTGTCCGGCCCTGTCAAATAAGCCAAAGAAGAAACCGTAATGACCACAGCTGCTCATTGGGACTGTGACGTGAATGGCACGCCGCATGTATGCCGAAGCCTCACCTCATTTAGATTTAAGCAAGCGCCCTGTTCTTTTCTGCGCCGTGGCCGCTCGTAATGACCCTCACACAAGAGGGTTCAAGCTTACCCACGGGTTGGAGAGGCAGAGAGAAGCACACAGGCTGAATGAAGAGGATGAAGTTTGCTGTCCCAGCTAATGGGAGCTGACATACACTGGGGCGTGAAATGACTTTTACTGATCCTGACGATAGTACCTCTTTCCTATTCAAATCAGCTCTCCCCCCATAAGACAACCGAAACTAGCGCAATGAAGATAAGCTCCTAGAAGTTAATGACAGCAGAGAAATTTCAGACAGCAATGCAAGGGACCTATAAATTGCACATGTCTTCATTTTGTTTATTTATCATGGCTCATATCATCTCTGTAGCTTTATTCCAGAAAATAATCTGTACGAACGTTTTTTGTTTAAAGCCATATTTCAGTTTAATTGGCCATCTGAAGACGTGAAATGCATTCCCATAGGTACAGGAGCCCTAATTAGTTGAAAACTTGCTTTATTCGAGCCGCCGGAAAACGAAGAGCTGATTTGTGAATCTGTCATTGGGCCCTGAAGGGCAAAGGCGCGGCCAGAGGAGTTGTTATCCTCTGGAGTATCAACAAATAGGCACTACCGGAATCAAGGAACGGCGTCAAAGAAAAGCGTTAAGCCTTTCAGGAAGGCGGCATTCAAGCTCTGCATATCAAAATTCAGCTTCAGTTCATGTTTTGAGGTTAAACTTCCATCAGATGGTCTTTACTGACAGGGTTGCACCCTCAGAGGACATTATCTGTTGGCACATGGCCCGTTTTTTGTTTTTTTTTTCTCCACAGTGTGATTGAATCATCGTAAGCCTGAGCAGCATTACAGCACTAAATCCTCATAAATGGACTCGACCTTTGCCTTACGCCATGCTGCGCGTTTGACAGACTGCTTGAGTTTGGCCATTTTGTATGAAAAGCTCATTTGCAGTCTATCCTAAGTAGATCATTGTTTTTAATTTAACTCTTCATCCAAATATGCCTTGGCTTCAAGAATGTGAGAATGTGGCAGCGGTTCAAGGATGGCTGTTTCACTGACAAATGGCTTTAAAGAGCCACGACCGTTTCAGCATCTGCCAAACTGATGTCGTGTAGGTTTAACCCAGTACAGTCTTCCTCATAGAAGCTTGTTTGTTCGCAACAGTTGTGAAAGGAAATGACAGATACAAATTATTTTCTGAATGATTGATTATTTAAAAAGTAGACCACCCACACAAAAATATTCAGTGGGACCACAAAGCTTCTTTACTGCCTAAACCAGACTGTAAATGCCTCAGCTATGTTCACCAAGTTCTGAATTGCCTAGGCAGGTGCACTGAAATGGAGACAAGTTCTAGCATTCAGCTCCCTGCTCACAAGAGCATTGTGCAGTTGGCTTCTAATGTTACATGCCTTGGCGCTGCGTGCAAGGCCGGCCACTGTGCTTGTGAAACTTGCCCCCAGCTATCGGCACAAAGAACCCATGACTGGACCCAGACTGTTGCCATAATTGTCAGTGAGTTCAGAAAATAGAGCCTCTCAGTGGCGTAAGTGATAAGAAAACTGCTTAGTTGTTTTGTTTCCAGCTGGGCTCGTCTGGTGCTCGCCACAGTGCAAGTCCCTCTAAGTCTCCATTAGGAGCAACTCCAATCCAGACATTTTCTCCCCTTTTCTGTGATTCATTTCTTGGTCTGCCAGACACCCTACTGGTGCATAATGACGCACTTTGGACAAACGGCTGCCTCAGCAGTTCCACCATGCTTTGTGGCAGAGTGAAACCCTCTTTGTGCGACTTCCATCTCAGCCAGTGAAACGGCCCCTCTTTGAGGCTCTGGCTCTCACAGGAAATTCTCTTAATGGCCAACTATAAGGTCTTTAATGATTCATATAGTATATTATCATAACAGATTAGAAAATCCACTTATCAGACAGTGGGACCCACAAGGGCTAGAACCATTTGCATTTCTTTGCATTTTCTCATTTTTTGCCAGTAGCTCGAAGGATCATAATACGCAGGCATTTGTAGCTCCCCACATGATGAATCCTAATCTTTTAGTTGATTTATGACTATAACTTATGATTAATGTTATCATGAGATTGACATTCCTGGTTTTTGACTTTGAGGTCAAATTTTGTTTTTGTCTAATATATATTGCTTAACTAATGATTATTTAAGATTAAGATTAAGAACACCTTTGTTGTCCCACCAATGGGGAAATTTACATTTTCATCAATGATTAATCTGTCAAAAATGTTCTCATTGTTTCTCTCCAAAATGCCTTGCATGGCTCTGCATCAAAGCCAGAGGTGAAAATATCTTGCCTCAGTTGTTTTGTTCAATCAATAGTCTAAACAAATTGAGGAGTTTGAATCAGATTTGGCACTCTTTCTGTATGGGATGATTCAGTACACCCAATTGATTGTCAAAATAGTTTCCAGTAAATTGTTAAAATTAACTTTTGGGCCAAATGCAACAGAGCCACAAATAGCACTGTGAGAGAAAAATTTCACATCCAGTTATAAGTATTTTCATATCCAGATGATGATACATATCATTATACAGAACAACTGTAAATTCAATGAATAAATTGTATAATAAATAATCATGAAAATAATGATCACATGAAAATGCCTATGTCTTATTATACTTTGAATTATGTACTGAACGAATAATGGTCCTTAATCATTTCGTGTCTTTCTAGGGGACTGTTCTGCTGCATAATTAGCAAAGATTGTCTTCCCCGTCTGTGCTAGACTTTCCATGCCCAAACCATGTCCCCATGACAAAAGAACATATGGCCCTATTTTACATAGAATTTCCTCGTTTTGTCTTGGCTGCTTCGTTTTGAGAGTCCTTCTGATGTTGATGGTTACACCGTTCTCTATCACATTCACTCTCCTGTGTTCGTCCATAGACTCTTAGTCTTGTTTGACAGTTATGTACTGCTCAATGTCACTTAGCATTTCCATGGTGAATAACTGTATTAACAGCCACAACAAGTCATTCATGAAACCTCTGTTATCTTGGGAGCTATTAGTTGATGCAGTGCCCTCAGTCTAACTATGATCACCAGGTCCCTCTGCTATTTTATTTTCTTGGTCCTGGATTGATGATATAATTTCTCAGTCCAGCTCCCTGGACGATTAACACACCTTTGCGTTGGTAGGCAGCCCTCACATTCCCTGTCATGCTGTGTGCTCCCACAAATTTGTGCAGCATTGTCGTTTGCTGTGACACTGCTAAAGCGTGCAGACGATATGCGGTGTTCCCTCCTCTGCTGCTCCCCAAGGCTTAGTGCGTGTGAGACCATGTGACATACGCTGTCAGAAATACGTACCCACATTATTATATTCATTGACTCTAAGCAGGCATGAGCTTTCGATCAAACGCGCACATACACACAGTCATATAAACAAGCGCTCGTCCCCCTAGTGTGTCCCTAGACACTTGGGGCCCTGCGGCTCCCGCCCCCCAGCCTGGCCTCTTTAATGAGGACTGGCCCCTGTGCGTTTGATCCTGCTGCCAGCCCGCAGCCCTGCGGCCCCTCAGCCTCATGCCTATTCAACAAGCCCCACAGCCTCTCCAGTTACTCCCCCCTCAGCCTTGAGTAGACTATGGATCCAAAGCAAGAGCACTCCTGGGCTGTTGTTTGATATCAAAGCCTGACTGAAACTGTGAAAGAGAAGGAAAAGGGAAAAGAAATTGTGCTTTGTAGACTTTACAAGCAGTTCTTGAGCTGCACATTGATCTGTTCTTTTTGTTTGTCAGATGTTCCTCAAAAATTTCATCCATTGACCGTTAAAAACCATGAAAGGTTCTAAGGTTTCATATGCCAATGAATTTGTTTCGCTGACTGAGGTCTTGGCAATTAAAACATTCGCATGCTATGAGTGGAGTCCCTAACACGGCACTTCCTCTGTTTTGTGCACAGGATGGGGGTTTGCTGATTAACAACCCCACAGCGCTGGCTATCCATGAGTCTAAATGCCTGTGGCCTAACACGCCTTTGGAGTGTGTGGTCTCACTCGGAACGGGCCGCTTCGAAACGCCTGGCAAGAACAGCACCACCTACACGAGCCTCAAAACCAAACTCACCAACGTCATCAGCAGCGCCACTGACACCGAGGGTAAGTGACAGTCACTGGTAAAATGTTAAAAGTGCATTACACCGTTTTGAGGAAAGTTTTCAATGTTGTCATTTCACTAGGTTGTCAGATCTTAAATGAAAATCTGTACTTGACCTATCTGGTATTATCTGACTTCTGATATTTCATAATGTACATAATAGTTTTTAAGTACCCTTTTCAATTCAAACGCCTCTTGAAAAAATAAATTAAAAGAAAAATTCCTAACCTAACTGTAACTTAATGGGACGCTCCACCAAGTTGTATAGTATCTAATGAGGCTGTGGGGAAGTTTCCTGGAGTCTGAAAGCCCTGAGACATCCACAGTTTATAAGAGATGCCCTGTGCCTCTGCTGCTTCAGAATTGCCCATTTTTGTTATAATTTGTCTTTCCTTAGTCTCCCAACTCTACATGGAAATACAATACTAGATATCTTGTGTTTCTCCCTTTAAATCACCATTATTTGATTCACCATTTGACTGAAGGTCTGGCACTCACTGTTCTACTGTTTGGCAGCTTTTAAAGAAATGCTAGACACAGTGCCAAAAACATCTGGTTATTTTTGTGGTCGATGGCACTGATGGACTACATAAAAATAATAATCGAGTCAGGGAAAACTATCCCAAATATCGTGCCAAACACAGACAAGCTTAAAAAACAAAGAGAAACTCTGCTCAAAAGAAATGGATGGTATGCAAACTTGCCTTTATATTGTTTTGTCTCCACCTGAAGATTAAATTAACACACACTATAATCAGAATGCACACAGATTTGGATGCATTTCTGAGGGAAGGAATTAGGTTTTGATGTCACCAGCATGGAATATACTGCACTGCAGTTTGACTTTGTTCTGGATAAGTCCCATTGTGGCCCTCTGTAGTGGCAACCTCTTCCGTCTCCTTATCACCTCTGGACATGGGCACCTCTGCTGTGCCTAAATTTGGCTCTGTCCCCTCCCTGCTGCTGCTGCCGTGGTGCAGTGTGTGACCTAGATGCCTCTCTGCACTTGTTCCTCCTGTATTTGGGATTAAGCTCTCCCCAGCTCTCCGACGGGCTTTGTTATTTAGAAATAGGAGATTAGCAAGAGAGTTTATCACAGATTTTCTCTTTTTCTAAAGCTTCTCTCCCATCATAGCACTCAACAGGCCTCCTACTTTGTCTTTAGGTGTATCTGTGGAGCCGTGGTTTGTTGCTGTTGACAGATAAGGCTGATCTAATGGGATTTTCGATGTAAACAAAGCTCCCGATGGAACTGGCTTGTGCTCGCTGACAAACTCACTCAGTCATGTTTAGCCGGCACAAATTAGGTTCTCTGTACAGCAGAGCAATGAAAAAATATATTTTAGCCTCATAGTTCCAGATTTGAAGGTTATAGTTAACAACTTTTGTTTCACACATTTTCTTTTGTTTGCTCTCTGGTGCCTTTAGCCCATTAGTTTATGCAAGCAGTCCTGTTGCCTGCACAGTAAATGGTAGTCTGTAGTCAACACTCATGGCAGTCAGCATCCCATATGTGCTGCAAACTCTGATAGGTTTCTCTCAAGCACAATAATTCTGAAGTCTGTGTGATTATTTTGCTTCTGGTACCTGGAAATTCTCTGTAAAGATGAAAAAAGCGAAAAAAAATCACTGTGTAAACTATTTTTTTCTCTCTAGACGCTTGCAAGGAAAGATCCAAGACTCTGTGATGTACTGATTTTGTACAGCTGCAGACAATGATTAAGAGGCTCTTTCAGTATTCTTTTAATGAAATCCCACATGCCCACATGGTAATTTTTTCTATTGACAGAGGAAATCTGAATTTTTAACAGTTGGCACCAAACGTGTTCCGTCGATAAGTGGAGCTGCACGCTGGTGACTGATGAACAAACCCTCTGTCACTGACCTCAGTTGATGATGAAAATAAGTTCAATTATGATAGGACAGAAGAAAGCGCATATTAAGTATTCAGTAAGCAAGCTTATCTCATCTAAGGAATTATGTAGTTACGCTTTTCTTGTTTGTGTGTGTGTGTGTGTGTGGCTTCCCACACCGTGATAATGTAATACAGTACACTGACCGATTTTAAAAAAAAAAGGCAAGAAGAAAAGTCAATAAACTCTCTCCAAATAACCTTTTCGATAAATGAGCCCTTGTCGAGTTTTGCTTCACAGCCTCAAAGGCAGCTGGATGTAATAGAGTCCATGTCTGCGCTGCTGAACCGCTGTGGGAACACAGAGAGAAACAACCACCGTCACCTTTTTAGATCCTTCGGGCATATTTACCCTATGATTGCTTCCCGCTGCCTGTTTGTATGCATGTGTATGTTTTGATTTTAAAACTCTCAGACGTAGCATTTGAAAGCAGCCGTGACAGACAAGCCAGACATTTTCACTTCGTATTACCTCACACTCTCAGCCCTGAGCTTGTTCTGTAACAGTGTTGACAGACAAGCTCCGACTTTGGACGCCCTTCTCACTCTTAACAAAATATCCGAATGTTTGTACACGTTGTTGCTATTAGGAAGTTAATTGTGTGTTTATGGTTTTGGTCTGCAGCCTCACTCTCACCTCTCTTCCTCCCTCCAGAGGTTCACGCCATGCTTGATGCTTTCCTCCCTCCCAACACTTATTTCCGCTTCAACCCATACATGAGCGAAGACATTTCCATGGACGAGAACCGGCAAGAGAAGCTCAACATGCTGCAGGCCGAGGGCGTCCGTTACCTGGAGAGGAACGAGGAGAAGCTGAAGAAGGTCACTCGCATCCTCACACGAGAGAAAAGCTCCGTCCAGAGAACGGCTGAGTGGGCCAGGCTCAGGGCTGACATGTATAACGGACTGTCCTTTAACTCCTCCAAGCTCTAAGATCCAACACAAGCCACTCTTACCTCACATGGAAACTTTTCCCTTATTCTACATTGCCTAGAATATGCCATGATACCATCATTAGTGTATGTCATAGTTGCTGACCTCTGAAGAACATTGTGAAACGCACAAGTAGGTAACGTGTCATGCCAAACACAACCTTCTCCTCACTCTTCACACTTGCATTGTGTCAAATGATGACTGAAATGTAAATTTGGGAATTTACGAAATTGGAATTCACTGTCAGCTTTGCAAGAAAAAAGCATCCTGTGTGCTTCAAGGAATGGTTCAACATTTTGGAAGATGCGCTGATTTGCTTTCTCGGTGAGATGAGTAGGTAGATGCCACATATGTATGTACGTTAAATATGAAGCTACCATCAGCAGACGGTCAGCTTAGCTTTGCTGACTGCTCTTTGAAATGCATCAAGTTTTGCTAACCAGCTGCTGACTCTTGCAACATTTGTTCTGCACTTATCAGGCTTCTCATTTAAGAGAAGAACAGCGCATCTTTCCTAATATTATTGAACATTTCCTTTTAAAAATCAGAATACTGTAAATTTGTACAGTAGCCACTGACATTTTTTCCAGACTGTTTTACTGGATGAACACTTCTGAAAGGTTTGATTTCCTTTTAAAGATTTCTTAGTACAACCAGCATATCCTCACAAAGCAGTGTTTGTACTTTCTCAGAAAAACTTAAAGGTGGGATAGAAATGTGTTATTGAAAGCTATCAGTCTGCAGTACTGTAAAACACTAATGTTAAAAAGAAAAATCTTATTTTCTTATTTATGGGTCTAGTCAAGGTAAATTTGAGTACCTAATGCAAGTGGCATTTCTCAGTTTTAATTACTAAAATTTGCACTTTTAACTATACAGCCACTGATAAGCTGTGTAATTGTATACAAACTATATCACATTGGTACATGAGGGCCACTTCACATATATATTCACATATTCAAACAGTATTGCGTATATTGTATGTAAATGCATGTTATATTTAAGACTTTACACACAAAGACAAGCTGAGTTCTATCCAGTGAAATTACAATATTTAATTCTATGAAAGCTATAATGATTAATAATTATGATTAAATATGAACAGCTGAATATTGGAATGGGGCCTCGCTGCCATGAAGATCTATCTTGTGTATTATTTTAGCCTCAGAGTATTTTTAAGTTCACTTGTTTCAAACGCTTTTATCATTGTGTGCTTGATTGTTTGGCTTTACGGATCCCCCCACAGGCTACACACATTTTCTGCTCTGTCTTCAGTGGTACCCTCTTTGCCTTTGATGCCTCTTCTCAAAAGCCTCTTTCACCCTTTCTACCTTGAAGTGCTGTGTTTCAGTCCCCACTCTGTTGTACTATAGTCTTTGTTTAAAAAAAAAAAAACATGCTCTCAGCTTTGCAGCTAAAGGACTGGCTCAAAACAGATTGCTGTGTATTGATTCGTCAGGATGAAAATGACACATACTGCTTGAGAAATGCACTGCAGACAAGTACTGTATTACTGATACAACAATGTGTTGGTCACTCCCAGAGGACCCAAGGTATAATGGACTCAAATATTACCCAGTTATTCCACTGTGCTCCGATACTGTTTGAGAGTGTATGTAATTAAAACCCATCACTGAACCTTGCTGCTTCTTGCCTCCTAATTATGTGAAGATTGTGATCTGACGAACGCTGCCGTGGATCATCTCAGGAAGAGGGGACGTGCAGATATTAAGTCGGTAACGTGTGCTCACAACTGCTTAATTATTCCAACAGAGATGTAGACTGATCCGCATCCTCGTCTCTTTGTTTCACTTTCCAAGATGCTTGGATTGATTACCAGAAAATTGTCATTTATAAAAGTACAACATCCGACACATCCTCACCTGCCAGTGGATATTTTCCTTCTAACTCAGACATATGCTGGCTTTTCTAAGTGTGCAGAGGTAAGGCTGTATTTTTCAGGGGAAGGTAATTTGAAGGCCTTTCCCTGAGCGGCCTGTCATAAAGGAGACGGAGGTGAGATGAGATGACTGTGCAAGGCTGTGCTCAGGCACCTGGGTAAAAGCCCTGTCCGGTGATGGATCACATTTCCCTCCAGCATAAACACGGCGCACCGACACAGCTCCCCACCAACTGCTTACACGCATGAGAGCACAGCGACGGTCGCAGAAGGCAGAGGACACAACAACCGGCATCAGCCAGGGGTCTGAGGAGGGAATGATGCAGGATGGAGGCCATGAGCATTTGTTATTTTACCTGGCGACAACCACTTCACAGGACAAATAAAAGCAGTAATAGGACACTGACTGAACATAGACTGTAAAGAGTAGCTTCAATATTTTTATGCAAATAGTACAGCAAATAAACATACAAAAGATCTAGATAGAGTGTGTGATAAAGTGCTCTGTCTTTGGAGGTGAAAATACTGACAGTTTCACACTGTTGCATGATCACACACTGAACCTGTGATCTGAAGATGTTGGCTTAATTATTCAAAGAAAAATCAGAGAATAACACTATTATTGCCTGATAAAAAGCCTTGATTTCTTATCATCAGAGTTCTTTGAAAACTATAAAATGGTCATCACACCTCTGCAGTGAGGCTAGAAACATTCTGATCTGGTGCTTCTGATAGTGATAATCAACATGCAGCAATCAAGAAGTGGTTATGTTTTTTCCAGTAAAATTCTCCAGGCTCATCCTGCAAGTTTAAAATAAGACATCATATGACACAACATCTTTCAGGGAGGTGTTTGGACACATTGCTCCTCTCAGTCAGTCAGCAGCATTGCAGCTCAATCCACCTCATCAGCAGACTAAGCAGCAAATAATAAATCCCTGGTCTGCTCTTTTCTTTACACGCCTTATTGCTTTATTTCTTCAGGAGGATCAATTCAGCATCAGTACTGTTTTTTCTTGGAGCCCTAGTTATGCATATGTTAAAAGCAAATAATACAAAATTAAACATCAAACACTGGAGGACCAGTGTGTTCCTGCATTTTTTTGTTTTTCATTATTATTTAAATAATGTCCACTATGCTGTCCATACCAGTCGTTTACAGAAGTTTGTAAGTCTTCTGTAATCATCACTGAAACCTGTAGCTTGTTGAATCTGGTCTAAACTGTGCTGAGATGTTGTTACATGGTAGGTTAAGTGAGTGAGGAGAAGGCAGGGTTTTGCAAGTAGACCTCTTCTCTGTTACATATTAGCGACTTTTTCAGAGAGAAAGAGTGGAGAGAGAGTGTGGGTTTTACTTTTGGGGGCTTTAGAGACAGTTTATTTACTCTAAATCACAGGGCAGGTCTTCCCACATCCTCTGTGGTTTAGAGTTAATACTCTAATCCCTAAACACCGAGCATGACATCCACCTTCTCTGCTTCTCTTTATTCAGCCCCTGAAGCCGACTTTAACTTTCACCGTGGCTCCTTAAAATGAACCATACCTGTTTCCTGCTTGATCATTTGGTGAAAT
>JAOXYL010000090.1:8399470-8420902 GCA_028564955.1 Terapon puta | reverse complement strand
ATTTATTGGATTCATGTCATGTTTTTGCCCCCTGTGTGTTAACAGGGTTAAGCAGCCAGTAAAGGCTGCTCCCACTCAATATGGAAAAGTCGTAATGTAATTACACAGCAGACAGAGAGAGGAAATACATCCCCCCTGATGTAAACTGATCTGACTCATGAACTTGTCCCCCAGCAGTAATCACATCAGTAATTTGATTTCTTTTGCACCTTTGGCCAAACCTCCAGACTCTGAATATAAATACGTCTCTCCAGTCGGGAACAGATCTGGAGGAGGTTTTGACAGGTAATGTGCTCTCCCTTCTCTGTTGTTATGTAACAACTGTTTATCCTTTGGGTGGCTGCTACTCAATTACACCTCATATTTCGCTGCAGCAAATAAACCCAGCTCATTAACCCTTAATTAGTTTTGGAGTGAGCAGCAGATATTGAGATAAGATATGAAGAGTTTAATTCTGAAATTGCCACCTCGGTAAAAAGTGACAGAAAGGGATGGAAAAACAAATCGCGGCAGACTGAGTGGATAATAATGTGACGTGCTGTCTTTGGCAAAGTCATACATTTTTGCACAACATATGCACAACACTGCAAATGCAGAGTGCTTCTTTGTGCATAATTGATACCCAACGTTCTGACTTTCTGGCTCATTTAAAAAACGTGAAAATGTGAACGTCTCCTGGCTGTGATATTGTTTTCCACTGCTGCGTTTTGATGTGAGCTCTGACTATGAGCTTGCCGATCTGTGTTGAATCCGTATTAGTTAATCATCACCTCTGCTGGGAGCCAGGCCGCTTTATGGTCGGCTTGCTGGTGCTGCATCTGTTATGAAGTTTGTCCTAAAAAGAATTGAACGAAATAGACCGAACCAGTGAGGAAAACAGGCCAAGTGATAACTGTGTCTCCCCTGCACAATAGCCATGCCTTGTGTGAAATTCTGCGTCTCAGTGAGCAGAGGACTTCAAGGATCCGCTGCAGCAAAAGGCATGATAATTGGAGTTACCAGTGAGGCAGAGACGACGTTTTCTCTGCTGGCTTTTTTTTTTTTTTTTTTTTTTTTTGCATTTCAACACAAAGACCTGACAAGATTCATTTAGTAACTTTGTGCTACAGTTGGTCTCCATGGTGTTGTATCCTTGAACTTATGTAAATCCCTCAGAGTATTTTACAGATAATATGCATGGGGGAAATTAAGAGGATATTTTAATGAGATTCAAGAGGTATGCAGACATATCTGGAGGCGGTCTAAAAATTACAATACTTCCCAGCGTGGCACTATTGGCAGATGTGGGTAAGAGTCCCTTGGTCCCCTTCAGTTGATGATGAGGGAAATTGGTGCAGTTGGGGGGTTGCATCCAGCAAATGACCTTGGCTTCATGTCAGACTCTCTCCTCCTCAGTTTACAGTCGTATATACTGTAAAGCAAAGCAGAAATGTCTCAAGAAATACTCCACAAATAAATAAAGATGTTAGGAGAAGTGGATGAGTGTGTGGGGAGGCCATGGATTTCAGAGGTAATTAAGTTAATTTCTTTACGCATCTTATGATGAACCGCGCTTTGGCTCATTTCCAAACGATTTTATATCTACAAACCCACTTTCATCTAGCTTCAAATCTGTGCCACAACCTAATTTTAGCTAATCTCAGTCAAGCAGCCCCTGAATGACGACTCAAACCAGAGCCCTTGTCCTCTTGCCAGACTGGGCTTATCCTCCCAATAAGTGCGTCACTTTCCCTCAGTGTTTGATTCTGTGGCTGCAGATGGCCACCATAGCTAAGCCAGAGATAATGCATGTGTGTAACATGCACTGAGAGAGAGGGGAGCATAGCTGGCTGGCTGGTCAGTTGGCAGCAGATTGGATCGAGAGGAAATGTGGCTTTTAAAATCATGTGACCTCATCCAGCAGCATCTTGGATGATCCCCTCCCAGCTACTGTATGATTATTAGTGCAATCCTGTTCTCAGGGCAAAAATGGTTCACTGTATCAGGACATGCAAATGGCTCTGAGCAATTAAGGCCCAGAACAGCTGGAATGAAGTCCGCTGCCCAAAAGGTGAAAGCACTCATATTAAAATAACTGCAGTCGGTGGATTTGATGCTTCAGTTGAGTTTTGTTTCCCTTTTTTTCGTTTTGCGAGCCTGATTAATGAAAATGTACAGGATTATTAAGCCTTTAAGGCCTGGAATTATTTCGGTGTCGAACATTATTTCTGCTTGTAGCATACCCATACTTTACTCTGACAATAATAAGACAGCAACTGAATTAAAACGCAGCTCCCTGCTGTTAAATCACAGAAAAGGGCATTGCTGAGCATTAAAAGACAACTTTCGGCTTGTTTTATCCTAAAACTCGTCCAGCTGTTGTCCATCTGTGGTTTGGAGCCTGTGGCGAGCTAAAGTACTATTAGTGTGTCTATTTGGATAACAATTTGCTAGAACGCTTCAGTGCCTTGAGGCCACCATACATCGGCAGCGGCGCTGCAGTGCGCGCAATGAGCGTGCGCACACCCCGGAGTGATGCTGCGCGCCCCCGCCCGGCTGTGTGTGTGTGTGTGTGTATGTGTGTGTGTCGGTGAACTGGTGGGAGAGAGGACCAGTGACTGAGGCAGAGGAGAGACAAGTGCAGCAGGCTCGGCGCAGAGCGGGACTCCACGTAAATAAAGGCAGCTGAAGGAATCTGCGCGTCGCGGGGGACCGGAGGCGCAGACCGGACTCCGCCGCCGAGGGACGAGATAAGGTGAGCCAAGCGATACCGTTCAGAATAAACACGTGCGGTGCAGCTCGCGGTC
This sequence comes from Terapon puta, assembly GCA_028564955.1. Classification (NCBI taxonomy): domain Eukaryota; kingdom Metazoa; phylum Chordata; class Actinopteri; order Centrarchiformes; family Terapontidae; genus Terapon; species Terapon puta. The sequence goes on along the minus strand of JAOXYL010000090.1, from coordinate 8,418,116 downwards.
CTCTGACAGGAGTTTGAGGAGCAGGAGGAGCCGGTGAGAGCGCTGTCCTCTTTACTGCCTCTGTTTTTCCTCTCCGCTTTGAACGCAAAGACTCGGGGGTTGTTTTGCAAAGCTGAATCTCTAAAAATACACGTTGACGCGTGAGCTCGTGGCTGCTGGTCAATCAGCGCAAGAGAGAGAAGGTGCAGGTGCCCATACACCGACTGTCAACCCGGGGTTGCCTCAGAGATGCTGAGAGGAGTCAATGTCACTCGTCCTCCTCTCTGAACCTTTGATGTGATCTGTCCTCCTCTGCCTTCACTCAGAAACATCTGCCGTATTTGACAGTTGTTGTTGTTTGTTTTTTTATGTCCTGTGTTGACGGAATAGCTGCCCTCTCCTACAAAATCCCCCCTGACCTAAGCTGATCTGCTCCCCACATGTTTAATTCCCTCCTCATCCACATCACAACTCTGTGTGGTTTTGGCTGACCGGTCAGTTTGTTGGGTCTCGTTTCCCTTCATCATCTGATTTTCCCCTGATTCTCACTCATTACCATCCCATTCCGATGTGTTATTCGAGTCAAACAATTCCTTCACTGGAAAAGAGGGGGGAAAAAACACATTCCCACCCAAATCCACCCTGCTTACTCCCCCTTCTCCTCCTGTCTCCTCTTGGTCAAAGCTTCAGCCAAGGGAGGGGGGGGTTGGTGGGGGGACTCACCATCATGCAACAACACCCCCACCCCCCTCCTCTCATCCTCCTCTCATCCCCAGACACTCTCACTCACTCACACACACACACACACACACACACACTCAAACACACATGTCTGTGCAGCACACTTTCGCTGCCTGCTCAGATAGCCAAATTAATACAATGCTAATGACCCCCCCTCCCTTTGTATTGTCTGAATCTCTTGTTCTTACTTCTCTATGAAAGGGCTGACACACTTTCTAGAAATGTTTATTCACTGCGGGCAGACTATGGGTAATCTGTTTAAGAAGACAACAATATCCCCTCTATCCCTGCCTTATGTCTAGTTTGCATTAATTCAGAAACAGGCGGCAAAATGTGCCGCGCCACTTTGCGTCCCCGGCGGTTTGCGTGTCTTCCGGGCGACCCCCTCGGTTCACACCTCCTTCGCGATAAGCCTGACTGTCGCTCAGGCCCAGAGAGCCACGACTCGGCTGCCGCTGGAGCTCCGCTGACAGGACGTTTCAGGCTCAGTTGACCAGCGTGGAGAACTCGGGACAAGATAGTGACCTACATTGTGCTGGCCCGTCTTTACTTTCACCCTCAGCACAAACGGCACTGGGCGGGGAGATTTGCATAACTAAGGGATTATCATGACACACGTTGGCCGGAGTTATTGTGAGAGCACCAGTCAGCCCCACTGCTGACCTAAAACCAGTGGCGGGCAGCTCGGGCCGCGGGGGCTATGGGAAAAGCTTGGGTGTTGGAGGGAAAATGCCACTAATTTCACTCTGTGGGCCGCAGGAACACGCAGACTATTCTCCGAGAAGTGATCAACGCTCCTTCTGTAAGCGGACGTCTGTGGCATTGTGAACTCCGCCAACCGGAGGACGGGACAAAGTGTCTCATAGATAAGAGAGAGCTGGTCTGTGTCGCTCGTGGCGATGCTCATGACATCATTTCTCAGAGGAACTGATCTGAACCGGAGATGCTTTCATGATGACCGGTGACTCATTTCATCAAGGATGCACTTCTCTCATGTACGAGAAATGCACCTGTTATGTATTCAGATATGGAAGTAAAAAAGTGAAGCCGACATCCTGCAGCTGAAATCAGAGCAGGAGGCACTTTAAGATCCAACATTTTAAAGGTTTCTTCTTGATAACTGCAACCTGGTTCTTACTTTTCTAGCTTTCACCATCATTTCAGTTGTTTGTACTGACCGAGCTAAAAGCAACATTGTTGCAGTTAACAAAAGAAATAAGCGATCAAACTGTGGCCGTCATGATTTCTCGATCAAGCGATTACTTGACTGGGAGAAAATGGAGCCATTTTGACAATCGGTCATAATTTTATTCGTTTGTCAAGCAAAAAATGCCAGCAATTCTCTGGTCACAGCTTCTCAACTGGGACAATTTGATGCTTATTAAAGGTTTAGACCGACATGTGAAACAATTAGAATACATCACTTCGACACGTGGGACGCTGGCATTGTCCACAATTTTCTGCCATTTCACGGACAGAAAGGATCAATAAAGTCTGAAAATTGTCAGCAGGTTAATGGATGATGTGAACATTATCAATCGGTTCAGCCTTAGATCAGACAGTCTGACAGTTCATAAAAAATCAGATTATCTAAACCACAACCGAAGTGTTGGCAATAATTCCTCATTGCACAGAAAACACTGAGCAGTGAGTTGAACTATGATTGATGCTGCCATGTTCTCAGTTTAGTGTTATCATGACTGGTTGCAATTAAGACCCCAAACTAGATAACATATGGCCAAGCTGAAGTAAACTGTGATTATCCCTCCATAAAGCGGTGCAATAATTTGTTTTCCGTTGAGACTGGCACAGGCACAGTTGAATAACGCACCGTCACCCGTGACTCCCACTGATTGACTCGATGATTGAGAGTGTTCTGGAGACACGTGTAGCCGCCCCGAGTGGAGACGATCCAGCGGCCGCCGTGAATAGAAGTGCTGTGCTGCTCAGCTGTGATTGGGCAAAATCTCTGGGGGCTTGATGGAAGCCCATGCCTATCCATTAGTGTCACCGCGGCCTGGATGTCTCTTCCCAGTGGGCCAGTCACACACGGCAGCGCGGCTCGCTGACATCGCCTGGACCTCCTTGTCACAGGCATGTTCATCTCATTTTGGGACTGATGAGTGCCTCATTAGAGAGCCACAGAGGGAACGCTGCTCCCCCTCCTCGCCCGCTTCACGGCTGCCTGAACAAACGCCTTGGTTGTAATTTGGACAAATGTATGCAGAGGGGAAGAGGAGTACATGCAAAAAGGACATACATGTTCATTACATATACACACACACGTCTCACTTTCTCTCCCTCCCTCCCTGTGAGCAGGGTCTGTATGGTTGCAAGCTGGTGGGTGCAATTAGAGTTTCACACTCAGTTAGGCAGCAGCTCTAATGGGGATTGACACGTTCCTGCAAATCCGCTCCACACAGCTGCAACTGTTGATGTTTACATGCTAGACCTGTATTATATTGTGTGGAGTGGATGGTGACAGGTGACTAAGACAAATGGATATTAGGTGATTTATGCGTTGCTCATAGCTAGACAGCTGTTCTGAGCAATTGCAGACAAAGAGGTGTGGTTTTGCTTTGTTATTTGTTATCTCGTGCAACAACACAGCTTCTGTGATTTACGCTGAGTCAATCAATGATTTAGTAGATAAATTAGTAGATAATAAACAGAAAAAAAATGTCGATTCTGTTAATAGCAATCATTTTCTAATTCCTGCCTTTCAAATAGGACCATTTCTGCTGTTTCCTGTTTGTAAGTGGACGGTTTTCCAGTTTCTTACTGTTGGTCAAACAAAACGAATGATCAGAAGTCGTCACTTTGTTTTCTGGGAAATTGTCATGTGCCTATCTCTTACATTTCATAGACTGACTTATTCATCTAAAACTAAACAAATTAAACAAACAAAGAAAACAAACGGAATGAAAATAATCCTAAATTGCAGTCATGTGTTAAAATGAATGATTTATTTGTTGATTAATTGAATAACAGTTGATATCTTCAAGCAACTATGTAAAAAAAATCTGTAGCTCTCGCTTCTCATATGGGAATATATGCAATTTTTCAGTCTCCTATGCCAGTAAATTGAGTATAAGAAACCTGTTGGGCTCTGGGAAATTGAGCAGAGTTGTAGGTTGCAGCCTTAATCTCAAACTTAAATCACAGATATGTTCTGCAGGAATCAGGCCACTGCTTTGTTACATTAGCTTGTATTTTTAGGCAGCAGGTAGTGTGGACAGATGGCGCATGAGTAGCGGTCAGTGCGGATGTCCCCGGACGACCCATTGCGACTGAATCATTACACCAGAGCTTTACACCATGACAGTCATCAAACCCAATCACTCAAGGTTGTCCAGGGAACGCCATTATCGCCTAGGTCAGGTTATTACACCCCTTAGTGAGAACAAAGCATTTAGAGAGAACCGAGTGCCTGGGAGTGACGGCAATAGAGCCCCCTTTTGAACTGGCAGGCTGGGATAATCGAACGTAATGTTGTGAGGTTTTATGTTCCCCCTGCACCCCCAATAGAGCGCCTGACAGGTTAACTAGCTCCATGTACCACTTGATCAGACTCCCAGTCAACCTTGACTTTAGGGACTTGATATGAACAAGTGAAGTTGAGGTGTGCGCTCAGCGTGTGTTTTCCAAATTCTCATAAGATGATCTGCTGTCTTGCCACCCACCAGAAGAAGTGGAGGGAGGGAAACAGAGAAGTGGGAGTGTTTTGAAGCTTTGAGGGGTTGCAGGGGGGAGGAGGGGTGGATCATGTACCTCGGTCGACGCTGAGAAGGGGCAGGGGAACAAAGGGGGTCTGTTTTCTCTGTCTGTAGTGGCGGGGCGGCTGCTCTCGCCTCTTTCTTGCGGCAGAGGGGGGTGATGCTGGGTTATGCCTGAGGAGATCCACAATGGGAGCCCGGGTGTTAGAGCCTCTGTTTGAACACACAGTTGTTCCTACTGAAGAGGGTTGGAGACGCAGCCCCTGCTTCCGACAGCCTCGGGCCTGTTGAAGCTCTGGCCAACTTTGGATGGGCAGCAGATGTTGGAGAGGAGGTTGGTGGCCCAGTGGCAGCACATAACAAGGACCACTGCTTCCCTATCCTGTCCTGAAAACAACAGGAGGTGGGCATTGCTCCACTAGCGGGGTGTAGGCTCGCCAAAATTACAGAGAATTCAGGAAGAGTGAGCACTTGAATGCTTTCTGGTCTGTTCTCAAGCCTCTATCTTTCTGCTATTTGCATAGAGCTTAAGAGAAACTCGGCCTCACATCCCACTCTCTGTTGGCACAGCGCTGCAGCCCACTTGTGTTGTCTAATAGCTCAGCAAATACATCGCCACAGCTCGTATGCTGCTTATAACATTGGAGATTTAAAGGGTGGGCCCATCCAAGAAATCCACCACAAGCCTTCTCGCTCTGCTTGGGAACATTACATCCTGTAAAGTTGTAGAAGTGGGGGGTCTGCAGAGATAAGTGGAGGGAAGGCGTAGATTATCTCTGTTGCCCCAGCACATGATGCAACAGTGATTGAATCAACAGGAAAGAAGGGGACACTTAGCTGTCAGCTCATGAATAAAGTTGACATGGAGACACAAAGTGGCTTTGCCATGGTTCAGAAGGCTTGCTGACCTCGAGGTCTTATTTAGGCCAGGCCCTCTAATGCCCTTACCCTCTGCCCCACCCTCTACCCCCTCCCACACCCTGGCCGAGGGTAAGATACCACGATAGCAGCTCAGCCCACCACTGAAGGGCCCTTAATCCAAGTGGGATGACAGCTTGGCTCTAGATGCTGTTTCTGTGGCGCTGAGACCAATGGGCTTTTCTTTCCCTCTTTTTCATCCCTTAAACCCCCCAAACGCAGCCACAGGAATCCTGGGAAAAAATTCTCCCGAGGGAGACAAAGGAATGGGATGGTAAACAAATCCAAGTGTAGACGTGATATTCCTCCTTTCAGCAGTAGATAAATGTGCATACTCTTTAAGATATCAAAAGCACCAAATACAATGAGACTGTGGCTGCTTTGTTTTTTATTGTCCTAGTGTCACGTGTTGTGTAAAAAAAATAATCTATACCAGATAATCTTTGTCCAGGCTTCTGATGACTGATTAGGGAAGATTGAGGTCAGAAAAATGCATTAGAATCATAAAATTTGGTACTGCTGTCAGATCAAATCCCTTTTCCTTCCTTTATACCAACCAGCTGAGCCATTCAGAGATCGCATGTGGAAGAAGATCAAAACAGGCCATTGGTTTCCACTGATATAGTGATGAGCATCATGTTTGCCAGTACAGTGAGTCACTCTGCCAGGCAGCTACAGAAAATTTTTCCAGGCTGATTGTGCTGATGTGTAGTTAACACTGGGAACTATTGAGAGCCACGTTCATGAGAGGATGTTTACAAAGTTGAAGTCCGTAGTTCTGAAATTTCTGAATAGAAAATTATTCATTAGTAAAGTGTGAAACATTTGTTGGTTCTAGCCAGGTTTTACTGATCTTGTCTTTGTCTTATCGATGTCTTTGTTTTTTTAATCATTGTAATGAACTGAATTTGTGCTTTTTTAATTAAATGTTAACTGTTAGCTGGAAAAAAGGTCATCGGTCATGTTCTAGGCATTTTAGGACATTTTATAGACTAAACAAAATGAAGTAATCATTGCATGCTGCCATGGAAATTTAGACTAGGAGATAATAGATTGTTGTTGTTAACCAAACAGCCTTACAGTAGAAAAAAATGTATATGTGCCATACTGAATTTGTCTCCTTTTCACCATGATTACACATATCATGAAACAGATTTAAAAGTATTTCCTTTATATCAAGGATGTTATTTTTCAACCTCTGTTACAAATTTGATTTATTAGTAAAAACCCAAGGACACCCTCTGTGGGGTCGACTCTGCTAAGGAAGCAATTTAGATCAAATGCAAGCAATGGAAGAGCAATCAGTATAATCTCCTTGCGGTCAGTCCTTCGGCGGTTTCTCAGCATTGGTCGTCTTTAGGAGCTGGAAGAATGTAATTGTCTCTGAGATAATTCCTTGTTATGGGCTAGCTGTGTCTGACTGTGAAGAGGGGAGGATGGACAAATGGCAACTTCATTTATCAGCATCTCCTCTGAGGCTGGTTGGCCTGATAACCCAATCAAACGTCTAGTGTGGCTAGGAGCTGTCTGGGCTTTTTCAGCTCTGTGTTTGTCTCTCTGTCTGTGTGGAAATATCAACGAGTCTTTGTCAGCGTGCCATGTTTTACAGCCAAAGCCATATGGTGTTAAGAACCCAGTGTATAGTCTCACAAAGAAGAAATGCCTTTAAGTTTGTTGATAATTTCTGCAGCAGAAGCTTTTTATATTTTATCCCACAATTACTCCATTGTGTATTCGGATCTTGTTGATGAATAGCATTCCTTATATTGGTTTTATTTGGTATTGTTCTGGCAGAGGTTGAAAAGACTGTGGTCTGAAGCAGACCTAATGCTCTGGTCTTCAAGGTTGGCTGGTTTTGGGCCTCTCAGGGCTCAGGGCACAATGACCACGTCTCTGTATGAGTGGAGCCATGGTGGACATGTTACTCAAAGGGCTTACTGCGTGACAGAGAGCACGCCTCCACAGATCCTGTGGGAGAAAAATAGGACACTTTCACTCATTGGTCATTTGTGGCGTGTCACTGAGGTGGAATTCATATAGCTCCGAGTTTTGAAGTCAGTATCTTGATTGTAGTTGACATTTCGGGGTATGCAGAGAGGCTCAGCTTGGAGTCAAGGGGCACTCTTTAGATGTTCACCGCTTTCATGAAATGTGATTGGCGAGGAATAGTAGATGAATGTACTGAGGGGCTGCAGTGTGCTGCTTCTCTCACTCTGAGGTTATATGCATTTTGTCAGCTATCTGAGATCAACTTAAGTGCACATCTGAGGCTTTTGCATAAACCGCTATCTTAGTGAAAATCTCAATTCCCCTTGATTGGATGGTAATGATTGAAATTGCAGTTTCATTTCCAAAGCCAGCCTTCGAGACCATGATATGCAGGGCGCTTATAGAATTATTAAAACCTGCTTTATAATCTCAGCTTGTAGCCATGTGATTTAAATAAAGGAGCAGTCGCTGCCCTAAGAGCAGATTATACACTGATCCCCCCACTGTCTGTCTCTGCCTCTCTGTTTCAGTTTCTGTCTCTCTGTTCCTCTGATTGTTTCCTTTCTTCTTTATCGTTCTTAGCATATTTCTTATCTACGTTTGCTAACCAGGCACCCGCTATTTGTAAACCCATCACTGGGTGCATGTTTCTTATGTTTTTTTTATGTTCCACTGTACAACACAGTTGTTATCAAACTGGTGATTAAAAACCAAAGAATGGTAATGTTGACATAATGTAAACAGGAAGTCAGTGTAGCATCACAAGCATATTTTCCAATAATTGTTGTTTCAGTTGGTTGTAAATGCAAGTGCAATGTTTTATTTATATTTTGAGGTATCTTTAGTTTTAGTTTAGTTTAAATATGCTCGTTTACTCCATATACCATTTAACCATTCTTGGCCTCTGATCACGGTGATGCGATCTGATGACTTCAGTTGTTCCAGCACAGTATGTAAAAGTGAAAAGGGTCATGTATATTATAAAAAAGGATATATGGTATGGTAAATATTTTTTGAAGGCAGGATCAGGTTTACCCTTATGTCTTATCCAGAGGTAAAGCCTGAGGCAAACTAGTAGCATTTATTATATTTCTGCATATTTTATGAATTTATAGATTTTCCTGTATCCAGCACTGCTTTTAAAATGTAGGGGCTGTTCACTGATAAAGTGCCTAATCAGGCAAGAATATGGGGAACTACACGGAGGTCAGACTGATTGGATTCTCCACGGTCATCGGCGGAGAAAAAAATCTAATTAAGCCTGAGGCGTCCCAAGTCAGACTCCTCAGGATTACCCTGGCCCTGCACCCAAAAACCTAACCCTGGGAGAGAGTGATAACTAGACTCCCATAATCTGTACCTAGGTCTTACTACAGGGTGGGGGGTGTTACTGATGAAACCATCGCTAACCGAGTCGACCAACCCAAACTGAGTTGTCTGACGTCACCGCTGGTACAGTGGTCATCAGTCGGGCACAGTGAAACCTATCGGGGTAAATTCAGTTCAGATCAAACATCCCAATTTGAGGTTTACTAATGTGAAGTTTGTGTTAATGTTCATCACCACAGCGGGAAACAGTGCACATGGCTGCGGTGCTAAAGTGTGTTTGTGGGAGATAATGGTACAAGAACTGATTTCATGCAGAGTTTCATCCGTATTGCTCACAATCCCCCCGCTCTTTGAAGTCAAATTAGAAGTGTGTCTGTATGGGTGGAAATGACAGACAGATTAGAGGACAGAAAACACGCTTTGAAAGAGCACTTAACCCCCACCCCCTTTCTCCTCCTCAAATCCTGCAAAGTATCTTTCCTTTTGTCCCAACTTTAGGATGTGGGTTGGATGTACGCTCTGAATTTTAGGGTGCGCTTTTCATTTGCTCTTTTGTTTTTGTGTCTATTGAGTGAAAGTACACGTTTACTGTTGTCATTGAGGGAGTCCGTTTGAGGGGAGAATATCTCACGGCAGGAGACCACTATTGATCAGGTGTTTGCTAAAAGGAAGCAGGGATGAAGGGAAGAAGGGTTAAGGAGAGAGAGGGGTCAGAGCAGGGTGAGAGACGGGGAAGAGTGACCAGGACATGCTCTCCGTCTCACCAGGATGCAACCGAGTCTGAAACATGGGCTCTTTTCTTTTGATCCTGGAAACAATGCACCTGCTGGAGGCCCGAGGGTATGTCTTCTCCCCGTGTGTCCTTTCCAGTGTCTCCAGAGGTATCACCGACCTGTGCCAATGGGAATTAGGGTTCTAGTATTATTATCATATGCGTGACTATACACGGACAATGGCTTCTTTTCTCTAACACCACAAAAGTTGAAAAGTTGCTTGTCATCTCCTCTTGCCGTCTCTCAGGACTCGATTGTTAGCGAGTTGTTTTTCCCAGTCTACCGTCAAACCGCAGCTAGAGTGAGAAGAAGAAAATGCACTTTTGGCCTCATAACAAAAGCCCCCGAACTTGTTTCACTCGCTCTGTTTATCTAAGCTGTGATTCGGGCGAATTGGGACTTTGGATATGAATTTCGAGTGGAAGCCGAGCGTTGGCAGCAGTGGCAGGGCTGCGTCCTTGACAGCCCAGTTGAATTAATTCCTTCCAAATGGCTGGTTTAAAGAATGAAAAGAGGAGTCTTGAATAAAACCTACCACTGATCTAATGCAGCACTATGATGGAGGTCCATTTTTACCCATAATGTCTCGTGAAACTTCTTTTTTATCCCCTTGACTCATATTGTGTGGAACTGAAGCATAATGGAGTAGGTGGCCACAGAGAACTCGCCCGGGACAGCTCGTCATAGCATTTCAGTTTGATTGACACAGCACTTCTTTCTTTCACATCAGACATGGTAAAATAGTATAGAAGTGACTCTTTTACATAACATTGGACAATTGCATGCCTAACCTCCTTCATTCACCGCTGGGCCTCTGTGAATTCAAACTGGAGCAACCTCTACATATCTGTGTTTTGTAATGCTAAAATTAGCAGCATCTGAGGCATGTGCTTGATATGGTAATAGGGCAGGGAAATTGTGTTTTGAGTGTTTATTTTCCATTTTACCCTGGATATATGCCAGGACTGGCTGTTTGAATTAGACAAAAATTGTTTGTTTTGATTGGACATCGAATATGGGGAACATGAGAGGCTATAACATATGGATGGTATATGTCATTTTATGTAATTGCTGCACGCTTCACTTGTCTTTTCTCATTTGCTTGGGTTCCTGATCTGTAATAGCAATATTATTATATTTGATTTATTTTATTTTGTATAAATGTCTTGCTTTGGTATATTTCCTTCAGTGCATTATGTTTGCCTGATCCCATTTATTCACTGTTGAGCCGCTTCATCTCATGGTTCAGCATGTTGCCTGCTTTATTGTTATTTTAATTTCTAAGTTAACGTTTGATTATAGCATTGCGGTTGTGAAAAACGACGTAAATTCATATTGACAGAGACATGATGTACATTGCAAGTGAGTAAGCAAATACATAAAGAACTAAATAAATAAATAAATGAATGATGCATAAATTATGGATGTCTCCATATGGGAAACTGTGTGTTAAAGGATTTATCCCATCTCGGCCATCTTCTCTTGGCTCTCATGGTATCACTGAAGCGATCAGATCATTGTGAGTGGCACAGTCAGACTTGAGTAGACATTTGCTGAGCATTAAACATGGGTCATCATGATTAACCTAACGATTCTGACTATAGATACGAATGCGTGTGCTTTAAATGTAACATCTTATTAATCCCCAAGGACTAATTTAAATCGCTTCTATCACGGTGCTGTGCAGCTTCTCCTCTGCTTCCTTCACCTCATCTCTGTGTCAGAACTAGGCTTTATAAGAGAGAGAGACATGCCACAAAGTTGTGCATTGTGCTGGGTGATTTATGATAGTGTTGGTAGATGGGGTATAAATGAACACTTTTGTGACACTGAGATATTTTCCCTCACAGGATCACACAGTAGCAGCTCTCAGCTGTGCCGACTGCAGCTTTAAATGTTTAATGGAGAGTCAGGGGATGAGGGGCATCTTCTGTCTCTCTGTTTCTGTCTGCATAGTGTCTCATTCCCACCTGGCCAAGCTCCAGTGCTCACTGCAGCATTCTGACCCACTATGCTGCTGCATTGAGGCCGGATACAAAGCCTCAATGGAGACTTTTCAGCTCGACTGAAGTTATGCGGTGTATTGACTAGTTTGTGCAGCACAGGCCTCTGTTCTCAAACTTGGCCAGGCTATAAAGTTACTCATTCACTTGACTTTTGTGCACCTGTATTTCACTTTCTGCCCTGGCCCTCTCCTTTGGAACCTCAGTGTCAGGGGAGTATGCAGGTCGTTTGACCACCACCCATCAGCTTGTGTCACGGTCAAACTCGCAGCATTGGGGAGAAGCCCTGGCTGTCCTTCAATGGCTCTTTCACTGCCGCTGGGTGACAATGCATTTTTTCCATGCCATAAAGCAGATGCTGTATTATAGCAGCACAATACTGGGCCCATCTGAAACTGTTTACCATGTGAAAGGCACACCGGGATCAGGATGCCTACCACTGTGTGGGGCTTTTTGACTTGCCACTCTATAATGAGTACACACTGGAAGGAAAAGGAGCAGGCAGCCTCAACTAGCATTGTGGCCACTGCTTAGAGAGAGGAAATGCAGTATAAAGTGCTGATCCTGGCTATTCTTTCAAGGCTGGGACTTTTTATGCACAGTAGAATACAGAGATTACTGTGACATCCAATGAGCTTGTCAGCAGTTACACCCCACAATAGAAAAAAAGGCAGGAAGTGTTTGTCCACTTGAAAAAAACGATTATCCACTAATTCTCTGAAAAATTGTTCTTGTGTTTTTCTCATGCCAAAAATCCCTGACATTATTCCTGGAGCTTGATACAGCCCTGGCAGGTGTCCTCTGGATGACGACGCGGGTCTTTTCAGACCTCTTTCTCTGAAAGTCAACAAATCAAGAACTAAGAGGAGAAGTGAAAACAACTTGACTATAGAGGCTTAACCGGCAGAACAGAAAAGCCCTGCAGTCAAATGATTAGCTTCTTTTGTGTTACTAGTACCTGTCTTCTCTTGTCTTGCTGTTGCTGTTTGTTTTCGGTGGGTTTGAAGAGGCTGCCCTTGTTCAGTTGTCTGCCCTCAGGGCTTGTTGTGTGATGTGGTCCACCCCATCCCATCCCATCCCCCTCAAGCCTTAATAAAAAACAACTAAAACAGCGTTGAACCTGCACTGCTGTTGGATTTACTGGTAGTCTTTCAGCAGGGCTCTTAGTCACTAATTGAGCACTCAAGTGGAGCAGGACCTTGAAAGGCCAGAGGTACCCGGCCAGACAGTCTGGTTGGGCAGTTACCCAAGTCAGACTTTTCCCCACCCCACCTTGATTTCAGATCCTAGAAGGACCTGCTGGAGACAGGCAGCACTCAGACGTCCTTCTGAAGGTAGGGTCCCCTCGGCCCCTCAGCACCACTCAGAGGGCTTATCCTCCCTGACAAGAGCTCTCTGAGGTCTCTGGTCCTCAACTGGTCATCAGTCATGCCGAGGACACACATCTATCATGTCAAGAGCCTGGAGAAATTGGAGCAGTGGCGCTGACATAAAAGCCCAGGGAGGGTAACGTTTAAGTACATTAACCCAACACTAGTCCCACCTCAGAAGAAGGATGTCACTATGGGAAATAAGGAAGTAACTGTGGGTGTATAAACCAATTATATAATTAGATTTCTGCCTGTATAGTGCACTGCAGCTGGGTGAACGTGCAGCTGAACTCACACATAGAAAACAGGGCTGCTGGTTCTGGTGAAAAAAAGTTTTTGAGCAGAATTTTTTTTTTTATTATGCTGATGTTTTTGAGCAAATGTCTTGATAACTATTAGTTAAAGTTCTGTGAATTATAATAACTTTGGTTAATCTTAATGTTTCCTTTACTTTTTCATCAAGTCAAATAAATCAACTAACAGATTTGTTTCTTAGAAACATTAATTCAGAAATATATGATGAGATGATATAATAAATAATGTTGATGACATCATAGACAGCAGCATGATAAGAAAGTGCTCAAGGTCATTAAGGTGGGAAAATTCATGACTTTCTATATGAACAATTACCTGTAAAACTAATGACATTCACCAGCTGTACTGGCAAACATCATCATGCTGGCACTGCTGTACCCTAAGACGCTGAACATGATAAATGGTGTAAACATTGTAAGCATCTTAGCAGGCTGACGTTCGCTCAAAGCTGTGTACAGCGTCACAGACCTGCTAGGATTGCTGCAGACTCTAATGTTCGACTGCACAAATATGTATAACACAGTCATGCACGTTTTTCACCAGAATCAACTTAATGCCAGGGAGAATCAATGGAATACGTTTTTAAAATACTTTATGTAGCATTTAAATCAGTTTTCAGTGGAGAAGGAGATTTGTAATAACTACTCAGTCCATCCCGCTCTATTCTACATGCCGCGCAGCCTCTTTCTTGAGCAATTTCTTGCATGCAAATTTACTATTTTTCAGTCTAATCTGCCCATAAAAGACAGCTAGTATGGATAAGTAAAAGGAAAACACTTTTAAGTATGCTGTCAATACATGCAGCTCCCAACACATCCCCTCTAGCCAATGTTTGAATGAAAAGAAGTGATCTGTTCACCCTAAAAAACATCCCATCTCTTTTCTTATTATGCTGCTGTCTACGCTGTCATCTAAGTTATTTCAGCAGTGAGCATCTGTCCCATTTTGTTATATCATTTCCCTGAAGAGTACAAGGTTTCTTGTCACAATGGCAACGTTAGTTTTGCTTATCAAGAGTGAGGCAGGGGGGAAAACGAGCATACAGTGGAAGATGTGCGAAATCCCTCTAGGTTGAGAATAACAGAGCATGCATCACAGTTACCAGTAGAAATCATATCACAGAGAGAGCTCAGCCCTGAATTTCTGTAAATGACGAGGCCGTTGTCTCCGGCAAATCAAGTAAAGGCTCTTTCTTGGAGCCTCTACTTATCGCCAGTTTCTCTGACACCCTGCATTCAGGCGCAGCTTGTCTGTCAGCTTCGTTTTGTCACTAATTTATTCATTTAAGCAGTGGCAGCCACATTCAAAGACAATGGCACACAAGCTCCAAGTTGAATTAACCTCAATAATTATGCAGATTTGGGGAAAGAAAAGCCCAATTGTTACACACTCCTCAAAATTCCTGCCCCCTCCTGTGCTTGACATCCAAGTGAATAAATTACGAGGCTCAAGAAAACCCTCAGACTTCCCTCTTCAGGGTTCACTTGGAACAGTGCACTGCATTATTTCTGTAACAATATTTGGATTGTACCCTGCAAGGTCAAGCGTTCTTATTTATGTTAGCATTACTGATCACTCTCACATAGTCCTCAGCCTAATGGAAGCACGTATCCACAGTGGGTGCATTATCCCCCACCAGTGGTACAGGGGGATCCATTTTCTCAAAACATTTGAGAGGGATCCACTTTAAGCGTTTCCAATAAAGGCCTGGTTCAGAGTGCTAATGGGTCATTTGATCAATACACAAGCTTTTCCACTGTAAATACCAAAGTTAGCAGTACACATTTAAAGGAGAGCATTAGAATCCATTAAGTCTTCACTTGAATTCAGGAGCCATTTGAGCTGCGATAGGATGTTTATTGATGTTGTATTTTGGGGTTGTATCTGCTGCTCATTTGTACACTAACCACATCTTAAAAGAATATATTGCTGTTTTTGTTCTCCAAATTAAAACAGACACCGTAAACAAATTAAAACAAAAATCTAGGATAAGTCATATAGTTTATCTTTGTAGTTTTATGTAGTTTTTTTTCTCCACATGCCACTGGATTAATGTTACTCACTCTCAGCAGTGTCAGCAACAGTGTCTCTTTATATACACATATTGACTTTTTCTTTATCAGAAAATACCTCACCAAACCCATGGACATTCAGCAAGATGCTCACTTCTTTTGACCATCATCCCTACATTTGTTTGACCTAACTTTATATCCTCTGTCATTTATCTAACAAAAATGACAAATATTTACTGGTTCCAGCTTGTCAAATGTCATAATTCTTTTGCTCTATTTGTTTTATTTTAATTGAAATTGAATATCTTAGACACTGTTTGCTGAACATGAAAAAGCACTTTGAAAAATTGAGCTCTGGCCCTGACACTTTATGATTTGCATTTTTCACCAATTGATCATCAGAATAACTGGTAGTATTTCTAATAGTCAAAGAGCGCACATCGTTGTCTAAATGGAGGACAGATACTTCAGTAATAACACCAGGCCTCAGCTAATGACACGGTTGAGATATGATGAGATATCAGCTGACTGGAAGAACGACAGAAAACAACAACTGAAACAACAATAAAAGAAACCCATTTGCATCCTGTACTCAGCTACTGGGAAACAATGGCAGCTGTAATTGTGCCTAATGTACAGTGCAGTGGAGGAGATGAAAGCCTCTCTCCAGCAGTGTGCCTGGTTCTCTCAGATGAAGTGCGATGATGGATCTCGAGAACTGGAAGCCCAGCGATGTTGTTTGTATTCAGGTGTTTCTAAGAATAGGACAGCTTGATTCCAAAAAAAAAGTCTCGCTGTTTACACAGCTCATAATTAGTGTAATAACTACGGTACTTTCCGCTTTAGTGATGCAGGATCAGTGAATGGTACACATGTTAGCCTTAAACCACACTTTTTCCCTGTTTCTCTCAGTGTCACTTTGTGTGTTTCTGAGCGTTGCGGCCTCACCAAAATGCTATCGGTTACTCAAAGACAACCTGTGCCGTGTGTCTGTGTGTTTTTGTGTGCACCGGTGTGTGTTCCAGGACGTATGTGTGGCTGAATTATTGATGCCGTGTAAATCCAATCTGACTCGTGGCAGGTGTGACGTGTGCTGTTTGCTATGTGTGTGTTTGTGTTTGCAGGTGTGTGCGGCATTGTCGGAGAGGAGGAAGGAGCAGCACTGTAATTAAAAGGCAGCACAGTCTGCAGTCCTGCCCACACAGATTCAGCTATAGGCATGCAGGCTAAAGGCGCCGGGTAATTTGCATACACACATGACCACCGGAGTGTTTGCACATGCACACACACACACACACACACACACACACACACACACACACACACACACACACACACACACACATTGATGCCACAGAGAAAAAGGAGCATCTTCCCTCCTCGCTCTTCCCTCCCTTCTCCTTCCCTCAGTCTCAGCCGAGCAGCACAGTTTGTTTTTCCTTTTCGCTCCCACTGCTCTCCCTCCTTCCCTCACCCTCTGTGTCTCTCGCTCTTTGTGGTCTTTTCTCTCTCTCACTCTCTCTCTCTCGCTCCCTTTCTCTCTCACACAAACTTCACAATGTGCCACACTCGAGCTGCAGCAGTCTGTTATTGTGCAGCATGCAGACAAGCTGCTAGGAGCCGACCAGTGATATCATCCCATTGTCCCTGTGCTGTCACCTGCACCAGAGAGCGTGGAGTCCGGGAAAGAGAGGGGAGGGAAGGAGAGGTGGAAGGGATGGAGGAGAGAGGAGAGGTAGAGGGTGAGGGAGGGAGGGAGTCTCGAGGGGGAATGTGTGGTCTTCCTCCACTGGGCCTGTTAGGAACACCAGCCTCTGCAGGGATGCTCGTCTTTTGGGGCGAACAATGGGAAAGGACCAGTAGTAATCATATTTGTAATCCTGTGGTGTGAATGCTCGGATAGTGGTCTGTATTTAGCTTTATTTGGGACAAGATGGTTTTAGAGGCAGGGCTATATTTCTGTTTTGTTCGTGTATTTTAGTAAGAAGCCTCTCCGCTTTCTGACCAGCTCACATTTTAAGTCGCTGTCAGCGCTTTTTTGCGCTTACTGCACTTTTAGCTCCTTCTCTGTGTTTACTGTTGTCCTTTCAAATTTAGCATGAAGTACATTTTTATAACATTATCATCCCAAATTTTAACCGTTAAGGTACTTTAGGTGAAACAACAGTTCCTGCACGGATTTTAACATTAAAAACCTTCAGTGACTCAAACAGCATAAACTCGTAGGATTTTAATGCTGAACATCCAGAGGAAGTGTTTCATTTTACTGATAGTAGATGAAAGGAAAGCAGGGAAAAATACTTCCTTTTTTCAGAGAGTGGTCCAACTGTGCTTTCAGAGAGTTAGATGGGGGAAATATGAAGCTCCCACTGGCAGGTGGCTGACTTAGGTTAGTACATACAGGGAGAAACTGCAAGCCTGACCCTGTCCAAAGATAACAAAGGTTGCCTACCAGCCCCTGTAAACCTCACCAATTAACACACTTGAAGTAGCCCAGTGCATAACCCGGGAAAACAGCAAAATCTCACTTACACTTCTATGGCTTTGACTTTAGGCTTTTGAAAGTACATATACAGGAGTGCTGTTAACGCTGTGTGTAAAATAAAATGCAATGTGTAAATTACTCAGAGTCAGAGGTGGCTGTGATTTTTTAATTGGGAGAAAGCTGGAATAGCAGTTTGACCCTTTTTCCACTCTTTATGGCAAACAGGGCTACTCACCTCCCGAGTCAAACTTAAAAGGAAACTTAAAGCACAGACATGAAAGTGTTATTGATCTTTTCATCTCGTTGCCAGAGAGAAAGGAATCATTTCAAACAATTCCCCCATTAAATGTCTTAAAGAAACCCAACAAAAAAGGAACTATATGGATTGGTGAGTGAATATTTCATAGACAAAGACAGCAACAGAGGGGCGAGTGAAGTGTAACTGCTGCTGTTATGATGGAGTTAGTACCGTGGAAAAAATACATTATGTTGCATTTATTTTATGAGCCATCATACAGTTCACCCTGCTGTCCCTTTGTTTGTTTTTTTTTTTTTTAACCCAGTCTGTATTTGCTCTTCCTGGCCATTCAACTGGCTGTTATTTGAGAATTTACCATCCACACACACTAATACACACCCACACAGGGGATTCACGTTTCAGTGATGTACTCGTATGCCAAACAGACACACAACCTCACACTTTCGGACATACAAACACAAACATTTGCAGATCCAAGTTGCAGGAATGTACTCACTCTTCTCCCTTCACACAAAGGCACACACACACACACACATATATAAATATATATATATATATATATTGTTCAGCCCACACACACACACACATACAGCGAACACAGCCTCCACACTTTCTTTTGCTGGCCTTCACTTTTGCTCTTCTCATTTGTTCCTGCCTTTGGCATTCCTTTTTTTCTCTCCTGCATTTCACATCTCTCTGTCTCCCTCCTGCATTTTTATCTTAACACCTGCAGCAACCTAATATATGTGTGTGTGTG
>JAOXYL010000090.1:8370421-8384434 GCA_028564955.1 Terapon puta | reverse complement strand
CCGTCTGTGCATGTTACGTTTAAGAGCGGCTGCGTGTGAGACAGAAAGGCCGTGCGCGCGTGTGATGGAGTTGATTGCGTGTGTGTGTGTGTGTGTGTGTGTGTGTGTGTGTGTGTGTGTGTGTGAGTGTGTGTGTGTGTGTGTGTGTTTTTCAGTGTCTCTGTGGCTGTATGAGAAGCAGAAAGGAGGGGGGGTGCACAGAGACACAGCTAAAGTGTCAGGAAGAGGGACATGAATAAACAAATAGATGAATAGATGGATACAAAGACAGTGAGGGGGAGAAAGAGGCTGGGTGATGTGAAAGAGGTCGGTGAGGCCCCTCCTGAGGGGCTTCTGCTCTCCTCCATCTTCCAGGGTTGTGGAGAAAGTCGGCTTCATGCACAGCTGACTCACAAACCGCTCAGCAGACAGCCTGGAGAGTCTGAGGAGACGCTGTTCTATATCTGGCTCTGCATCCCCATTTATTTTTCTTTCCCCAGCTCCTTTCTCTCCCTCTCACCTGCACAACCTTCCTCAAGGCCTCGTTCTACCTTCAGCACTCGTCCTCTCTGCACAATTATCTCATCCAGCCCTGAAGATCTCCTTTATTGGCACTGCTGAATGCATGTTGTCCGTCATCCATTGCAAGAGGTTAATTAATGTCACATAAAGTATTACCACATCATTTTTCTATACACTAGTTTGCACTGCAGTCAGTATTTTTTTTTATATATATACCGTAATTCTGTAACGATTCCTTGTGCAACATTTGGTAAAATGCACTTAATGGAGAGTTAGAAGAAGAGACCGATCTGTAAGCTAACACATTACGGAGCTTTGTGCTGGAGCTATTTATAGGACACAGCCAGGCTAGCAGTTTCCTATTGCTTTCAGTCTTTATGATAAGCTAAGCTAATTGTCTCCTGCCTCTAGCTTCTTATTTAGCGCACAGCCATAAGAGTGATAACAGTCTTCTCATCTAAATCTCTGCAAGTAAATGAAACATTGTGGCTGGCCTGAGAGGATGGGTATTTTTCTGAAAAACCAAAGGAACATGCAGTCTACTTGCTGCTCTTTATTTAGACTGAGAGATGGGAGTAGAGGAAATAAAGCCTACTTTATATTGGCTCTGCATTTGAACACTTTTCATTTCATACCTCAGAGTGCAGAATTACTGACGACTCTGTGTGATTACACTCCTTTTTGTTTCATCTTTTCTTTTTCCTTGATACCCCTCTGAATCCTTCTCCACAATGCGGACGAATGCCAGAGGCCTGTTTAGTCTGATTCCGAGAGTCGACGTGGCTTCGGGACAGAGAAGATTGTCCTCACGCCGTCATAAGCTGGTGGGATCTGTCTGTTTGGAGGGGCCTCTAAGAAACCGAATGATTTATGTGGCTGTTAGGCGTGGGTCCTGGTCCAAGGCCAAGTCTATCTGCTCATCAATATAAACAGCCTGTTCTCCGGGTGTTGTGGTGGAATACAAATGGCTGAATTTAGATGTAGCCCCTCGTTCACCTGCATCTCAGCCAGTTCTAATGAGAAATCTCTCTCCACACCTGCTGAGAAAAAGAGAGGGAGTAAAGGAATGAGATAAATATGAAACGTAAGATAACAATGAAATAGAAAGCTCTTGTAAATACAGACTTCTATCTGTGGCTTTTGTATATAGATTAAATTTTTCTTTTTAAATCATGCATCTATGCATCTTCATTATTGAACTTATTTATTACTGAATCCAATCTAAAATCCAATTCTTGAATCTAAATGTATTATGACCTTTCAACCCTTTACCACATACAGTATGTGAGGATTAGAGAGGAAAAACTGCCCAGAAGTGTTAGCCACAAATTGAATACCTGCCTTTGAGACACTTTGCAGTGTTTATGCTTCATGTAGGGGACCATAAAAAACATGTATACTCTTTTCATGTGTTGGCAGTGGAGGTTGAGGTGTTTCCAGCAGAGATACTGTACCATTATCTGTTATGGCAGTAATTCATTTATCTGTCATGTTTGACCCTGGGGGCACAAACACACTGAAACAGCCCCGGTGTCCTTCCTTGGAGGTGAGTCACACGCACACCGTCGGTCCGTGTTTCTTGACCTCTCAGCGCCGACCTTTTTTGCTGTACCTGCACTGGACGATAGACATGGTCAGAAAAAAACTCCACTGAAGCTTCGCCAGGCCATTATCCAACACTCAGCAGACACTTCTCTTGCATTAGCGACCAGCTTCATGCCGTCAAACACAGACACAGGACAGAGGCTGTTAGCGGAAGCCGGGCGGACTGTTAGTGTTAAATGGGAGCAGTGTTTCCTCCGGAATCACCATTTGACAAATGAGGGCTGATGGAGCAGTTCTTGTCGGGGCCATTATTTCTGATGGGGCCAGACGATCTGTAAAGATGGAGCACTGTTTGTCTGAGCTGCGACGCCCTCTGGGCTAAACACCAAATCCACTAGAAACACACTCAAACTCTCCAAATGATGGATGTAATAGGGAAAATCTCTGTGCTATGACACCGGGACACTTTTATGCTTCTTTTTTTTTTTGGTTTGATACTCTGGTGGGTTTTCACATCACATCTTCACTTAACTTGCAGAGAGATTCACACCACATAAAGGGACTTCCTTTATGAGAAAGCTAAGTCCTTCATTAGTATCATTAATACTCATTAGCCAACATTTCAGTCATCGAGACCCATGAGACAGACAGAAACATGTTCACAATAAGCTTTGGTGAGGCTCCAACACTCGCCATCAGTCAGCCACCACCAGGGGCTTTCGGTTATATTCTTTAATGTTCAAATTTCTCTCTTTAACTTCACACACACACACAAAAAAAACGTGCTTCAAATGAAACGGGGTCACCCAATTACTTGCTTGACAAAAAATACTTCTATTCGCTTAAGGGAGATGTTATCTCAGCGCCTGTTATTTCATTTTTGGTAGAATATCACAAGTCTCTGAGCCTCAGAACTTAATTAGATCAAATTCCATCAAAAGTCTTTGAATGTGGAAGATTTAAAATGAAAATCCACAGTGCCACTCCTCAGCTCAGATACAGTCGGCGGAGTTTACTCTGGGCTATCTTTGATGAATTGTTCGCTTCCCCTGAGTTGTTTGTTGAGTTTAGCATATGAAAACCTGACTCGCAAAATAGAGTGGCCATAGCTCAAGCCAGTGTAATCAAAGCTCATTCAGACTTGGCTGAAAAAGAGTGTTTGGATCAGTGCTGCTGGCACACGCATTATTTTCACATTAAGCAGCATTTCTGCATGTGTTGTCGTCTATTTTAGTGAAACATTATATCCTGTGTGATTCGTTTTAAAGATGGTGAAAAGTCCACTTTTTCATGCCGAAAACAAGACTACAGTGAAAACACAATTTTAATTAAGTATAAAAACTCAGCCGGCAAATGTTCAATTTGACAGCAAATTGCACTGCAGCATCTTAAGTACCAAACCGAAACCAGTAGTAGTGCTGAAATGACAAGTCAGTTACTCCATTTTAAGAATAGTAATCACTGGCATTTTAGCTTATCGATTAGTTTAATCGTTTTTTTATTGAGCTTCTCAGATGTAGAATTTAGTTATTCTATTTCTCTAGTTCACAATGTTAACACAGTAACACAAAGTTGTTGTAAAAACTCTAGAAACATTTTTTGGCAGCCCATTTTTCCACCAAAACACCTAAATGAAATACAAATTCCGAACAGATTGACAAATAAAGACTAAAGTATGACATCACAGATGAACAAATGGACATATGAAATAAAGTTTTGTTTTGTTCCTTGATGTCTCTTCTTTAGAAACTTCTCTGCTTGACCTGTTGCACTAACATGCATTATCTCACATTATAACTTTGTAGATCCTTTGATAAATCTTAATGAGATTAAAAAAAAACAAATCTATTTTTCAGAACTCGCTTGGCGTTTTGGAAGGGTTAACTCCTGATTGTGTCTTTCATTAAAAAAAGGGCCATGATTTGATTTTCTCACACTTTGAAAGGACTATTGTTTGTGTCCTCTATGTCTGAAATTGGATGGTGAGTCCTTTTAGAGAGCAGCGAAGGGGAAATGATTTGTATTCACCTGCCGTATCTGAATAGAGCCGAGGAGGGGCTGAGAGAGAGAGAGAGAGAGAGAGTGAGAGAGAGAGAGGGCAACTACATAGTGCTTCCTTTATGTGATAATGGATTGCTCTGACATTCACACACATTGTGGTGCGGTGTGTCTATCAGTCAATACTCCCCAATTCGTGGGATGAATGGCAAATTTTGAGCAGATGCCATTAAAGAACTGTCTCTCAGTGACACAACAGGTGACAGATTTATGTATCGCCTGCCTCTTTTATGTCACACCATCAGAGTGAGGGTGCACTAACACATGCAACATATATATCATCTGTTCCTACCAATGAATACTTTTTCTACTTTCTGTCTTTCTTCTTTTTTTTGCTTTGTCTTTTATTGGCCCAGCTTGGCAACTGGATTCTTCTGTCAGCCTCACAAAAGAGACAAAGTGGAACCGGGGACGGGCAGTAATGAGCAACTCCTCTTACAGTGTTACATATAGACGGGCCGCGGTGTGGGGAAGCCTTCTGGAGACAATGGAGGGTTTTGAGAGGTCTGGAGCCCTCTGAAGCCCTCTTTGATTGAGTTTCCTGGCACCGGGCTCCAGTGTTGGGGCTGATTGTGGAGTGGGAGCTGTGGGTTCAGGGAGGGGGTGAAGACCCTCCTCGGTGCTGACCTTTCACAGACACAGGTGGGGTGGAGTTGAAGGAGGGTGAGGGGGAGGAGGGGAGCTGCAGGAGAGGCCTATTGTGGCGCTCTGTGAATGTAGAGGTGGCACTCAATAACACTAGACCCCGCCGCCTCCATCCACCTGCTGGGGATTTTCTCACCGCTCCTCTATCACCACCAAATGACATGGTAACAGATTGTTGTCTGATTTTCCAAGAAAACCAATTTGCTTTTTTTGACCATGCTTCCGGGCACAAGTTAAGGGATGGTAATGTTGATATCATCAGTCGGTCGGTCGGACCACCACTGGAAAATCTCAACAAATGTCAGATGGAAGATTAGAGAGATGCCATGAAGTTTCCTACAGATATTTGCAAAAGGGTGTCATTTCTGGCTCTTACTGAAATATCTTGAGAATTACTTAATGAGATCCTATGAAATTCTGTGCACATATCCGTGATACCCAGATAATTAACCCCAAATGCCTTGGAGGCCCACTAACCTTTCCTCTTTCTACCATAAGGTTCAATTTTTTGATAATTAATAACTATTTAATAACTTAATAACTATTAGCATGCTACAGGCTAAATATGAGTCACACATTTAAATAACATGACATAACTCATGTTCATATTTTGTTCAAAGTACTGCCAAAGTTTAGTGCCACAAACAATGCTGTAGCAGTTTAGATGTTTATTTATTCTTATAGGTAACTTTTTAAAGATCCTCCGTGATTAAAAGCTGTTTTTCTTTCTTGCCTATTACTTGAAATGCCTCTGAGTCAGGATTCACGCTGTGGATTTAGTCCAGCATGCTGTGTAGTCTGATTGCGATCATTCATGTGGCCTCAGGACGGGGGAGACTGTCCTCAATAAAACTAGGCCTCGCTGCCTCTGTCCACCTGCTACTTTCTCACTGGCAAATTACTGTACATGTTCTGGTAATGGGCAGTGGTAACAGATTGTTCCAGCGCGCAGTCAGCGTTCACGCTTTGTTATCTGATGTTGTCGGCAGATTTTTGCTAGACTGAATGGTAGCATACAAAGCGCAGGCAGGTCTAAATGACCCATCGCTGCCTGCCTTACTGTATCAGCACAATTCAAATTCCTCCACTGGAGTGTTTATTATACAGTAGTGCTTTTTCCAGAAAGGCCTGGTTGAATTAACTGTTGACTCTGAGCAATCATGTACAGACACTGTTTCTCTGTGCTGCTCTGGCTGACATTGCCCACAGGAGCTTCTTTCCTTTGCTACAAAACATCACGGCTCCCAGTTTGTGCGTGTGTGTGTGCACGCGTGAGATGAACATATCCTCTCCTGCCTTTCTCACACGCTCTTTTTGTTGCACCCCTAAGCTTAAAGTAAACTCCACATATTGGCCCCATCCTGAGAGACCCTTCACATGTGGAGAAAGCCATCCGGTGTGTACACGGTGGCAAACTGAGATTCTAATCATACCTCTTTTGTTGAGCTCAGAGGAGTTGAGGCGTTTTTTTGGAGAGGGCAGAGCAGATGTCAGGCATACAGTTACTCTCCAAGGTTACTTATGAGATGACAAATAGGTCCAGGCCTCTTTGTCTGTGTTTTTTTTTTCATATGTGTGTGTTTGAAGAGAGGTTTGACATCTTTTTGTCAGGCCTAGAGATCTGAGGAAACAAGTGTATTGCCATGGATACAGAGTGCCCTTTTGGAGTGCTATTCTGAGTGGCTCTGCTCTGCTGGAAAGGGTAAGAGTGCCCCTACATTTGGCTATGAAACATTTTCCTACACTTGCTGAACGATGAGGCTTATGGATTATATCATATATAATAACAGTATTTGTCTCTGATACCACGCATGCATGGGTGTTTCTGCCTGCTGTCTCAAAGGATTTGCCTGTCCTCCCACAGCAGATTGTTTTTTATGTTGATTACTTTCTCAAAGCTGTTATGTTTCTGTAGCTAAAGTGTGTTTTGTGACGTTGTGTGCCGAGGATTTTGAGAGTCCTCTTGGCTATTCAAGAAGCAAGTCAGAATGCATTCCTCCCACTCTCCTGCATTTGCTCATGATAATGAACCTCTGCTCAGCATATGAATGGTCTCACCCATAACACACTCATGTGGCAGGCTAAGCATACTTCATTCTTTAATATGTGACCCATAGAGTCAGTGAACACACATAAACACGGTGGATGCACATGCAAATGTGGAGTATGAAGTCACAGGCAAGACTGCTCGCCGATATTGAAACATCCTCTGTTATGGAGTAATTACAGTGTGCGGATTAGCTATCAAATAAAGGTCAAGTTCAGATCCACAGTTCCTCATTTGGCCTCGTGCTGCTTCCCCTCCTGATCTCATTTTAATGAATGCTTTTTAAAAGTGCCTCCACTCACTTAATTCTCCAGTAATGAGCTACTGTACAAGTCATGTGTCAGACAAGTGTACAAATGTACTTTGGGGACTTAACTTTTGCCACTGTGTTGCCACTGCTACTTTATGAAATAATGATTTATAGCTTTTGCTGCATTGTGAGGCAGTGAAAAGATTGAAAGACCTTCAATTTGCCACCAGCAATTATCTTGAGGAGAAAGAGAGGGCCTCCTACACCCATCCAATCATGAGAAGCCTCTCAGAGGGAGTGCTGGTATAATGTGAGGACGTGACTCACCAACTATATGTCATATTTAGCTGGTCTGGACTGATGAGATGAAAGCAAAACGCCTATCGGTTCCATTCAGGTTGAACAGGCAGGGATTTCCTCCTTAACACAGCCGTCCCATCTCGCGGTGCTGCTTCCATCTGCATGCTAAAGAGCGGCCCCCTCTTAGAAGTGCCGGCGCCGGTAGTGATTAGCATTTGGGCAGAGGGGACAGGGAGCGAATCCTGGAGTGTTTTTGGCGTGTAGAGGGAGGAAGCTCGGTGAATGCCAATGTGCGGCGCTCTGTGAAAGGAGGAGGACCAAACAAATTGCCGGACACGTTGCATTAGTAGCAGATGCCCATCAGCATTAGGAGTTGTGGTGGATTGATAGCTGGGGGACAACATATCATATATCTTATTTGCTTTAAAGGGCTACCCTAAAGATTTATTATTGTGCATCCATCAAGTTGGGAACTTGGGAAATATCCTTTCAGCTTCAAAAACACAGGAGCCTACAATCCCCATAATGCAACACAAAGTTTTCATTAGACCTCGCTGTCTGGAAAATGTCCCAATGTTGTCACTGCAAGCTGCTGCCTCATGCTTTGTGGTTTTGATTTTTAGGTGAAGCATTGGTCTTTGGAAATGTGCAAATGATGTGGATGAGATGTCCATGTACCAGAACCAGTTTTAGCTTGTAGGCTTCGTCTAATGCGAAAGAAAGGACAACATAAACAGCATATTTACAGTGAGGCAGGTGAATCATAGATCCTCGTTGTACTGTCTTGCATTGTACAGTGCGGATGAAAGGGCCAAGGCGCATTTTTTTGAGCTGTGGGGGTCTCCCTGAACGACAGGACCCCAATTCATATGTTAACCACACCAATTATTTGCATACGGCCCCCCAATTATAAAAGCTAATGAGAAGATTATGGGACGCTCATGCTGAAGCCGGCCCGAGGAATTTCCATTGTGATCCACTGGCTGCAGATATAAAAGCCTGTGAGAGGTGTTAGTCAAAGCCACTGAACGCTCAAACCTCATACATCACGGCTGTAATTCATATCACTGCTAATGCCTTATCCGCTACATTGGCTGAGAATCCATCACTCATGGAAGCAGAGCAATTAAAGACACTGGCAATGTGACTAATTTAATGTTCCTTTCTAGCTTTTGTGTAAATGGGTTTTTTTTTAACTATTTAGCACAGCGATAACTTTATATTCAAATCCCATGTGATCGTGACTTTCCAAACTTTTAAACCAAATGAAGGGCTTTCTCACTTTCTTTTACAGCAGGGCCTTTCAAGCGACCTCCCGCTCCCCCATAGATGTTTAATGGCACAGAGAAATAGGCACGCAGCCCCGGGCGTGAATACCATGCAGTGACATCCTGAACTGCAGCGGGAGCACCCGGCAGCCTCTGAGAAATAAACTCCTCCAACCGTATCCGTTTTCTCATCACCACCTTCCTGAGTGTGGAGACATTCTCATCATTATACCCCCACATTCAGCCTGTCTGTAGGGGATCCCTGCCGCTCCATTAAGGCCTTATCGAGGCTCACAAACCCCTGATTGCATGAGCCATCAATAGCGCTGATTATGGGAGTTAATTAGGGTGCTTGGCATGAAAGAAAGGGCCTTTTCTTTCATCATAGATGTTAAAAAACTGTACAGCACTGATGCAACAGCAGTGAATCTGTCAGTGTTGCGGTGTTGCATCAGCATTGTTTGGCACAGACAATGGCACTATCTTTGCTATTGGTTAGCACAGAGCACATGGAGTAGTATTATCTGTTGCTGTGAGGGAAATTCAATCGGCCTTTTTTTCCCTGCTGACTGCTATTCATTTACGCCGTGGTGTGCTTCAGTTCTCAGTGCTCGTGCCCCTGTCGGCTCCATCTGTGGGCGCTCAGACATGTCCTGACCCTCACGTTCTGCGGCCAGCGTGCACGGGAGAGTGTATGTGGTGTCGCTGTACGTGCCACGTCTCTGACATGTGCACAAAACCAATTAGTTTTGGGATGGTGAAGTAGCTGGCTATGGGAAAATGACAATGGGGTAATTGAAGAGGCTGGCTGAATGAGAGGCCAGACAGCTCAATGCAGCTGTTACACAAGTGCTGAGTGTTTTCTCCACGGGCAAAATGAACAGGGAGTAAAGCAGCTCCCGAGTGAAGGTGGTCTTATGTAGTTGTAGACAGCAATTAACACTGCATCCTTTTACTTTGCTGACATTCCTTTTTACAGAAGAAACACTACTAGTTACGCTGTGTGGTGCCTTTTAAAGTTCTGCACAGCTATCTGTTTATGTTTTTTGTTCATTTGATACTAAAATTGCCTAACATGAGAGTAAACCATTTTGCAAGTCATGCTGTTGTGTATCGGGTTTGAATCTATTTTTCCAGCCAATTCAGGACATCCATTGACTGGCACTGATTTATGAACCGTACGTCAATCAGTTGGCGGACTTGTATGCTCCGTGGCAGGGAACATCATGGCATTCGTGTTTGTTATCATCACTGCTTCATACTGATGAAGTTTAAGCAAAGATGGGTTAAATGAAATGTGCACTATACTGCCACCTTTCAGCTCATGGTTTTGCTTTTACAACCCACGACTTTACTATTTCGGTTCACTCTCACTGCTCTTATCATGCTGATTTTACCTCCAGGAGGCAGCTGTTTTAAGCACAGAAGCTGAAAACAGTCACTGTGCCGTAAATACTCAGCAGCAAATGGCAGACAGACACATCTGGCAACTAGCTCGTGGACATAGTGGAGAATTTAGAACCAGATATTTCCTAAATAAAGGGAGTTGGTGGAGAGCAAAACAGAGCATAAAGAAGAGGAAATATCAGACTTACATTCATCAGTTGGCTAGAAATTATGATATTCCCTTTGCTGATGTTTTCACCATGTCAACTTAAAAGGTGATAATGGCATACTTACATCTTGTTTCTGCTACTACAAGCCAAGAAATTAGTTAATGCAGGTTAAAGGAGTTAAAGCTTGCCAAAAGACTGGTGTGGTTCTTTAAGCACTCTGGCAGGTGGCCTCAGTACCTCTCTTAAATTGAGTTCTCTAAGTGAGACAGTATCTCAGTTTATTATCCTCTTGGCATCTCATCTATTTTGAAAAATAGCTCAAAATCCTCACTGGAAGTGTCCTGACAAACCTCTGGTGTTTCTCACTAAGAGACTATTTCCTGTTCGATTTTATTAGCAGCCTGACAGCTTTGGCACAGTGCTCCCAGCAGCGCTGTGTTTTTATCTTGGCATCAGCAGTCTCTGCTGAAGTGAGCTTTATTTACTTTGGCTTTTCCAGTTATGTCAGCACGAGGTGCATAGGAAGGTTCAACAATTGTGCTGGATGTTTTCCGATTACTTGTCCGCTTGAAGGATTGAGTATTCAAACGAGAAATGGGATGTGAAGCGTAGTTTCTTCTTTAAGATACAGAGCTCCGTTGCTTAAACTCAAAATACACTCATCGCGCAAGCTTCTGTTTCATGCCTCATCATTAAAGTGAAGAACATGAAGACTCCACTTCATGCCATCTGAATCCTGTAAAGTCTGGCTGTATTTAATCATTTTTATGCCCACGGTTCAGGCAGGATATCAGTAGTCTCTCACCCTGGTGGTCGGTTCCTCCCCTTAAGAGCCCCACTTGAGCTTCCACTGTCGTCCTGCTGTGAGAGGGATGTTAGGGGTTGGCCCCGTATCACTGCGGCTCACAGGGATAATTATAGCAGGCAGCCACACAAATGAACACAGGCACACATATACAGTTTGCACATGGAGGCACACACACGCTGACCGGCTTGAGCTGCACTGCTACACCTCATTAAATTGGGAAATGAATCCTGGATGAAACCCTGGCTCCTTTCCAGATAAGAATCACAAGGCTTCTGGGGATTCACCATAAAATGTATAATTAACACATTTATTCTCTTGCTGTCACAGGCTGTCCTTTATATTTTTTTTCTCTCCACCTGTGACTCTGCACTGCCAAGTTCAGACTGTATTTTATGTTTACAAATCATAGTGATCCTATTGCCGTTTCACACTGACAGAACTGAACTGGTACTGAGAAGTTATGTTATTAATTGCCATGAATGGAGTTTGCAAAAATGACATCTGATCGGAAATCTCAAACTCTCAGCAAGCCGAAAACAAACGCTGGTGGTAAAAGTCTGTTGCAGGTTTTCTGCTCAGTACGACTTCTGCACTTATTCCTGCAAATGATCTTGATGGATTTGCCCCCCCCCCCGGATCTTTTCATGTCAGATCCCAAGCCGAGAACTGCCTGATGGTGTCCACATCACTCTGATTGGCTGCCCTAGGCAAATAATGCAGGCCTTCCCCAGAGAGGTGGAGTGGAAGCCGGGGGCAGCAGACATTAGCCTTGGTCTCTTCCCAGGGTACCAGAAACCAGCTCTGGGGCCGATACTGAGTCATGACTGTAGGGCAACGCTAACAAATACACCAGGTCCCCAAGGAGGACCAGGTCAGGGTCTGACTGCCTCGCCTCTGGCCCCAAACACAACCTCCACCACCTCATCAGCACCACTGACCCACCCCACACCCGAAAGCAGGAGAGCTGTAGCAGCTCCGCCTCTAATGGGCTCGATTTGACTCTTTCATACCGTAACCGGCATTAATATCCCAAATTTGATAGTGTGCTTTTGTGATAACATAGCAAATTAGTCTGCCTGAGCTCTGAATTAAGCTGTGACATTTTAATACTGTGCCAGCGGATGCCTTGGGTAAAACAGCAGAAGAGCAAGATAAAAACAGGTCAGGCTGCTGTTGTTAAAAGGCAGGAAACGACTCCTGTGAAATTCTGTTTCCTCATCATCTTTGCACTCATCATTTCCAAGCTACAGTCACATTTATATGAAAACAATGAATTGTACTCATCACTTCTTTGTAACAGGGCTAAATTATGCAGATGTGTATGAATTTAATTGAGCAAAGTCATTTTGACAAAGTAGTTATTATTCTCTGAAGCTTTGGTCACACTGGTTTCGAGGCCCCTGACAGGGATTATGCAACATTCGCTTTTAAGTTGTCTCAAGAAATAATAGACTGTGGTTGGTTGAAGGTGTGATATGGCAGCACGGAGCTGCCTGGCAACAAGAGAAAGATTTTAAACCTGCCGTGTTCACTACAGTACATACATTTCTGTTCTGCTCTGCAGTCTATTCGCAGTCTATCCACATATCCTGAACCAGTGTTGTGATTAGATTACGTTGTTAAACAAAAGGAAATCCTCACTTAATTAACAGTTAATCAATGGATAATTAGCCTTGTGCCACTTTGCTCAAACCTGCAAACAAGCTTCCTCGCTTGAGCCCAAACACCACGTTGAACTCGTGCCATCTGCACACACTGAGCCGTGTCTACTAAGATGTCAGGGATCAAAGATCGGCCCAATCACATGTGATGTTTCCCACTACAACAATCTCATGAAAGAGTGATGGTTCAGTGTCCGAAATCTGACCTCATTGCAGATCAGTTTTCTTCTGGCTCAGTCAGTCAGTCACTCACTCAGTCAATCAAACTGATAAAGCTGAGAGTAAAATGGAGAGAGTATCCCCTTCTCTTGTCCCTTGGCATGTCATCTGTCGGCTGATGTGATCGATATGGCAGAGAAGCCTAATGGCGTAGTGGCCACGGCGGCGATTAGCCGAGCAAAATGAGCCCATGTGGGCCACATCGGCCCGCGTTGGAGTACACTAGATCAAAAAGATAGCTTCCAGCAAACTGCACTGCACGGCAACTAACATCGATCTGCGTCCAGAGTTTTATATGTGTGTGTGTCTCTCGCCCCTTCTCCCTTTCTCTCTCCCTCCCTCACCAGCTGATGAACGCAAAATAGAACAAACTCAGTATTATGATTGATAGCCGCAGTAACTGGATGTGCTATTCAACCCAGTAATCTCTGCGCCTGCTTCTATCCTCTTATCTCTGACGCTGCCTCTCCCTTTCTGCCTTTCTCTCCCTGTAGCTGTGGATGTACACGTGCCCTCAGACAGTGTGACCGAGCAGAGAGGCGTCGCTGTATCCCGGGGCAGACCTTTGCGTCACACACTGATGATGGAGAGGAGGAGGATGGACGCAGCACTCCTGGTGCTTTTCCTGGCACAGTTCGCCACCGCGCTGGAGGTCCCACTAGACCGTAAGGCTACAGATCACACACCAACACGTTCTCAATCAAAAGAGTGAATACTAACGAATCTCAGGCTGAAACAATTAGTTGTTTCATTGATTGGTCGATCTATAGGAATTTTGTTGGCTCGTCGGTTGCAGCTTCTCAAATGTGACCCTTTTCTATGTTTTTCTGTGTCATAGAAATCTGTACAGTAAATTAAATGCAATTTCAATTAGCAGAAAAAAATGCAGTTTTTCTCTTTATTTTCCCTTAGTTCTCTTTATAGTAGAAAAAAATCAGGTCATTCTTCACATTCAGGGCTGCAACAATATTTTTTTTTTCTCTGATTGACTGGTCCGCCAAATGTTCAGTTGATTGAGTAATCGCGAAAATCTTGAAATACGCCCATTATCACCACTTTGTATAGCAACTGCTGCAGCACATTACCTTGGGATGGATAAACTAATAGAAAGACAACAAGCCTGAAGTGACATTTAAATAATTTAAATCCAATCAG
>JAOXYL010000090.1:8312187-8322265 GCA_028564955.1 Terapon puta | reverse complement strand
TTTACCCTTGCAAAGCTGCAGTGAAATATCAAAGTTCCTTATTAATGCTATGTTTCATTTACTTTGGAAGTCAGAGCTGGGAATGATGTTACAGCCGAGTTATCAGCGTTCCAGTTACAAAGATGGAAAAGGTTGTTAGCACAGCCTGCCTTATAATTCACATATACCACATTAAAAAATGCATTTGTATTGCATCATTTCCAAATATATGTATATTTAACAATACTATGTATACGATTGATTAAGTGCGAAATAAACAACCCAGAAGTGCTGATAAACTGTAGAACATTACACAATATATTACACCGGAGCTTCCACTGTTTAAGCTCGGGGCAGCCATCTTAGATTAACTCGGATTACACTTTCCGAGTAAGAAATCTGACCATGGAGGACGTGAGTTCAACTGAGAACATGGAAATTCGGACTCCCAAAGTAAATGAAACGCAGCATTAAAGAGGAACTTTGATTTTTCACAGGGCAGTCGCCTGTCAGCGAACAATCTGAACGTGCCCCTCGTGGGGATGCTCTCATGTCATTGGGTATAAATGAGTGAGACATCTGATTGGCTGTATTTATATACAGATCCCACATATTTATGTATAAATCCCAAAATATATTTGTGAATCCCTTTTTAAATTCTTTTGCGCACATTTATTAGTTTTGAAACTATTCTGGCTCCCTAATTCTACCAGAATGTATTCTCTTTCTGATTTGCTGAATCTTCAGATTGCCATCTTCAAAATTGTTTGTTTGTTGAGCACTTGGTATTGTGTGATTTTTTTTTCAGTCTTTATTTGTTAACTGCGGTCTTAAATACATACATGGTTGGATCATTGTCTTCTTCTCTTCAGTTAAACAGCTATTTTACAGCTGTTTGCGTCCCTGTTGCATGACAGCTATATTCTAGAAAGAGCTCCATCTTCCCAGCATTTATGTGGCACATGGTGTGGAACAGGAGTCTAAAAAGGATCCACAAGAATAACTTTACACTAAAAACACACATTCTGGGTTTATTAGTACATGTTTATGTGTTTCCAAATACGTAAGCTATGCACCATGTTCTTATGGATTTTGTGTGAAACATCATGGTGGAGTCAAGAGACTTTCTGCATTGTGTTTTGTAAGTTATGTAAATTGAGTTTTTGTAGTTTTTGTAGTCCAATGGGATCATAAACCCTTGTTAGCTCACTAAATCCACAGCTACACATGATTTTTTTAGTCCAGCTGACATAATGATTGCCAAAAATAACAACAGCTGCTTTGCTTTTTGGAAAGTATTTACCATGTTTTGAACTTTAAAGTAATTACTTGGGACCAGTTTTGAACAATAGTAGCAGTGAACGGGCTCAGTACTGACATCCACAGACATTCTGTAGTAATCACAGAGGAGAGAAAACATTCTTGGTTTTGGTCTTTTCTTGGGCTTTGCTAACAATAAAAAAAACTTGCACAATAACACAGGCTTGCTGTCAAAGTGGGACCTCTCTTGGGGAGGTAATCGTGGGAAACTGAATCACCCACAACAGCTTGCTTTGTAATTATCCTAATTATGGTATTGATTGATTTTTTCAGTGATACCAAGGTATCAGTACTGTATTAAAAAATCAATACTGTGCGATTGATCCAGCCTCTCTGACTCAGATTTACCAGACCCGGACTGACAAATTTCAGTTTATCTCCTGACGGATTCTCAGACGTGGCTCTGTGCACACTAACACAAGAGTGGATCGATTAGTAATGGTCAGTGATTGTCTGCTACTCACCCACATCCACAAAGACGTTGCTGTACATCTCACAGTGGAACCATGTGGTTTGGCCTGTGACCGTCTCTGACTTACAATTGTTTCTCAGTGATCATTATATCCTCATGTGGTTGAAATGTAATTTTTTTCCCTCTGCCGTTTTGCAATCAGTATTGTATTGGCGAAACACTGGACTCTTCAGTAGACTTGCGCTTTCAGTGTAGTGCACACATAATTCTTATTCACAAAAGCGCCCGCCCACACACTTCCTCTTTAGGCTCTGAGTTCCTCCGACAAAGCTGAAGGAAAGTGCAGAAATTAGGCAGCGTGGAGAAGGAGGGGATTGTTTGGTTTGAGTGTGTGTCAAACCACCGCGGAGGAAGGTAAAGACCACAGCCGTCACACTCAGTACAATAGCTCTGTGCCTGCTAATAGCCCCCACTTCAAGACTCCTCCGCTGAAATTTTCTTCACACCTGCAGTCTACTCAAACAGCCCCGAGAGCAGACATGGATAATGAAGGCAGAATGGCCCAGAGGTGAGATGTCGCTTGCCACGAGAGCAATGAGGGAGTGGGTATTTATCTAGTGATAGACACCTTTTCCTGTGATTAGACTTACTGCTGTGATGTGCAGTAATAACTAATATACAGCCTGATGTTCGGTGTGAAGTTTCCTATCGTACTGTTAGGTTTGTTTGTTTGCATTTGAGCATGCTCGCCTTGCCTCTGAGTGCTTTGCAGATAGAGAGAGAGAGAGTGAGAGGGAGTGTCAAATCTCCAGGACGGTGGGAGACACAAACACAGGACCTGGCTTCTGCGCTGTGACCTTGTTTGCTAATTAAGTGTCAGACCTATTTTTCCACTCCAGGAAAAAGAAAGCTCATATCTCAGGGCTTAGATTGCCAGAAGGCGATGGGAACACTAATTTTGCTGCCGTTGGCTGACTCCTCTGGGTCTCTGTCTTTGTGTGTGCGTGTGTGTGTGCGAATAAAAGTCAGGGGTATCATTAGAGATGTATCTGTATGGACAGCCCTTTCTCATGAATACTGCATAAAGCTGTGAACATAGATGTAACAATGCAGTATAACGCTACAAAAATGTCACACTGGTACTGTCACAAGTATTGGCTCCAGTGATCTGCTTCACACAGTCTGGCTCTGAATTTTTACACAAATAGTACATTTGTCACATGGAAGACAACCCAGAAGAAGAGTTGGGCTATAAATCAATGCTGTGATAAAAAATCCAGTACAATTGGGGACTTGTTGGTTGTAATATTGGAGTTGAGAGTTGTATCTCAAATATTAGATTTACTTTTCAAGCAGCATCACATTTTAATGATGTGATTTTCTGCCTTTATTTGAGTTTAGTTTTATAAAGTCAACAGTGAAACTTTCTACATCTGTCTATTCTGTCTATTGATAAGCAAACCCCCCCCCCCCCCCCCCAAAAGAATGTAAATTTAGTCCCTTAACACCTGACATATAAAAAAATATTCTGAAAATTCTCATTATTTGGAACTGAGATGTTTATTAAACAACAAATTGTTTGCTCACAACAATGTTAATTTTAGAAAAATTACTTCTGCCCATTGCATTAAGAAAATATTGAAAATTAGGCGTTGAAGGGTTTTGATTGTATTTTTAATGACATTAAAAATACATGTGATGGCAATGTTTGTGATTCATTTACACATTTAATGGGTGGCTAATTGAGAAAATAATCGAAAGAGTAATTGCCTTTACAAAAACAAAAACAGACAAGTTTCCTAAAGCACCAGTATTGAGTTTTTTATTCCTATTAATGTGTTTGTTTAAAACGTAACAATATTTATGGTAAATATTATGCGTCTAAATACTACCCAATGCAAACTTTTGTCTGGGTAATTTATTTATGAACAGTTGGATTCCAGACTATGTGCTATATTGCAGAATATATGATTAAAATAATGTTCCCCTCTCATATAGCACAATCAAACTGTTAGAGAGACATATTGTTTAAAAAAGATTATTATTTTATGCCTTTCTACAAATGCCTATCTACCATCAATCTAATGTAAATATGACAGTCTTGTTTCCGGGTTTTTGAATAGTTGTTTTCTTGACATGTTTCCTCTTGCCTCTTTGCATCTCGCCGCCCACTTTACATTGTATGTGTTTTGTTCAGCGGGCATGAAAATTGCCCTATTTAATGACACCCTCCCATGCTCTTCAAGACGCCTCTTGAGGCACTGGGAACAACTCACTGACCCTTCATCTAAAGGCTCCTAACTCCATAGAAAGTGCAGCTTTAAGTGAACAACACATTTGACTACAGACGTCTGGTTTATCCTTATTGTTCTGGACATTGTTATATGCGTATGCTGCAGGGCATAAGTGATTGTTTGTGCAGTCTTAAAAAGAGCAGCATTGTGTGTGTGTGTGTGTGACACATATCAGTCACTTAGATGCCAATCGTGACCTATATATGAAGTCCTGGGTCAAAGGAGGGGCAGGCCAGTCACAGCATAGGGCACATATCCAGTTTAATGAGCCTTATTGTAGCGTCCATTGACACGGCATGCGTCAGACCGTGGCCCCCACAGATAGCCAAGAGGAGACGGGACATTTGTGTGGTACTTTGGCAAACACTTGCATTGTGTGTCTTTGCTGTCCTTATTGTTGGGCTATGTGGACTAGATAAAGCCTAAAAGCATGACAACCTTCACACGTGCAGACACACATTCCCTCTCTGTCCTCTCTCACTCCCTTTGCTCTATCTCGCTCCTCCTCTCCTCTTTTCTCACATGAATACTCGCAGACACACACACCTGGACTGGATGCTTCCCAATTCTAATCCATTCGCTAATTGGTTTTGTACACATGTTATGCAGGGCAGGACAGACAGGAGAGGATAGGAGATGATGGACGGACTCCCCAAGGGGTGGAGGGAAGGATGCAGAAAAGTCAGCGTGACTTTAAACCTTATTATCTTTGCCTTGATGACTCCTCCGGTGCAGGAATCAATACAGCCTGAGTGGCTCCAGGGGCACGGGGCCCAATGCAGGAAGCGGATATGCCCCAAACTATCCATTATGGATGAGAGGAGGGGTGTAACGATGGAGAATAAGAGCAGGGAAAAGAACGGAAAGATCCGAGGATGCATGATGAGAAAGGGAAGGGAAGGGAAGATGGGAGGACCAACAAGAAGAATGGACGAGTGGAGGAAGAAGAGGAGATGAAGGCGGAGATTGCAGCAGGGTCTTGCAGCTGTTTGCTGTTTGGAGTGGGGGGGGCTTGCTGTTGTAGTAGCTCGGCTGCCTCACTGTGGCTGGTTCCTGCTGTTCCTCCAGTGCAGTTGTAAGGTTTACTTCCAGCTGAGGGAACGGACGCAGCCCTCACGGCTATCAAAATTAAACTGTCTCCTTCCCTCCCTCCCACACTTTGTTCTCACCCCTGCAACTTGCCAGTAACGTTATTTTTATTTTTCTCCCGCTCCTCCTCACAGCAGCATCCCGCCCATCGCACACACTCTAGTCTTCTTACTTATTCATCCTTGCTGTCGTAATTTCTTTCCTCCCCACTGTGGCTACCACGCTTTCTGGTCATACCCTGTTATCACTCCCCCTCGCTCTGTAAAATACACATATGCAGCCCCCTCCTCCCTCTCTCTCTCTCTCTCTCTCTCTCTCTGTCTCTCTCTCTCTCACCCTGTCTCTCTCATGCTCTCTTTCTCCCTCCTCGTCATCCTCCACTGTGATGTGAGGTCACAGCTGGGGAGCCCTATGATTTGACAGCTAAATGTTTGTGTGAGGGTGCATTTGTGTGTGTGATGGAGGGGGCTTCTGTGCCACCGAGTGCCTGTGATAGAAGGGGGCAGGATGCCATGACGGCGGTTGCTAACCAGCACGAGCAGACTAGGAGTTTATCCTGAGGCATACTGTGGTGGAGAGATATACAGCTGGCTCCGCGCTGCTGCCAACTCCAGCGCCAGCGGGACTGTAACTGCAGGCGTGCTGGGGTGCGTCTGCGTGCACCTCAGGGCTGTGTGCTCGGGAACAGAGGTGGGTGGCAGAGTGGGCTCGCTGTTTGGTTTGTGTGTGTGCTGTGTGGAGGAGCCAGAGCATTGTGGAGAGTTAAGAAGTTTGCTGGGTTCTCTTGGGTTATTGTAAAGTGTGTGTGTGTGTGTGTGTGTATTCTGTGTGTGTACGTGTGTGTACTCCAACACAGCTCAACTCTGCTGGCTCCGTGATTCTGTCCTCTGCAGAGGGAATAGCTCATTATTTGCCTCTCAGAATGATTCACATCCTACCTCAACACTGCAGTGCTGCACACTG
Source organism: Terapon puta (assembly GCA_028564955.1). NCBI lineage: Eukaryota > Metazoa > Chordata > Actinopteri > Centrarchiformes > Terapontidae > Terapon > Terapon puta. Next base: position 8,316,208 of record JAOXYL010000090.1, on the reverse strand, counting down.
AAAGGATGAGCCCACTGAAGCATTATTTGTGTGCGTCTGTCTGGGTGTGTATGGGTGGGTGTTTGTGTGTAGTTACTGTACATGTGGCTATTAGTTTGTAGGTTCTTATAAGGACAGGGGTGCTGAGTATCACAGTGTCTGTCTCACTGCTGTTGTATCTCCTTTGCTGTGTGTGTCTGCAAGTGCATCATGCAAGTGTTTGAGTCTTGTTTACATTTGTCTTACTTGAGGCATCATGTTTGAGCCACGAAGGCCTCTGTTCATTAAACATTGAAGGCTTATTCTCATTCTTTTTTTGTATACTCCTACTGTGTGGCACATACACGGTGTGTGATTTATTCATTATCAAGCCTCAACTCTGGGGCATTTGCCCTACATCCCCAGTGTTGCCTATTAAAGCAAATAGTTGTCCATAGTCATCATCATGCATGCTGTGATGATGTTGTGTCCTATATGTGCAGTGTTCATCCATGTATGTTGTTTTTCTATGCATTAAGTATTTGAACAGTGTTGAAAATGTCGCTTGTGGTGAGTGTTTTTCCAGCTCAGAAGCTGCTTTACGACCGTAGCACCATACAATGTAGGTTTCTCTGACCTTTCGTTAATGACTTTCTATGCATGATTTTGTGTCACTGGGCTCTTGCCATTAACAGCCACATGACGAGTCCCCACCCCCTTTACCCTCAGAGCTCAGTCTCTCCGTGCTTTGAGAGGATGTTGTGTAAGCCAACCCCGCATATGTATATGATTTTATTACCAGTAAGTTACAGTAGTGGATGGATCATTTTCTACTAAATGAGCAAACAGTATATTGAATAACTGACAACAAAAAGGTACCAAAGAAGTAAATAGAAAGATAACCCAAAGTGAAATGACTTTGTTTTGTATTTCCCCAATGTACCTGCTCATTATAAGACCAGAACACCTTTTTTGTCACCCAGCATCTGACTATGAGTAATGTCGCTTCCAATTTTTTTTACCAAAGTTGGAACAGTTCTGGTTATTTGTGATGAGAGATTTAGATGATGTAGTCACTTACCAATATTTGCAACATTTGAATCCAAATCTGATGACAGCTTTGGGGATATTTGCTGATGTCGCTACATCGCTGTTAAAGAAATCTCAATAAATCACATGCACACATTCAGATTATGCCGATTAGCATAGTTTTTAACTTCATGACAGTAGAATAACTAATTCATTATCAATACTTTTTCCTCTCTCGCTCTATCTTCCATTAATCACAATAATTCAATAGTGTTTTTCCCTCTGCCTTGTACCCCAGCTGACATTTTAAAAAAAGCACTTGCAATGAGAGCTGAATGCCTTTCAAGGTACCTTCATTCACCCAAACCTCTCAGCACTACTCATATTCACATGCACACAAAAGCTCTTTAAGGCAGGTTGGGACCAGTTGGGCTCTTCTCCGAAATCGCTGGTCATCCAGATTGTTCAGCTTCTATTCTCATGGACTGACTCATTGAGCAACAACAAAAGCCTCTCAGGAAAGGATCAGATCAGGGCAATCAGGTGCAATTTACTTTGGCTTAAAGTCAAGCCTTTGAGAGACTGTGGTCGTGTCTGCCCTATTATCAATCGAGCATAAACAGCAGCAGTAAAGCCTTATAAACATCATGCAAGACAAGTTCATTTATTCATGTGTGGCGCGTGAATAATTTCTGATTCACTGACCTGTTCTTAACCTGTAGTACATGGGGCGACAGCTCGCTACATATTGAGCAGGACACAGCAGATGACACGCACATGGACATGCACAAGCCAGCCCTCAAGAAACATAAGAGGTTTTGGGTCAAAATAGTAAACAATTACATTAGACAGAAAGAATTTAACTGTTACTTGGCAGATGAAGTGATCGATTGTCGAGCCCTCCATCTCTGTGCTAAGTCTTTTTGAGCACAGGAAATGCCTCCAAAGAGCTATGAACGGTGTCATTGAATATGTATTTCTGTTCTTCCTTTCATGCATTCAGTCTCCTCATTATATTGCTGTCATGCAACACCACATCAAATGTGAAATGTGGGAGCAGAAACCAGGGCACAGCAGAATATAGACGGCTAAAAGACTTAAAACAGATGAGGCTCTCATGCCTTCCATCAGTGTTAAATAACTTCATCTAGCCCATGTTATCACTATAAACTATATTTGAAGTTCATTCTTAATGTTTGTTTTTTAACGAATGGAACAAAAGGTGCATAGAATTAAGTGTTTTACTCATTTAAGCTGCATGATCAGTCAGCTGCTGATCCTAATTTGCTGATAGAACCCATAAATATCATTGGTGAGAGGCGGATGATTTTTAATTTCACTGCTTATGATCACAAATTACAGTCAGTTTAATTTATTAAACAGAAAGCCAAGTTAGCAAAGGAAAACGCTTCATGTGCATCAAGAGTGACATTGGTATTTTACTGTTTGTGCTTTTTGTGCATTTTTACAAAAGATGCTCTGTTTATTTAGTAACTCATATGCTGGGCTCATGCCCTGTTGGTATAGAGAAAAGGCAGAGGTAATAATAGGATTTAAGAATGTGTATATTATAGTGGATTGAGATAGATGTTCGCACAACATCTCTGGCCACACTAGGAAAAAAAGTTTTTTGTTGACATCAGTTGACTGTGAAGGCCTTAGCATGTGATCCACATCCACAAGATGTCTCAGATCACTCAGAACAACTTGGATAATGCTCCTAAAAGCATAACAAAGCCATTGGATCCCATTGGTGGCTTTGTTCTTCCTTTAATTTGCCACCTGTCTGTGCATTCAATAACTTTGTCCAAGTGAAATAAACACCAATAATTACCCGTAAATGCTAATGCTTTTTTGTCTGTTGTGGTCAGAGTGGTATTGTGAAACAGCACAATCTGAATTTACCCACTGTCAATGTGCTGCAGCTCTGTAACATATAGAGTAGGGAGGAAATTCCTGTCAGGGGTGGGATTTTGCTGAGTCAGAGGTCTTGGGTAAATCACACCGAAAGAAAAAAAAATAAACAGAGCAATGAAGCCAGCCAGATGTAGGCTTTATGTGCTGCCCTTGCTCCACATGCTGTGTGAGAGATTTGCGCTGGTTTTGATCAGCCAGGAGCTAATGGATTAAGGATAGTAGCAGAGTGCATGCTAAATGGAAAAACTTTAGCATCTTCCCACAATTCTCTTGACTTCTTAGTGTCCAATCTGATCTAAATGGAAGCCATTAGATTGGATCTGGTCTCAAACATCAATTGAAGCTCCCTTGACCAGATGCATTAGTTTTAATGACTTGATGAGTGCAGGCATTTGCCGATTTCACTTTTCATTCAGTCCATTTTTGTACAAATTCCACACTGCTCTGAAACACACTGCTCTTGCAGTTCATTTAATTTTCTATAATCGGTTATGCAAGTTGAATGACCCACAAAGTTAATGTTACTTTCTGCCTAAGGTAATACAAGGTAATCAGTCATATTTACACTGCATTTTCTAATTATTCAGGACTGTTTGTGTCTGTGTTTTTCCCCCAACAAATGAAGCTCAATTAAGATGCAGTTTGTTCCGTTCAAGAGTCAGCTGCACATAAATTGCACAGTAAGATAGATGGTGATGAGTTATCTGGAAAGATTTTTACCTTTGCATAATTAAACACCATGAAATCCAATAATTTTAATCAATTCACCGTGCCCTGGTTTTGTTGTCCCAGCACAGAGGCTTTTCCCTGTCTTGTAAGCCTGATCGCACAATTTATCATGTTGTCAGATTTGGTTGGGTGGGGTCATGGTTGTATCAAACCAGTTGTGTAAAATGCTCAGTGCTGAAAGGGGCCGAAAGCTTGCTGAGATTCAGTCAAATTATTTGTGTCTGCTTTAGTGTTCCCACAACCAAAATCCTTGCAGCACTCAGCGTTTTCTCGGTTAATGCAACCCAAAGGCACCATATGAGAATCTGAATAGTGGTGGCTTCCTCCGGTCCCATGAACAGAGACAACTTAAACCCCATGTTACCACTCAGGCTGAGTATAAAACTCA
>JAOXYL010000090.1:8291531-8312087 GCA_028564955.1 Terapon puta | reverse complement strand
CACAACATCTGGGTGCAACTGGATAATATGTTACAGTTAATAAATGAAACGTGCCAGTGATAAAAACAACCTCAAACACATTTTTAGCATTTCTTGACTACATTTTCTTGTTGTTAATCTGCAGTTTTATTTATTGACACTGATACAATAATTTAATAAGCTAATATAGTCTCATATTTAGTTACAATCTAAATGTGTCTTGGCTAAATGGGCTAACATATTTTAAGAAATATTATACATTTCTAGTTATATATTGAAATTACTTTGTGCTTGTGTTTAAACGGGACAAAACCTTATATATAAGCATTATCCTGCTTTACAACTATTCATGATGGTGAAAATGTGATTACTGAGTTGTGGAGTGCATTACCGTATTTAAAGATTACAGCAGAATATGTTTGCCTTGTTTTACATTTCAGTGTTTGAATGGCTTTACTTTAGCTTCAAGTGAAAGATCCTTTTAAAAACCGGAAGCTTTGAGATATTAAATATACCCAGTATTTAATAAGAATAAAATAAAGCAAAGGTAGACCCAACTGTACTTCTATTCAAAGGGAGGAGATAAATGAACTTCAAAGAAGACCGCAGTTATTGTTCTTTTTCTTTAGTGCCATACAGAGAATAAGAGAAGGGAAATACAAAAGGTAAGTGTGCTTCAAACTGGGAGAACTGTATCAATTCTTACGTTAGCAGTCTACATCACTGCAGCAGCCTCTCATCGCTCGTCTTATCAGCGCTTCTTTGGTCTCGTACAGAAGTTTTCTTTCCAAGCATATTTCCTCTCAGCCCTTTTCAGCTCCTCAGCGTGTACTTCAGGAGAAAAAGCGTCTGCGACAGTGGTGGGGACGATGATTGTGACAGTGCTGACGCTACGTCTGGCCCGCTGCCAAGCTAATGATGAGAGTGAAGTCAGGGTGGAGGGTGGGGTTAAAGTTGGGGTGCTGGGGGAGAGATGGGGGGGCGGTGAGAGTGAAATTGCGTGCGTCCGTGTTTGTGTTTTTGTGCTGGTGTGGTACCACGTGTGTGTGTGTGTGTGTGCGCGAGGGCTTAAAAGATTAAAAACCCCACAGCCTGGCCACAGTGACGAGAGAAGACCCCTCTGTGGAGCGCTCTCACTGCAGGGAGGCTCCTTCAGTGGCGTCCCATTTGCATGGCTCCCTGTCCTGCTTGGGGAATTAGCCTTTTCTTTTCCCATCCTTCCCTCCCTCTTCTGTGCACCTTGGAGAGAGCGCTTCCATCCGGCATTGCTGCTCATTTCTGAGGCAGACAATGGAGCAGAGTATTTAGGACACTTGGCAGGGTAGGCATGTTGGAGGGGATGGGGACACGGGCTGCTAAGTAGCTCATCTTGTCACATAGCCACTGGCATGATAGCTCCTCCAAGGTAAGCACTGAGCAGAGTCACAACACACATACGCTCCGTGCCTTGATTGTTTTACTTTGTGTGTCTCCAAGCTGTGTGGCGATATAATAGGTAACCTCCTCCTCTTCTTGACCATGCAATTAAGCAGGATGTCTCCAGCTTATATCATGATTCCATTTGAACACTTTGTCAAGTTAATCTGTGGCCTAATGTTGGATTGCCTCTAATCCAATAAAGGGATGAATAGAAAATGTTGTGGGGAATGCTCGATTTAGATTAATCTTCCTATTGTTTGCCATTTATTGTAGTTACCCAATAGAGAATACATGCACTGTGTTCGCACCTTCCCTCTGAGACCTCTCTTTGTGTAGCCTGAAGGTATTGACTGTGTACTTCAGGAGGTGCTATATGATCTGTACTTCCTTATCTGTGCAGCTTTACCATCAAGCAGCACTACATCACATGGTAATTGCAGTTATTTACAATAGAGCACATGGCCAGCAGTGAAAGCATGTCGCTGCCCTCCCACAGACACCTCTCAGCCAATATCTTTATTGGACAGATGTAGGCATGAAGTAATTAAGCGGAGCACTCTTTCTTTATAGAGTGCAGGTCTCCTCTGACCTTTGCCTGTTTGGTGCAATTTATCTAACATGATGTGACATACTTTCCATACTTGGAGGCAGATATAGTATTTCATATCTGGGGGCTTTCTTTTGCTTCTATTATCCGACTAACGAATGCCTTGCACTCTTTCGGTGAAAGGTCAGTGCATTTCAGTGTTGCGAATAATTGTTTTAACATAAAAAATAAACAGCAATACTATTTTATTTTGTGTCGGAGATTTCAGTGTTGTATGTAAATAAAAACGCTTTAAAATTCAGTCCTCTTGGAGATGTATCTTTGGTTGCATTTCCAATCTTAGAAAGGTTATTTTATCATTTTTGCTATACTGAATGTAATGTCATCTTTGTCTCACACATAGGCTGATATTTTATGTGACACAATCTTATTCCTGCCAAGAAATGTACCCAGGCTTGAAGATCTGCTCCATTAAACGATTATTTGGACAAAACCTATATGAATAGATCTCTGTTACCTTCAGAGGTGACTTTCTTTGGACTTTAGTGTTAGATGGTCCTGGTTGTCTTTTTCGGTTAATGTGACTCCTTTGTCGGAGCACAGATATAAATCTTAGGTTTCTTCCTGTTAATTTAATCCAATCTCCTTATTCAGTCATTGTGTGCATATATCTTTGTATATCTGTACATGGTTGCGCATCATGTTTTTACCTTTTCCACACTTTGTTCATGATGATAAAATGATTTTTTTATAATACTTAATTTACCACGTGAACGCTTTTCAACTGCAACACTTTCAGCATCTATTCTGTGAATTTGGTGAATCTCTGTGCTGCTAATAAGCCATTACATGAAGGGAAAACCACAGGCATCAAACATCACTTTGGAAACGAATGCTCTGTCATAATAGCCAAATTATTACCTGTCATTTCATGTTCTTGGTTTGTCATTCACATTTAAGGGACGGCATCAAATGATGGCTTCCTTGTGGTTTGACCGACAACAAAATCACACTGTGACATCAAAAGCAAAAGTTGTTGTAATTCTTTATGATTCTAGTCACGTTTTTGCTATTCTGCATTAGTTTAAAGACAGTCCCTGATTTGAGGTGCTTTCATACAGCCGTCCAGATCCAGATTTCATGGATAGAATGACCGGTGTTATTGATATTCAGGTCAGCTGAGGTTAATGAGCCTGTGTGGCCATGGGGGGGCATGCTGTTGACTGCAGGGGTTGGGATAAATGGCTCCCATTAGTTTCACTGCTGCTAGAGACACAGAGAGACAGAGGGAGAGAGAGACAGACAGAGTGACACAGTAAACGAACCATGACTGGATCATCTACAGCCGGATTACGTCATGAATAATACTGTACCTCATGCTGAGTCCGTCTAGTCTCCGTCTTCAGCAGGTATCAAGGTGTTTTTGCAGGGATGGACAAAAATATCAACATTTAAAAGCAGTCTGTGCATCAGACTCAACGCAACAGCTAAGTAACAGCCTGAACTGACACCTTACTAGCACAGTTGCACCAAAAAATGCCAGTAAGTAGTATTTGTTGCAAATCTTGTACTAGATACTAAAATATTTTAGGTGTTCCTGTTATTCATTACTAATTCATGCTAAATCAGACTGTACAGGTTTCTCTATCCGTGATTAATTCTATGACAGTTTGTCATTTAAAAGAACGAGCTGAACATGAATGTAGCTAATTCCGCTGAAAACAAAAGCATTTCAGATGGATCTGTTTACTCTATTAGCGTGGATTCTGTGTGCAGAAAAAATGAAGCTGTATTCTGAAAAATGTTTTTTTCTATTCCACGCTGAACCAGTTCCTTCTTAGCAACAGGGGGCCTGTACGGCACAAAGATTGCAGAGAGCATCTCTCTTCTGCAGGTGTTGTTGTGCATGTCTTGGGGTTACTGCTCTATCTGCTGTGTAATAGGCTTGGATAGCTTGCCTCTGTATCCTACGTTTAATTGAATCATTTTGTTTATCTTCTGGGATACAAAGCTGTTTTCCTTTGACCAAGTCCAGTCTCATTTTCCACACAGATGCAGTACAGAAGGAGCACATCTTTCAGAGCTGATGTTGACGAGACACAAAGGCTCATTTGAGAAACAAAATCAATGATTTTGTCATAAATAATTCATAAGTTAGACTAAATGTATCACCACTGCTTTGAGGTAAAATAACACTGATTCAGCATAAAAAGGGATTACAGCTTGTGTTTCGTTCTGGGATTTATGTTTAAAAGCGGTATGTAGTCATATCAGGTGTCTGGTCTTATCAGATGTGAAAAGATTTGTGAAAATCATGTCAAACTACTTTTCTAAAATTAGCATTTTGATCGCAAAGCTCATACAATTGAACTTTTTCCACCAAGCAGAGTATGTTAAAAAAACTACTAGGTAGAGTAGAGCTGGTAACACTATGACAGGTATTTGCTTCTAATGAGGCCGCCTGGATGAAAGAGGCTTCAGTTGTGTGCTATCTGAATTTGTGTGGAAAAATGAAATGATCAAACTTCCCAGTCGCTTCACTGGACGGCCAGTAGAAAAGGTTACTGTGAGGCATGTTTGTGTGTCATTTCATGAATGTGAATCAGAAAACCAGCAACTGCTCTCTGCGGGCTCAGGATGAATAAAGCTGGAAAAAGATTGAACAGTAATGCTCCTTAAACCAGTGTAAGTCACCGCTGCCTTTCACAGATGATGTCAGACCCAATGTCTCAGTGTTTCATCTTAATTTAATCTGGATCAATATTCCTCTCCCCATCCTGTTTGGGTTTTTTTTCTTTCCCAGCAGCATTTGGTGATGAAACTAAGTAACACCTGCTGCATCACAAAATATGAAACTTAAGGATGAGTTGTCATCAGACACCGCATCAATATTGGATTCCACACCTGATGCCTCTGTATAAATGGCACAGCAGGAGCAGGATGATGTATAAAACAAGACATGATAGAGTTCCCACTTCACCCAGTTGCTCTACCAATATTTAAGAAATAGTTCTGCATTTTGGGAAATAAACGTATTCATTTTTTAATCAAAAGATCAGTATTACTTTCACTTTTGGCTGTGTAATATGAAGTTAGCAGCCTTGGTTCAGCTTAGCACAAATAACTGGAGGAAACAACAGGACTGATTCTGTTCAAAGGTAAAAAAGAAAGAAAGTATGCACTTAAGCACTTTTATATTTTTGTATTTAATGAGCTTTAGGTGTGCTAATTGGTGAATGATGGTGTGTAATGCTTCAGTAGCACAAATGAAACTGGCCTATTGTGTATTTGTCTTTGAGTCTGCATTTTATTCCGAGAATTACAAAAGCTTCCTAACTGCCTTTTCATGTTCATTTCAGACAATAAAGTCATTTGTCACAATTCATAATGTTCAAATCGATAATAACAGTGGACAGTAAATGGAAAACATCACTAATTGCCCAGCCCCACTGTTAGCTCCATAAACCACAAACCACTAACAACATGGTACTCACATTTATTTTAATTATTGAATAATCTGCTCGGCATTGTCTATGTAACATCTGAAAATAACCTAAATTAATTATCATTTCCCAGCGCCTGAGGTAATCAGAAATCTTGTATTATCCAGCTGGAAATTCAAAACCCCAAAATACTTAATTTTTACTGCTAAAATGTTTGCATCCATGTGGGGTTCAGACATGACGTGGGCGCTGGAGAAGCTGACACTGTGTCTAAGCAGCGCTCATTTTCCCTTCTCCAACTGATTAAGACCAATCCAGCGTTAACCCCATCTTGGCTTCCCCTATCGGGATTACTGCAAATCTGTTGTTAATGACTGATTGTGGTGGTGCTGCTGCTGATTGTGTTTGTGTGTGGAAGCAGTGATGACGGTGGTGGTGGCGGTAGGGGGTTGGGGTTGCTGGAACAACATCTTGTTTTTGAAGTCCACCACTCTGACTGCTCTATCATCCTCCCCTCCACCCTATCCTATCCTCTTTTCTCTCCCGTTTCCCCCCCAAGCCCGCCACATCGCTGCCCCCCACGTCCCAGCTGATAAGGGGAGTCGTTTCGATAAAGTTACCCGCTTGATTATGCAGCGCACATCAGGCCAAGCAGGGAAAAGGAGGGGTTTCGCTCACGTTCACTCAGCCCACAGCGCCCTAAAGGGGTTATGGGGTCATGATAAAAAGCGCAAATGACAGTGCTGGTCATCGGAGTGCAGCAGTAAAAATCCTTGAATCTGCCCGCAGCAGCTTCTGCTCGTCGTTAATGTGATTTCTGATTTCAGAGCTACAGGGTTGAGGATTCTAGGGGGAGTTAAGGCAGAGATTGAAATTCAGCGAGCAAAGGAAAGCTGGGCGGGGAGGTGGAGGGGGACTTGACAAGAAAACCTACCAAAATCAAACCACAAGCAGTAATAGCTCTGGCAACATCTTGGGTGTGATTCATGGGGGAGAAGAAATGGCCTTGTTTGAGGGCTGTCACGTCTGGGCCCCGTGATTTACTGTGATGACTGGAGCGCTCTCATCACATGCATTCAGGCTGCGGAGATAAGACAGGAGAGGTAGGAGGCCCCATTAATACTGATTATAAAAGCATGCTGCCTTTCTGTGTGGTGCTGGTCTGATGGCTTTTAACAGTATATCAATTCAGAGACAGTTCCTAATGGGATAGATGGGATTGGTTCTGTTACCATGTGCTGTGACGCTATAATGAGGCTCCGTGTCGTCTCCCCTAATCTCCTAAGTGCATCTATTAAGATCATTTATGATTTATGAGTTACCGAATTTTTTATTCAAAGTAGCAATATAGATGTAGAGTAAAGCGGGTGCAGATAGGAGCTGAGTGAGTGAGTTTTAATAAACTTATTTTTTCAAGGGTTAGAGTGAGACGCATATCTTTAATAGATGAGCAAAGCACCCCAGGTCTCCGTTCCACAACAGCGGTGTTGTTCCAGATTAAAATGAGTGTTTGCATAGTTTCATTGCCGGTCACAAAAGGCCCCCTGCTGTACACAAACTGCTCCTTTTGAAAGGTGTTGCTAGGATACAGGCCAGCGTGACGATGAAATCCCCTCTGTATTGCTTTCCTGCAGCTGTACAGCTCGGACATTATGTCAAACTTATTGTGCTTTTGCCGCAGTTTTACACTCTGTCTGCAGGTCTTAATTGATTTTTTTGCGTGCAGATCCATGTGTGGCAGTATGTTTGCATGCTCAGTTATATATAGATACAGTTTTGTTTTGGTCAGGTAAAACTACAGTGGTTCTATTCTGTGATAATGCATTTTCCGTAATAAGACTCGGTCTGGTGAACGCTGAGATCTCAATCCCACTGTCACACTGTCTCTGCCAGCTGACACCTCAGGGTGTTCACAAAGAATCAATAGTGTCTGACTCATGTTCAATTACACTCTAATCAACACACACCAGTCCTGCAAGACACCAGAATGAATGGGAAGGTCTGCTAATATTGAACTGATGCGATACCGGTAAATGAATGTATGAGGGTGTTATATTTGGTTGTGGGGTTTTGACAGCGTTCCCTGAAAGAGAGAGCAGGTTGGTCAAGCATTGAAAAGGCATTCAAAGTAGAATGGACTGACACTGAATAAAATTGTTGTGCAAATGAGACATTTTCCACAAAAGTTCTTCAAATGTTAAATGGCTTGCCAAGAATTTACACACTTTGATTATTCTATTCTATAGTATCACCTTTAAGATGACATATAAATCCTCAGTGTCTTCTCTGAACATTATAATTAAGTACATTTTTATTTGGGTAAGTTGAATAAAATTGTTAGTTTAAATGGTTAGATATCTGTCCATTGGAGATGAAGTACAGAAAAAGTGAGGTATAGATATAATTATAGGATACAAAAGAATACATTATATAAAAAAGATAATATTTACAATATGACCCCATTGAAATGCAAGAACATGTCAGATTTGTGCAGGAATGTGCAAAGTTGCTGTTTTTTCAGTAAATTGAAGAATGAAGAATATTTGCAGAAATGTGCTTACATCTAGTCAGCTGTGTAGATGTCGTGTTAATTTAACGTGGGGGATATTAGTACAGAGTCTGTGTCAGTGTGGAGCCTGGGCCTTGTTGATGAGGCCAGCTGCAGTCAGGAAGAAAACGCTCTTGTGGTGTGAGGTTTTGGTCCTGATGGGCCGCAGCCTCCTGCCAGAGGGGAGTGTCTGAAGCTGTTTACGTCTGGGGTGGGAGGGGTTGGACACAATCTTTCCTGCGTGCCTGAGGTCCTGGAGAGATGGTAGATGGCAGCCAATCACCTTTTCTGCGTCGCAAATGATACGACCTGCCCTTGTCCTTGGCAGTGGCAGCGGCGCACCAGATGGTGATGGAGGAGGTGAGGATGGACTCAATGATGGCGGTGTAGAAGTGTGGCATAATTGTCTTTGGCTGGTCGAACCTTTGCTGCTGCCACAGGATGTATAAACGCAAGTCCTGAGTTGTGGTGGTCTCCAGAAACAGAAGGAAACATCCTACCTCTGGAGCTCAATAGACTGATGGTGCAGCTGTTGATATACAGGGGGAAGAGTAGAGGGGAAAGGATGCAGCCTGGGGGGCATCCAGTGCTGATTATCCAGGAGTCATATTCATGTTTTCCTCAGCTTTATGTGCCATTATATAGGAAATCTGTATACTTGCAGGTGGAGTCTGTCTCAATCAGCAGGAAGAAATTGTCCTGTAGCACAGCCGGGGGGACTATTTTAAAAGCAGGACATGATCAGCATCCTTGCATAGGCTCCTGGAGTCCAGCCACCGAGGGATGAAGTGCTGGGCCGTGTTTACTGCATCATCTCCAGAGCTGCTGGCTCTGTGGGCGAACTCCTGGGAGGGGGTCTATTCTGTGGAGGAGTTATCATTCCTCCTCGTGTCTCTGTCAGCACTCTGCACTCAGACAGCTGTTTCTTCTCATATTATGTTACTGGGCATGAGGCTGAGAGCTGGTGCAGCGCTTGTGGTTCCTGGTGTGGTGTTAACATCTTGGGGGCAGTGAATGAGCAGCGGCATGCCTGTTCGGCTAAACCAGTGATCAGGGTTTCCTCTGGCATCTGTCCAAGTGTCATTCATCGGGTGGCGACCTGTCAAGGAGCTTGTGCCTTGGAGGCTGACAGGAAGCAGACACACAGTAAAGATGCTGCTGCATTATATGCAGGGATTGGCTGGTGTAGCGTATGTGCTAAAACACAGGTTTATCTTAAAACAGTTTACATGTCTTTTTCCCTGTTTTGTATAATTTATTATCAGTAGTTTTAGGAAAATGTATGTCTTTGTAATGCTACTCTATGTTTTTCTTCATTTTTATGCTATAAGAAAATATGTTGTGCAGGGCAGGGTGTCCAACAAATAAATCCTACTTTATTTTGCATTAGTTTGTTTTTTTCCGATTGAAGTTTGTGCCAAAAGAGCTACTTATTGCACAGCTGCTGTGCATGTTTTAATGTTGTAGTAAGTGCTAAAGGGCAGTGCAGGTTTAATAATATTCCTATAAATTCACAGTACCTGCTAACGCATAGATTTTCTTATGTTTTGAGTCTTTCTGTTTTCTTTTATCTCTTTCAGGAAAACCAGGCAGTCCTGCTAATGTCCCATCAGCTCAGCTTCTAGCTGTAACCCCACCAGGTGGTCCTCACTTCAACATCATGCTGCACCTCACCCTGCTCCTCCATCTCCTCGTCCTCTCACGCTCCCCTGCAGGTCAGTACCACCTGCAGTTTTAAAGGGAATGGCTAGAATTCATCGACAGAATGCACCTTTTAATAGGATACTCTGTCTACATGATAGCTATTGCATGTTGATATCACCCTAAAAGTAGTCATTACATTTCTCAGCTCAGAGATCCAATTGAAATAAAAACAACATATAAAATCCCTATTTCAAACACTGCTGGAGAGCAGCACTCAGAAATCACAAGGACTGGATTCTTGACCTTTTTAGTCGCAAGTACTTCAGGTATCACAATCTAGTTATCAAAGATTAGTTTTGTATCATGTCCTCATCAACTATAGAAACAAATTAACTTTGATTTGTGCTTCCAATTACAAAGTATTAAACTCACACAGGTAGCAGGGAACTTGTATAGCCGCGCACATCATAAGTGGATCGTCAGGATGAATGGCATACAAGACAGACAGGGTGTTAACAAGCTGCCAGCCTTAACAACATAGTAATTATCATGCAGTGTGCTTTAGAGAAGAAAAGAGAAATTTGATTTCACTGACTAAATTAGAATACGTTTTCATGTCAGGTGTAAATACAAACTAATAGATACTAGATAATAGATACATTAAAGATAAGATTATGTTGTGGTTACCTGAAAAGGGTACAGACTGTGTAAAAAGCTACAGAGCTTCAGTATATTTGACAGGCCTGTCTGGACAGTCATGTTCCTTGGAGGGCATTGAGCTTGCAGGTTTTCTTTTTTTTGTGATACGGCTGTGCAGTCAGCTATGCTGGAAACAAAGCAAAGTGGTCAGAGAACGGCAGGCCTGAAAATGACCTGAAATTTCACATGAACCAAAAGAAAGGGGGAGCTTGAATTGGGAATTTTTCTGGCGTCACACCACATCTTTCTCAAAACAGACTCCCTCTGTGATCTGGAAGATTTATCTGTCTTTCTCACCCTCGACCCCCACCTCTTGTGTTATTGTGGGTGAGTTCATCCAAGGGTTTGGCAGCACTATGGCTCAAGCTTAGAATATCCTGTTGAGAATGTGCTCACATATGTCTACAGAGGAGAAATGGGCAGATGAATGCTCGAAAATAACATACATGGTTGCGCCCATAAACTCAGTACGGTTGAACTGTACGGCTGCTCTATCGAAACGGACAGCAGCCAACCAACAAACCCAGGTTGTTATTGTACGCAGGGAACATTGGCTTGACATTTCTGTTTAGCTCCAACCAGAACAAACTTTGATGATTAATGTGACATTAATGCTATAGCAGCAGAACAAAAGTCAAGCACACACACTTTCATACTACTTGACTGTCTGTGGGCTTATAGTCAGGCTAATATACAACATCAGGATACAAAGAGAGTTTATTATTGTTCAGTCATCAGTTTGTTATATTGTTTTCTCTCCTCTGAAAATTCAAATATAACCTCTCAGCGTAATTAAATCCTCATTCACTCAAGGCTGACCGCAGAGGTTTCTGTTTTATTGTGAAGGACAGGATGTAGTAGATTTCACAGAGATGGCCTTCTGCCCAATGTGGGGTTTCCAGCCATTCATCAAATTCTCAGCAGCAGAAAAGGGATCCTATCAAAGACCTGCACCTCTCTGAAGAAACTGTTATGACAATGATTTGATCCAGCTTTCTTGTTGTATCGTATGAAAAGTGAGAGAAATACACCTGCAGCTTAGTAACATATAAATTCATTGAGGTATGAATGTCAGCAGTCAAATATGCTGACATGTATTTCCTTTTACTGTTACAGATGCATCAGCGCAAGGGGAGCTACCTGACTTTTATGGAGGTAAGACTCATAATACAAAATAATTATGATTACTTGTTCAGAAATAATGCTTCCAATGCTGCTCTGAAATATAAGTTTTTGGAGAGGAGTTTCTCAACAGTGGTGAGAATCTATTTTCTTGCTTTTGACATTGGCAGTTCGCTCTGCTGAATGTTTGCACAGCAAGCTTTCGAGCACCATCGACTCTAAGCTAAGAGGCTCCGCGACCTACTGTGTTTGATGTTAATGGAAATACAATTTACACGCTGCATTCATGCGCTTCTTTCAAAAAAGAAAACCTTTATTTAAGCTGGTCCAGAGTTTCCTTGTATAGGGGATAATTGAGTTGTAATGTATTTCTGCATAAATATTCATAAAATGTTATTGGTAGTGATATGCTTTAAAACTCAAGGCTAACCAGGAGGTCACAGTGTGTTTAATAAGCAGTAAAGGTCAAGGTCTTTATGACATATATGTGGCCTGTCAAATGACCCTGGATTTGAGGGAGTCCTAGTACACAGCTGAAATGCGAAAAATAGGATTAGTTTCTATCTGATTTATAGTCTTCAAAATGGGGGAGAACAAGCTACATCTCTTTACTGGAGGCTCGATGAGACTCAGGCCTTGGGAGTCCAGAGGAGGAGAGAGGCTGTGATTCATACCATTATCAAGGCTGTGCCGCTAGATTCGTTGTAGCAGAGACAATTTCTTTTTTGTCTCTACAAACATTATTCAGTCCAAAATCTTCACAAAAGCGACGACAAAACAAAAATCCCTGTTTTGTAATAGCTTTAATCAGGTCTTGATGCCCTTAATGACAGTGCTAGAGTCATGATGTGTGCTGGAGAGTGGAAACAAGGGAAAGCCCACATGCAGACAGCTGAGATATAAGATCATTTCAGCGGGTTATTTTATGAAGAGAGCTGACTGGCAGGTGGGTAGGTGGGTGGCTGGTAATGGACAAGCATGTTCAGGGTAACAAAAACTCAAGGCAAAAATACCATACCACAAAAACAGGAGTAAAGAAACCTGGCGCATAGCAACTAGGACCAACGGGCAGTGGAGCAGAGGAAATGGTCAGGTATATTTGGAATGAGGCTGACGAGGGAAGTGGAGACAGGGTGAGGACGGGTAGCTGCAGGGGTGAGGAAACTAGTGAAGAGATAGGTGGGGCAGAAAAGAAGGGGTAAGTTTGAGGATCTCTGAGGGATGCATGGAAAACGGCAAAGAAGAGACATGAGGAATTAGAGAGGAGAGAATAGTAGACTGCACTGCAGCACTGAAAAATCCTCCTAGTGGAGTGAATAACATGCAAGCCTCTTAACAAATGAACAATGCAGTGAAGCTATTTTAGAAAAAAAACAGGCAGGACTTAATCTAAAATTTCCTCTTCACCTTAAATTTGATTCAAGTATTTTACTCCTGTACTGAAATATAATAAAAAGAAGTATGTCAGATAGAAAATGGGCCTCAGTTGCCATCCTCTGCCCACTGCAGCCCCCGAGGTGGTAAAACTACAATAGTATCTGCCTGTCGGGATTCGTTAAGGGACAGGCAGTGACAGATGGCTCCCTTTCTCATGGTCCACAATAGGACATGAGAAATGAAAATCTATCTGGAGGTCATGTTTCTTTCCACTGTTGCTATTTTGAGATTTTCTCCGACTTGCAGATGTACATTAATCCTAATGGAGATGGTTAGAGTCCAAGACGTCGCACTGTGCTGTGCAGACGACTCTTGGCTCTGTCTCAAGATCAAACGAATCCTTTAAAGCGAACAAATCCTTATACCTCATTTGCTTAACATGCACAAAAAATAAATTGTATAAATGACATGTTAGGATTTTATAGTGGGTTATGTGCCAGACTATTTCTTAGTGGGGTGCAATTTCTTGTGAGGTTGCCAGGCAACCAACAGAAACTCCAGGAAGTCACTATGCCCGGCCAAGAAATACTCCAGAAATAGTCCAAATCGATCTTTTCATCTAACACCAAGAAAGTAAAGAAACATATCTCCCAAAATGTCTTAATTTCTTTTAGTCTGGCGTGTTGGGGTGAGGAATACCAATACCAAATCAAAGGTGTGGCATTCTCTCCAAAAATACTGTAAATCTCTGTTCATAAATAATACATTGAGCAGTTTGATTTATCAGAGAGCCTCCCTGTTCTGCTGTATAGAACAGGCTCTCATGAACTGTACTGTCACTGTTTACTGCCATATCTGCATAAGAGTGGTACCATGTGAGTTATTCTCTGGGAGAAAAATAAAGTGGAGGGAGGCTGTCAGCAAGGGGTAAATTGGAAAAAGGAAGGCTTGCTGATTCGTTGCTTGGGAACAAGTTGATTCTAGTTGTTGGCTGAATTGTTGGTGGATCCAGAGAGAAGTGAAATAATTTTTTGCCGTCTCTCTTTGGGGTTTCTCTTTGTTTTTTTCCAGCACCTTTTCACTTTCTTTTTTTCTCTATGAAGTATCGGCAGTAGATGACTTTTACAGTCTGTGCGCCCGCCTGGAGTGTCACCTCCTGGACACGTTGACATTATCTCCTCTTGTCTAACACAGCATGATGCAGCTACAACTCTGCTGAATGTTTTTGATGCTGAACACAGCAGTCTGACATTCTGCTGAGTTTTTAAGGTCATGAAAATGTGAGAAAATGGTGCTCAGGCTTTAGAATTTTAATTATTTGCCAGTATCTTATAAAGAGGAAGAAGTTGGTCTGGGAAGGGTTCGGGTTAGAGCATTGTGTAGGTGGCCCTCTGGTTGGGACACACTACTCTCTTTTTACAGCTTATCATTCAGCCCGTAGCAATGTTAATGCCACTCAACTCAGTGTGTCTCTGTGATACCGAACATTCACCCCCTGCAGGCTTGAAAGACGGCTGTAAAATGTCAGAAAGTCAGATAACTTCTCAGCTGTCCAGCCATATGGTCCGTTTTCCAAACACTCATATTTTGCCAAGATATGTCTGAACAAGACACTTTCATCTTGGCCCTTAGACGTGACCTTGTTGAGATTTTTAGCTTGAGAGCTTTTGCAACAGTTTGAGCGTCTGTACTGCAGTTTTTCCATGAAAATTGACTGCAACTGCAACCATTAATCTGTCAACAGTAATTTAATCAACAACTATTCTAAATGTGAGAAACTGATGCTGTTCTTTTTTCTTCATGATAGTAAACTGAATATTTTTGGGTGTCAGTCAGGCAAAACAAGACATTTGAAGACATCACCTTGGGCTGGGAGAAACTCTAACAAGCTTTTTTTCCCCAAGTTTCTGACAAAGGGAATGATTGAGAAAATAGCTACCCTTTAGATTTACAAGGATTGTTCTTGAAGACTGAATTTAAGTAGAGCGTTGCTGGATAATAATTGTTATGGCCTGAGAAAACACCTGGATTCAAATTCATATGTCTCTCTCATATATATTCTGTTCATCCACGAACTGCTCTGTTTGCAGCCGCCATTTCAGAGAGTAATTGTTTTTGACAGCAGCTGTGATAGCACAGCTGGCACCCCTGCTGAGCATACACTGACTGACACGGGCGCACTTATGTCCACATCTCTGCAAAATATTTGGGTAAAACTGAAGAATTATTTATTTAACATACGAAATAAAAAAGTGGATTTTTACCCCAGGGCCAACTTGGTCTGCCACCATGCCTCATTTTGTGGCTCAAGGGCTTGTGCATAATTATTGCCACACTGTGCGTTTGGCGCTTCCGGGAAACAATATGTTTCCAGCTCCACTTGGACACTCTCTTCGTCATGCAAATAAACCATGCCACAGATGTATCACGCAGCTGTGGGTGAAGTCAAATTCATCAGAGGACTGAGGTCTTCTGGGATTTTGTGTAATTATGTGACTATTTAGATGCAAAAAAAGCATACAAAACATTTGTTTAGCTAAATGAGAGCTGCAACCCCTGAAAAAGCGGGAAATTCTGACAATAACGAAAATGATCTAACAAATGCGACAGATTGCAGTTGTTTTATGTTCGCATGTAGTATAACGTTTCAAGTCAACAACTCACTGTCACGCTCCTAAAATTATACCTAAAACCTGAATGAATAATTGATGTCTCATTAAAAACTGATGCTTGAGCACATAACAGACTCCTAAAATAACAGGCCGTATGGTGTTTCAAATTCAAATGAGAGTCTAAACTTACCTGCTCTACAACTGAATCGGAGTCTGTTTGATAAAAAAAGTCAGGCCCTGTAGACACATCACATCTAACATGCGTGAGAGCGTCTCTCTTTCCTGTTTTGTATGGACATGGCCTTCCCTGAGAGTAACTTTTTATGTGTTTTGTGCAGGGAAAAAAAGGAGAACCTTAGAGACTCACAGACGCAGAAGGAGAATAAATAAGAGACTGAAAGATGGATGAGTTTTGGAGAATTGGAAAAAGACTCTGTGTGTTTTGGACAAAACATATCAGGATCTTCGGGATGAGGGTGGAGAGAGTTTCCAAGAAAATGCACGAGGCAACTGACAGTGGGAGGCATGGAGAAAGAGACAAAATGGATGATGTGATGATTAAAAAAAAGACAAATCTGGTTCAGTCTCTTCAGGCTAACATGCACATGGTGACAATGCTAACCTTAGTATGTATAATGCTGACCGTTTCACTAACATTTGCCCATCTTCACATAACACAAAGCACACCAGAGGCCTCGTGTGAATGTTTTGGTTTTGCAGGCATTTGGTCTTGAACCATTGTTGGACAAATTGAATGTTTAACCCGTGGTGGTGCTTGATGGAATAATAACCGGTCATTACAGCGCATCCAGAGGGGGACATAGATGTCTGTGCCAATTTTCATGACAATCCATTCAAAAGTTAATTTTACTCACAACTACAGATGTGAAACTGCTGGTGGAACAAGAGGAAAAGTCAGAGTTCACTGAAGTCCTGAGCACTTGCCATCATCTGGGGGGCGTGAATTAGAATTTTTTGTGCCCACCCACCTTAAGGGTATTTATATGAGATATTTCACTTGATAAGTGAAAGCATTTGTGCGTGTTTGAAAAGTTAAAGCTTCACCAAAGATTCTAGGCTTTAACCCTAACCTTTTGGCATTGTGAACATCTATACCAAATTTCAATGAAATGCACCTCGTAGTTGTTGAGACATTTAACTATAAAACCTAAAGGACACAATTGGATCACAGAAGTCTGAATGTCTCTAGAAATGTCTTGTTAATCCATCCAGAGGTTGTGGAGATATTTCAGTCTCTACTAAAGTGGACTGACTGACATCTCCGTCCCTGGAGCAATGCAGCCAGCATGGCTAACTTGAGAGCTAAGAGACCTTAAGGAACCTTCTTGGAAGTAGATGTAGAGGGAATTCCGGAAAGAGTAAAGAAAAAAGACCAGAGCGTGACAGGATATAGGTTAAAGAGATGGACGGAGGACAGAGGAAAGCCAGAGAATGTAAGAGGCCTGTGTGTGTCTCCAGGCAGTGGGCCTAAAGTGGCCTGCTTCAACACTCCCCTCCACCATCTGTCACATCCCACATTACAGGGAAAGCATAGGAATGGCACCAGTGCTCATCTCTCTGAGTTACACTCCAACTGCTATTTCAGCACTGCACCAGAGCCTCGGTAACGTCCCTCCTCCCGCCCACCCCACATGTATATTTCATATTTACATCCACAGCATTTATGTGACACTGAGGAAGAGCAATCTAAGTGCAACAGTAAAATAAGGTCACTGTAGAGCTTTTTCTCTACTCATCCATGTGAGTCTATTTCTTTCAATTTTCTTTTTCTTGGCTCTTTTTTTTTCTTTCTCCCTTGTTACCAGAACAGAGTTTCCCACTTAATTTGCCATCCATCAGTCCCACCGTGCCCCATTTATAGTATGTTTAATTCTCTCTCAGCCAGCAGTAATTCAGAGTCCTTGGGATTTGCATCAATGTCATGCACTCACACACGGTTGGCTGCCGGAGTAGCTGGAGTGGGAGTGGATCCTGTCTCCTAACGTCTTAATTGCTGCCTCCTGGTTGGCCGTCCTGGTGCGAGAAGGGTACAGCTAACTTGCTGATGCGGTTGCAAGTCTGTCTTCCAAGTGGTTAGGATTATAAGATTTTTAATTCCTTTTGCTCTCTCGTAGCAGAGACTGATAAAAATGTATCTGGTTCACTGATGTTTAACTACAGAGTATAGGAGATTACTGTATGTCAATGTCAAGCGCTCACATATGTTCGACTGCTGGAAAGTAATTTATTCCCGCTTCATTTTCTTATTATTTTGCACAAACATGTCGGCCTGTTATGGTTGGAAGTAATGATGAAAATGCGGAATATTAGAAAATAAGCATCTTTTGTTCAGGTTTCTGAAGCTCGCTTGCCGTCAGTCAGTATGACATTTCAGAGTGAGCAAGTCCTGAGCTCAATGCAGGCCTGGTGAGAAGGATCGAATAGAATCAGGATATTACTGTCTGAAAGAGCAAGGCTCTCCCCATTGAGGTGTCAGCTGTGCTCACTTAGAACTCAGAGACGCCGGGGAATAACACACACGTGTCCACGCACACATTCGCACGCGCTTCACATTTGTATTCCTGCAGTCACCTACACACACTCTTGATCTGAGAGAATAATCAGCGTTTGAGAAAATTTTGCCTCATTGCTTATTCATAGCCTGGCATTGTGTTTATGTCTTATTCATGCCACTGCTCGTGATGTCTGTCTGTTTTAATGAGTAATTGGGGCTAATTGTAGGTGTGTGTTGATGGTGTAAAAGGCAGATTGAACCAAGAAATGCATTTTCATCAAGGGGACTCTTCTCCCTGGATTTCCCCTGTGCAACTGCCTCACAGCTCTGGGGATGACGCACACCGCGTGAAAGGTCTGGATTATGCTAAGTCAAGTTAGCATTTCCAGTACCAGGATTTGTATTAGCTTGTAACAATATCACACCCGCCTGCGTCAGATGAATGTGTTGCTGCGGTTTGGCACCTGAGTGAGCACATCTCTGTCATAATTAGTGTGATGTTGCGATTTGGAATAAAGCTCATTACCCTGCATCATGCGTGAAAGAGAGGAGGATTTCTTTGTGAATTCAAGGATTAGATTAACCAAAGCCGAAAGCATGATTTTTAAGAAACCAACTCCTGAGCCATGGGGGTGTTTGCGTCCTCACAGGGGCAATCTCACAGTCTACTCAGCACGTTTTCCTTCTCTGTCTTACATCTGCACCCTGCTGCCTCGTTTTTGATGGAACTGCCCCAGAACTGCCAGACAGGCGCTGCGCTCTGACACCTTGATATTTCCTGTTTGCAACCCTGACCCGGCTTGTTGTTATTTACCCCGCTCTCGTTTGTTTGTTGTCGGCAGACGAAGCCACAGGTTACGGGCCGGTGTTTGAGGAGCAGCCGGTGGAGACCATCTACCCCGAGGAGTCGCCCGAGGCAAAAATCACCATGAGCTGCCGGGCCCGGGCCAGTCCACCTGCTACATACAAGTAACATATGTTCCCCCTAAACCCAGTCTCATTACTGCCCGCTGCGCATTCTGTGTGCTTCCCATCACTCGCCATCTCTCAGGCTGTATTCAGACTGTTTTAGGATCTGTGTGTCCAGCAGCGCATGATTGCCTGATAGATTTTTTCTTTGCCAGTCTCACATAATTTTGCTGTTGTCATGCAGGTTGCACAACTCATTTTGTTTTCAGTGGCAGATGTTTTTTTTTCCTCCCTCATGCTAACCATAATTTAAATGCCCAAATTTGACACGCCTGGAAAAAAAACAAACAAACAAGATGCTGCTTCTTCAGCAGCGGCGCAAACAGCACCGCCATAGTGTCGCCACCTCATTTTGCTGCTCCAAATGTAAAGCGTTTTGCATGATCCATTTCAATTTACATGTAAATATATGTAAATGATATTGCCTGGCGTCACCCCGAATCGGTTTCACTGTCACAGAGCCCAGAATTAGATGTCAGAGGGGAAAGAATTAGCTCTGACCACAGCTGGTATTAAGTGTTTAAGAGGGTTCATCTGCAGTACAGTCCGCGATGCCTTTTAAAACATGAAATTTGTCACGGCTTCCATTTATAATATCTCTCGGTTTTTAAATTCTTGCAGTATGTATAGACATTTATTGCGTGAAAGCAGCTGTAATGCAGACTTTGCCCTGCTTTGAGGGGCCACATATGGAAAAAAGTAACTAAACACAAAGCACTAATGCGTTGACTCAAACTGTTTTCTTTGTTACAGGTGGACAATAAACGGCACAGAAATCGACTTCAGCGCAGAAGGAAGCCACTACAGTTTAGCAGGAGGCAATTTGGTCATCAGCAACCCAATTAAAAGCCAACATGTCGGGAAGTACTCCTGTTCGGCTACCAACGTGTACGGCACGGTCATCAGTCGGGAGGCCTCAGTCCAGTTTGGATGTGAGTGTCCCAGATGTGAACCCGCATTAAGGCTGCGATGATGTACAGGGCCACGCAAATTGAACAGAGAACTGCTCCGGAGCTGTTCTTTCATGCATATTAAGCACACTGAAATTGCAAGGGCAGCTGGGACAAATCATAAGTGGTGTGGAAAGTGCAATTTATGAATGGACTAACTAACGATGCCACCATGGCTAATGCACTGTTTTATTAAAAACTACAGCTCAATTCGAAAACAGTTGTTGAACTTTGTCTAGTCCTTAACCCTTTAGTGTTGAAGTATGAATGTAGGAGCGCAGACTGATTGATTTTTGTGCCTGTCTGTCTGCGTGTCTTTCTCTCTAAGACCTCGACCTTTTCTCGTCGGAGGAGAGGGAGTCGGTGTACGTCAAAGAGGGACAGGGAGCGGTGCTGCTCTGCGCTCCCCCACCACATTATCCAGGTATAACACGTGATAACTGAGTGCGTTTCTGCTGAAGTCTCTCCGCAAGATTATTTTCAGCCTCCCTCATCACAGAGTATTATCACCTGATTGATAAGTGGGCGGATGGAGCACTGTTCTCTATCCTGATTGCTGGTAGTTTCTGTGCATATTTCTAATGTTGCACGAGGAGCTCCATCAGATGAACTGATGGTTGTAAATTTCCCATATATTTAGATTAAATTGTGACTTTAGACATTCTAAAGCTTTGCTCTTCTCTCTTCTGAGCTTTCTCTCATCAACATATCTACACTGAGTTTTTCTTAAAA
>JAOXYL010000090.1:8264763-8287158 GCA_028564955.1 Terapon puta | reverse complement strand
TATTTTCCATAGCTTGACAGGAAAGAGATGAGCTTCAGCCGCCTGACGTTTGGCGATTCGGGAATGTACCAGTGCATAGCGGAGAATCACCACGGAGTCATATATGCCAACGCAGAGCTGCGTGTGTTCGGTGAGTCATGCTTTGGAGACAGCCGCAGCACAAATAGCTGCATCAGAGTTTTAAAGGTCACATTTCAAGCTGACTAATTGGAGTTTATTATGACATGCAGTGTGGGGTGTAATGTCAGATTTTGTTAAGATAAACTTTGACAAAAAAAAAAACATAATTGAAAAACGTTTCCAAAAACTCACTTTGCTCATTCCAAGCAGCACACACAATATGTTAGATCAGTACGATACACATTTTTATGAATGTAAAATGTCTCATGAATATATGTATGCCTGCATTTAATATTCTACCAAGTTTGTGATGAATAATCCATACTGTCCCTCCTCAGCCTGCGCTCCCACGTTTGAACACAACCCAGTGAAGAGAGTCCTGGCAGCTAAAAACGGCCGGGCGGTGATCGAGTGTCGTCCCAAAGCGGCTCCAAAGCCAACCTTCTCCTGGAGCAAAGACACAGAGCTGCTCTCCAACTCTACCAGGTTAGCAGCCTCTTAATGAGATTCCTTTTGTCGTCTGATCTGTGCATACTGTATGGATATTTATTCATTGTGAGAAGATTTCCTTTGTAGTATTTAATGAAAATATTCATCAACCTTCTGTGACATCTGGGACATTCATATTGACACCAGGAGACGAGTATCTGAGAACGTCTCACTACTTAAAAGGAGATCTGAACAAATCTGCTAAATCTACTCTGTTTGCCAGAAAAGTCTTCAGTGTCGCTGTTTGTCAGCGATGGCTGTGCTCGACTTTAAGCTCATTCTCAGGCTCATCAGTATGGACAGACTGGACGTGTAAACCCCTGCCTTGTGCTCCTCACTGACAAAACAAGCCTAATCTGTGAGCTTTAAAACCCTACCAGCCCTTTCCCCCCACCCTACACACCCCCATGCACCACAGTAGGACTCGCAAAGAGGAGGAGCAGCGGCTGAATTACTATGCAGCATATGCCTCCCTAATACTCTCTATGGTGGCTGTCTGCGTGAGAGAGGGTGTGGAGTAGTGACGGGGCAGCTGGCGCGATGCTAGTTGTCATGCATGAATATGAAATATGCAGAGAAAAATGAAATAAACATTGTTGCTCTTGCCTTGAGCACAGTTTAATGTAATGTCTTACTGAGTAGTTTCAAGTTCACATAACTTTTTTTTTCACTTGGAAAATACATCCACTAGGGAACCAGGCCTACATTCAGAGTATCTTCATCCTCTTTCATCACCCACGTATCCACAGAATAACATACGCTGGACTTTTGACCTTCATATTGTGCTGAATATTTTATATCACACAGCTCTTTCTCACCACTGTGTGAAGAATTAATTCTGGCTTCTCCTTAGGGTGTTCATCTGGGAGGACGGGAGCCTGGAGATCCTCAATGTGACGCGAGCAGATGAAGGCAGGTACACCTGCTTTGCAGAGAATGACCGGGGCAAAGCCAACAGCACGGGCTCTCTGCTGGTTACAGGCAAGTTTCAGCTAATGAACTTACTGAACCTAATTAATAACTGTCTTCATGCCTCTGTAGTGTTTCATAATGTTTCCAGAGCAGTTGGTGTTGCTTTGACTGATGTCAGCCTTCACTGGCAATCATCCCTGTCACTCTCAGTCCCACCAAACAGCCCTGACCCCCAAATGTCTACTGCTGTTGAATTATGGCCCTCTGAGCAGAGTGACAGTATACAGGCTCCCCAAGGGCAGAGGCGAGAGGGAATATCTTCAGATCAGATGTGATGAGACAAGGACTCAGTCGCGCTCTTAAATGAAAAATGAGGAGAGTGCTTGAGTTATGAACTTGTTGAGATAGTTTGATTGAATACCAAATAATAATATTGATATGATTTTTTCTGCCCACCATTTCTTTTCTTCAGACATGCAATCTCAGCTGTCATTTTAGTTTTTTTTTTTTTTTTTTTTACAGTTGAGCTCTGGTGGTGTTGCATTTACAGCTCTTTTCTGCCCTCTTCTGGACAATTGTGTACATTGAACAATTATAGGCACCATGGTGGTGTAGTGGTCACTACTGTCGCCTCCCACAATCCAGAGACATGCAGGTTAGGTTAACTGACGACTCTAGAAATGGTTCCTAGGTCTGAATGTGAGTGTGAGTGGTTGTCTGTCCTTCAATGTCAACCAGTCCAGGGTGTACCCCACCTCTTGCTCAAGATAGCTGAGATAGGCACCAGCAGCCCTGTGACCGTGTGTGTTCAGGATAAGCAGGTATATAAAATGAACAATTCTACCTATTTCATAAAAACGTTCTTTTATTAATTACAGATCTGTCTCCTATGTCTGACTACAAAGACTCCAGCCATTACAATACTATTTCTAATAACTGTCCTAATTTTGACCGTCACTTATACCCTTGTTCTCCTGTGTTTTTCCCCAGAGTCCACAAAGATCACCTTGGCACCGTCCAATGCTGACGTTAAAGTGGGCGAGAATGCCCGGATGCAGTGTGCCGCGTCACATGACCCCTCTCTGGACATCACCTTCATCTGGTCCCTGGATGGCCGGGTCATTGACCTGTACAAGGAAAGCCAACATTTTGAACGCACCCCGGTGAGACATCACATTGGTTCATGAAACATTCTGAAGGGAAATTCACATAAATAATGCAAGTTTAGCTTGATAGCCTCAGCTTCACCCCAACTGCAGAATCTCAGCTCTGTCCTGGGGTTCATCCACGTCAGATCATATTTGAGGTCGGGTTGATGTCTTTAGTATTTATATTGTACCTGAAATGGAAAAATACAGCCCACTGTAAATGAATATGACTCTAAAAGCCATTTTACATTCCTTCCCTGTGTGGAATGGTGCATTGTATATCAGTTTAATAGCAATTTCTGCTAACATCCATTATTGTTGACATGACCTACTCTCTTGCTATAGTGAAGCTCTAACCATAAGTCAGTGGTTACCATTTCTCATTTGTCTCTCTGCCCGCTAGGCAAACACCATATTATGATTGTGATTGATGATACTCCCTTTTTGTACAGGATTTTCCCCTCGTAAAAACAGGGCCCAGTTCCACTTAATGCTGTTTGTGTGGTATTGAAAAATCCAGTTTGACTATCAAACAGGGAGTTCAGCACATTACTATAGTTTTAAAGTTTTGTGATGGTTTTCCCTTCCTACAGTGAGAGAGCTGACTAGAGCAAACTCTGTGTGGAGGTTGACATTTCTTTATAAGAGAGGAGGTGATGGCCCTTTAGCCAAAGTCCATGTCCAGCAAACCTAATTGGATGCTGAGTTTGTATATTATCGCCCCCCTGGTTTGAAGGTTTCCTTTGCTAGTTGAATAATATTTCTTTTCCATTTTCATTTTAGAGTGAGAAATCATCTAATGTGGTGATTTGGCTTTGTGAGCACACAGTGGGAAGGTTTTGCTTCATGATGCATGATGTTTCATTCACTCCTTAATTAACTTTTGTTTGTTGTGTTTTGTGCAGAACGGAAGCTCCAACGGCGAGCTGCACATCAAGAACGCCCAGCTGAACCACGCTGGACACTACACCTGTACGGCACAGACACCCATTGACAATGTTACTGTCTCTGCCCACCTGGTTGTCAGGGGTGAGTCATGAGACGTACAATTACGGCACACACATGCATACATTTATGTATTCAACATACCCTCAAGGCTCTGACCGCACGCCATCTTTTTACTGGGAGTGATCCTAAATGAACTCACTGTTCTCTTTTACATGAGTGCTTTCAGCCTTCTGTGTTTTCTCTTTTGTCTGTGGTCTTATTGCTGGTTTGAAGTGGGCGAGATGCAGACGGAAACTTGCGATCACAAACTGCTGTGCACTAATCCGGATTAAATAACATTTACGTCAAAATGTGATGACAGTCGGTGGATTGTTTGGGTACTTTCAATCAGTCGCACCCATACAGTCCCGATGAAGCTGATTAGTGCTGAGTGTGTGAGTCTCAAAGTCTTGCATTTTTTAAAAAAAAACTTTGGTAGCTGTTTCTTTATGGATGTTTAATGTTGCAGTGGAATAGAAATAAAGTTTTCTGGGGTTTAAATTCTTTAGAGCTTATTAAACTGAACACGAGACTTTTGAATAATTCCACAGTTCATCGGGCACATACTCCCAGAATTACTCATTAAAATGTTCTTCAACTCTTACTGTCTGACTGTTAATATGCAGCTAGAAAGTCCACGTTCATGTGAAAAAAGAAAGAAAAAGACGCAGAGAGGGATGACACAAACACTGGATGTTCTCCGGCGCACGTTTGAAGAAAATTCTATTTTAACTAGACCGTAGCCTTTTTTTTTACCAGATAATCTGCCAACTCCCGAGACTCCTCATGAAAGAAAGTGAGAGAGAAAAAGAGCTGGAAAAAGCCTTGCAAGGAAATTCCTTATGCCGTCATACTGGAGACGGACACATGCGCAGGAGACACTAACTATCTACTGCTACCACCCAGAACAAGTCCAAAACCAAACAGCTACAGTGAAGAGGTCAGCTCAAACACATCTGCTGGTGCCTCTAGATTACATTGTTTGGCTGTAATGTACGTTGGCACATGGCATATCAAATTAAGTCATATCAAAGTAAACGCTGGATCTAGCTAGGGAAAGAAACAACTGGAAGCAGCGGTGGATTTGATTTTAAGATTTTATAGAGCGGTGAGAGGTTTTGACATTACGCTCCTGATGTGTGTCTGTGGTTGTGTAACGCTGCGTGATGAGCATCTGATGACTAAAGCTTGTTTAACGTCACAGATCTTTATCTTTCAACACAGTATTTTGATACGGAGCGCTGCTGATTTCACTACTTGTTCTTCTTGCCACATACAGATATCAACATGCACAAAATAGACCCTGCCAGCCGTTTTGTCAGTGCTCTGTCTGTCATTTACCGTATTTCACCTCCTGGATGATTCATCGGGTTTTGTTTTCACCCCGCACTTCCTGATGAGTGAGAGCTCTCCTTTACAGCTCTTCCCTCGGGTCTTGAAACAGGCCCAGTGCTGCCGGACAAAGAGGGCTCTTCACATGAGAACCCGAAGAACTCTAGCGGCGATCTGGTTGCCACTGATCCCTGGTGTTCCCTGAGTGTGCTGCCACCGCCGCCGCCTTCTGAGCAGGCGTTGACAGGCGGCCAGGTGAAGGCGCAGCGGCCGACTGCAACGTATTCCCAGAGTGGAACCAAAACACGGGCCCCGGGCCGCTCCTAATGGAGTGCCAAATGCCAGCAGTCCGGGGCGCAGCGAGGCAGATGAAAGACAGCCATTTATCACGGCAGATGAGGAAGCAGATCTGCTTCAGGAGATTGTCCGAGCTAAAAACACAGCTCAGCACCTGCACTTTGTTATTAGTGGGGATTTGAAAGAAAGAAGAGCTGTTTTCATACGAAGGGCGTGTGTGTGTTATTGTAGTTTGATGTTACAGTCTTTTGGCAGGAAGAGTGTTGAAACGTGGCAGCGTAAAGTCTCTGTGAATTGGGAACACTGTTCATAAACTTTATCAAATATGGCTCCTAGCAAACAGTTCATAGTACAGTTGGTAAATAGCACCGGAGCTTATCAGTTCAAACACATTGTGCTAAACATCCATACGATACAGTGTTGTACGGACATGAAAAATCTGCTCAATATTTTATCCCTTACACTGAATTTAAAATATACTGTAGATTTTTTCACTATGCTGCTTTCTCTCCCAGACTCAGAGAGGAGAGGGGAAGCTTAAGAGCTATCCAGCGTTGGCTGTCTAATCGCCTTAGTTGTCTCTGCTCATATTCATGACTTGGAAAAAGTAAATCCTGGCTGATTTCTCAGGCTGTGGGTTGGGAGGCTAACCCTGACACAGTCTGGGTTTTCTATTAGGCCATTTTTGTATTCCAAAAGAAGAATCAGGAGGAGCAGGAGGAGCAAAAGAAACACTGGATTCAAAAGGTTTTTCTTAAGCTTTAGTTCATATATGTCAGCGGGCACTAAGCTGTTATGTGCTAATGCATCAGTTTTTGCTGAATTCATTTAAATGACAGACTAAAAAGAAAAAAAAGTGAGGGCTTTGATGTTGTTTCATATTCATCCAACTGTTGTTCCTTCGGAGCACATTGTTGAAATAGAAAGTTGTCAAAGGTTTCGGGACTTGTGCCAAGAATTTCCACAGGACGGTGAATAAAGATAACACTCTTTTTAATAACACCATACCCTCTACCTCTCTGTGAACAGTTTGTGAGCTCGTAGGATGTTTACTGCTTGCCTGAGGGACAAGTCCAAGAGTGCGCTAGTAGGAATTTAAACCTGTCAGGTCGAGGCGAAGGGATGTCGTCGCCAGGCTCAACACAACTGGGTGGCCACATTTGTATTCACCAGCCACCAAGCAAGACTTTTAACTTGTCTCTTATTCTTTTCTTTACCACAGGTCCCCCCGGTGCCCCAGGTGGTGTGCGACTGATGAACAAAACTGACAAGAGTGTAAAACTGCAGTGGAGCCGCGGAGCTGACAACCACAGCCCCATCTCCAAATATACCATCCAGTACAGGGACTCCTTCTCAAAGGATGTCTGGAAGAACGCCACCACATGTGAGAAGTCCAAGGCACTACTTGGTCAAATAAACACAGCTACCATAATGCTGAACTTGCTCTGGCATTATAACAATTTGGGCCATGCCACATAGTGATAATGTAGGCTGACATGGTGGTTAATGACTGGTAAAAATGGCTACAATATAATTAAGTCATGCCCCAAAGATTTAAAATATAGGAACGGATTCCAAAAATGGAACTTTATCGTTGTTTCAAAGATTTTTACGTAAATTGTGGGACAGCTCAACCTGTGCTGTATAAAGTTTTAACATACTGTGCTGTAGCCCTAAAGACTTGGCAATGTAAAATGAATTCTGTTCACCTCTTTCCTTTGCAGCTCCTGCAGATATAGAGGGGAACGCAGAGATGGCCATGGTGGTGGATTTGGTCCCCTGGACAGAATATGAGTTTAGGGTGATTGCCACCAACACTCTGGGGACGGGGGAGCCAAGCAACCCATCACCCAAAGACAGGACCCTGGAAGCAAGTAAGATCACGAGTCCTTTATACCATAAAGCTTATTTACTGAATGTTTGCCCCGAGTTACTCGAATAGTCATGGAAATGTGGTCCTACGGCCCGGCTTTCCCTTCAGATATTTATTCTTCATCATTCTGTTGTAGCAGTGTTTACTTTTGTTAAGTATCTCTGTATAAATGAGTCAGCAGAAATCCCATCAGTGTGTACTTCCTACAGCAGAAGCATGCTGCCAACCTTACCACACAAACCTCTACAAATGAGCACTTTGCTGAAACTGTACACTCAAATTCAATTACAAGATGGAAATCACAGGCCTACGGTAACCTCTCTTAAAACAACAATCATCATTTGAGAGTGAGCTACTGGACTCAAAGCAAAAGAAGGGAACGTTTGCCTCTCTGTCTCCATCAGTGGCAAAGATCCCACACTGGCATTAAGGTGTTGAGTTTGGCTCGGGAGAAGACACTGATATTGTGTTTGCAGAAGAGGGATGTTTCAGTACTGCTGCCAGGGATAGCTTATACTGCCTGTGTGGGTCGGTGTTGTTTGTGTGGATTCTTAGCATGTGGCTTTAGAGTTTTGCTGTTGCTGTCTTATTGTAGTTCCTGTGGTGGCGCCCTCGGGCGTCGGCGGGGGCAGAGGGACCAGCAAAGAACTGACCATCACGTGGACGGTAGGTCCGGACTTTCCACCAGGCACAAGGGGAAAAAGGTCACAAGCTCATGTATAAAAGCTCACGTTGTCTCACCTTAACTCATTTTACGCAAGATATAATAATAATAATAATGACTTTTATTTTATAGCACTCCTCCAAAGAAAGTGACAAAATGCTTCACAGAACATGTCAGAACAATGAAACAGTCTCTGACATAATTCCTACTTTCCAGAGAGAGAACAGATAGTGACACACTTGTGACTCAAATCCATTTTACAAAAAAAATGACCTTTTGGTAGTAAAATATTCAATATCATCATTTTGACAGTGCAGGTAATTAGTTTTCTCAAAATGTAACCATTTACTGAAATATTAATTAGTGAAATTAAAGAAAACTAAAAACTTGATAAGTGTGCAGTTGCTTTGGACGACTACAATCTAATATATCAACTGATCAAATGTATGGCAGAGAACTGTTGAACTTGAGGACCACACGCCAAAAAAACTTACAGAGCAGAAAAACAATGACAATCTCACACACAAAAAAACATTATCAACAAGAATCAATGACTGAATCATTATCCCAAACTTGATTAATTAGCTCTCGTGGGTAAATTATCCTTTGCTTGGCTGAAGCAGGGTCATTAAGTTTCCCAGCAGCTGCAGGATGAGATGATGTGTTAATGCAGGCGGCTCTGATCGGACACATGGTGTGACAAGAAGGCCAACAAAGGAAATGAGGCGTGAGGACGGATCAGGAGGGACTCAGAATGCATTTCACTTATCAGCGTGTAAACATCGTGGTTCAAGAATTGGCCATTTATGAGTCTTGCTGTTGATCCAATAATACAAATATGTGTGATAGTAAATAGCACGAGCATGAACACTTCATACATGATATTTGTCATGTGAACTGTGAATGTGTTAATTCAGTTGTGGGCGTGTTGAATGAAAAGCTGCTCAGAGAAGTAATTGTTTGTTTCTGTCATCAGCCTGTAGAGCCACAGTACTACTATGGGCCGAATTTTGGCTACATCGTGGCCTTTAAACCAAAAGACGGAGACGAGTGGAGGAAGGTAACGGTCGCGGATCCCCAGGCCAAGCGCTACATCCACAAAGACTCAAACATCTCTCCGCTGACAGAGTTTCAAGTCAAAGTCAAAGCATTCAACAGCCAGGGAGAGGGACCCTTCAGCCTAACAGCTGTCATTTATTCTGCACAGGACGGTAAGCACTGACGAGCATTCACAACACTCAGCGCGACTCAAAGTGTAAAAAGGGAAAATGTGCCGGAGTGATCTGAAAGCCATGTCACAGATTGTTTTCTCACTGTCACAATGAGAATGAGGAATTCTTCAATATGCCAACACTCTGCTATTTCAATCTGTCAGTGTCAGCTACTTATCACTACCGGGGTTTTCAGTTGAGTAGGAGCCATTTAATAGGAGTTCTCATGTATGGTTGTGAGGAATTTTAATACCCCTTGAAAGTGAACCCATCTTCCCCGCTTTCTCTCCTTCCTTGCGGGGGGATTATCATGATCTATGTAGCATGAACCAGAAAGCTGATAATTCACCCAAGGATGCAAAGCATTTAGCCTAGTTATTAACTTCCACTGACAGACAGTTGAGATAACCACTGGCAACCCAGACATGATGGGCTACAGAGATGCCCCGTTGCCGTGGTAACCCACTTTGGGGAAAGCTTGCTGTTTGAGTGTCTGCGATTTTATAGCTAATCCCGCAAAGAGCACTCGGAGGGTGTGACTATTTGTATTTGCGTGTGCATGCCGGTCGCGCAGTATTGTTTCTGTGCGTTTCAACACAATGACAGTATGTGATGGGCTGTTGGTTCAAGGCCCAGCGTGGCAATTCAACATTCAAGGACAGTTTCCTGGCAGGCACAGACAACACACTGTGCGTAACTTGCCCATAAGTCACGGAAAAGTGTCTGATGGCCCAGTGAAGGACTGTGGGCCAAGAGAGATTTCTGTCACTTCGCTTGTTCCTACAGTGATTAATTCACATTACTAAAATGATGCTTACGCGCGACTGAAAAGGAAAGTGGCCAGAGTAAATAGATGCAATAGACAGGGCAGAGTAATGGATCCATTAGTGTGTATGATGCACAAGTCGATATTAACCTTAATGTACTCATACATATAAAATATGCTGCGCTGGAGTTCTGTGTGTGCAATATAGAAATTATCTCTGAAGGACGTGCTTAAAAAACACCTCTGTTACTGTAACCTATTTACCAAATTGCACTCTGTCTGTCCTCAGCTCCACCTGAAGCTCCTGTAAGTGCTGAGGGCAGAGCTCTCTCCGCCACAGAAGCTATCGTGTGGTGGCTGCCTCAGCTGCAAAACAATATAGATGGATACCAGGTCAGTAGAACATTTTAGTCATGCCGGGAAAAAAAATACTACCTACTGTATATGTTTTTGTCTTGAGGTTTTTACTGCTGGATGTGGAAATGGCTGGAAACTATCACATTAAAGTTGTTCTAAGTCACTGAAATATCTGTTTTTCAGGAACATGTTTCAGCATGTTTATACCTCAAGTCTCAATAAATTAGCCTTGTATCTGTCTAATTTTATTTATTTAGCTGTATTTTGCTTTTCAGTACAGTATCCTTTCTGCATGCTATAAATCAGGTTTTATAAGGGCTGTAATAACAAGCCAAGCTGGTTTTTGGATCACCTCTGTCCCTGTGTGTCCCAGGTAAAGTACTGGAGGAAGCATGACGACAGCGAGGGGGGCGCTCAAAGGGTTGTGATATCTGGCAGGGAAAACTACACCAGGCTAGTGGGTATGAAGCCCGACTCCCACTACTTTGTTGAGATCCGGGGCTACAACTCTGCAGGATACGGGCCGCCCAGCGAGCGTCTCCAGATCCGTACCAAGAAACCCCGTACGTTGTGTTTTAAAGCAGTTTAGTGTTGACCAGCAGGGATCCGCATAGAAAACAATAGAAACCCCTGTACAGTATTAATACACAAAGCATATGTCATGTTTATATAATTGTCTTTTACTTTTGTGTCTTTTGCCAGCTCCAAGTCGAGCCCCCAACATAATTGGTAAAAAATTTAAGGGACACTCAGTAACTATTGCCTGGGAGAATGTGGAACCACTGGCCAACGAGGCATCGATAGATGGTTATAAAGTGAGCTCAGTTCTTTCTTCTCTTTTATAGCAGCAGCCAGCCATTGAACATTTCTCATGCTTTTTCTTATGCTCTATATGTGTGTATGCCTAGGTTCTGTACAGGCGGGAGGGCCACTCCACAGGCACTCTGTATACAACCAGTCGGCGGTACATAGACCTTCCCATTCCTGCAGGTGGGAACTATGTGGTGGAGGTCCGGGCGCACACAGAAGGGGGGGACGGGGCTGTGGCACAAACCACCATCACAGGTAACTGACAAACCCCCGTTCAGTCAAAACGCCCCTCCTATCTGTCTGTGATGCTCTGTGTCACAGCACTGTAGACACGCCCCCCTCCTCTCTCCCCCGACTGTAAATACTGTACATGCAAAATGGAGCGAGATCGGCAGGCCAAGAGGAAAGGTGGAGCAGAGAGGGAGAGACTTAAAAAGAAAAAAAACACTGACCACAAAGGCAGCAAAGTGCTTTAAAATAAATGACATGTTTGTCAGTCAGGGAGCAGGTAAGATATTAAACACAAGAGGTGACAGCAGACGCACATCCACCCCCCACGACTGGCTTAATGAGGAGGTTAGCCCCACTTAAACTAACTTAATAAAACAACTGTTTTAACAAAGGGTATTACAAATTTTAGAATATGGTTAACTAACATAGACACAAGATTATAAGTTATATGAATATTGAAATCCTTGTATTACATTATTTCATTAAACCAGGTAAAATCCCATTGATATTAGAACTTTTGTTGTTATATGAACATAGCCAATGCATAAAAGATAGTCAATTAGTGGATTTGAATAGCTGGGAAATTATGGGTGGCTTTTGGATTTTTCTTAACAAAGGTGGAGAAGGGACCAGTGTCAGCAGGGTCAGCAGCAATAGTGCTGCAAGAGCTGTCACGACAGTGGTGGACAGC
Organism: Terapon puta; assembly: GCA_028564955.1. Taxonomy (NCBI): domain Eukaryota; kingdom Metazoa; phylum Chordata; class Actinopteri; order Centrarchiformes; family Terapontidae; genus Terapon; species Terapon puta. The sequence continues at coordinate 8,275,270 of JAOXYL010000090.1, read as the reverse complement.
AGCAGCGAGGAATCGGAGCAGGAAACTTCAGGTACAATTTAAGTACAAACCAAACATGCAGGCCGTGCTTTCAGAATGATTTGTGCTTCACTCATGAGTTGCATCAGTATGTGAAATAAATTAAGTTTATAAGTATAGAATATTGAAAGTGTTCATTTCATTCTGTAGAGCAACCAGATGCACTGAGTGAGAGAGAGAGAGATACAGGGAAAGGCAAGGACAGCAAAAGTCAATTTTTTACTCACTGTGACAATTTTATCATATTTTAAATGTTTTTCTGTGTGTGTTTGAAGTTTACTTGTTCAGTGTTACAAAGAATAAACTCATCTGCAGTGCACCACCTCTGTACCTCTCAACTGTGGTATGATACTATGGTTGACACAGAAGTCAAATCTGGTACCTGTTACATTAAAACTGGGATTGGTCTCAAGTTTAGGTGGATGATGGTGTAACTTATTCTATTTCATCAACAACTACACTGTTAAATGTGCAAACTGAAATGTGTTCATTTATTTTTTAAATGTCAATTTATTTTATTTGAGTACAGGTTATTGCAGCACAACAGAAAAAATAAGTTAAAAGTCTAAGGGGCAATATTTGAAAAAAGGTAATTGAATGCCTTGATCTTAGCTTTCATGGCAGGCAGAAACTAAAACAAAATATGTCTGGGTGCAGGTCCACATACCAACACAGTCTCAACAAAAGAGTTACTTCTGGGAAAAATGAACTGAAATTAAACACACTGAAATTCAATTTAAGTTCAAGAGTAATCTTATGTAGAGGATGCTACTGCGGCCCGTGTTCACAAAGACTCACCCGTCACACCAGTGGAAGAAAAATAAAGAAAGTCTTCTCTGATCACATTTCCATAGTGCCGAGGTGACGCACTGTGGCTGTTCATTCCTGGCCTGCCATTTGCTAGTGGGATTATACCAGGTTCAAAGTTGGCAGCAGGTTATCATTTGTCACAGCTAGAGCGTTCCCATGGGCCCGAGCAGAGCTGTCACGTCAGGTTTCATACCTCAGATCGGAGGGCTAAGATGGGAAACTTTACGGTCCGTGACTAAAGCCTTGATAGCCCGCTGACTGGACCCCGTCTCTGGCTGATGGACTGACAGGTCGGCTGACTGGATGGAGGAGGACTTAAGCCTCTGTAATTGATCTTGATGAGAAGAGGAAACCCCTCCTGTGGTTTTTTTTTTTTGCCTTATCGTCGAGTCCAGACCCACCTGACAGCTTGATTTCACAGACCCGGGAATTTAAGCCGCGAGGGATTTGAAATGCAGGGCACTGACAAATGGATGGGGCATTTAAGGTGATCTCCACACAGATGGGGTATAATCTCACACTGCACACAGCAAATGTAGTCTTTAGTTCGGGGGATGAGAGATGGACACTCAAGGGACACAAAATGTTTTATTCTTGGATCCAGCAGCGAATTTGACTACCAATCCGTTTTTTTTTCAGCCTAAGCTAACATACTTTCATGTCTGTGTGTCTCTCAGGTGTAGGTGGAGGCGTCGTGGTCGCCCAGTCTCTCAGCGCTCTCTCCCTGCTCCTGGTGGCTCTCCTCTGCCTGAACCTCTGAATGTAGCGCCATCTTTTGTCTTCACTTCCCGTGAAGGAGACTCTTTATGGTTGACGCCTATAAGGACTTTGGGACTCTTTCCACAAATGTTTGGTTCCACCCTATAACCCGGGACGTCATATTCCAACGCTTCTCCACTGGAATATGTTTGTGGAAATAGACAGAGAAATGGAAAAAAAAATTGAAACGGACAAAGACATCCCTTATTTATCCACAATAAGCCTCTTTGGAGGAGTGTCAAAGGAGTTCTGTCAACTTTTTAAATATGCCTTATATAAATGACTGCACTTATCTTTCACAATTACTTGTTTTAAAATGGATCATGACTGGAAGTGTGAATGTTACACTTTGCATTGGTTGGCTGTTCAGTCTTTTTACATCATGAAGCCGACCTTTCTCAGACAGATAAAGGCGACGTTTGCTCCGAAATGTAGGCTTCATTCATGGTTTGGAAAATCTATCCTACAGTGCATTCCATAGTATAAGGCGAACGAGGAGCTGTGAAGGATAAGTGTATGAGTTTATAAAAATGTCTCTATGTCTTTCTTTACTTGCATTTCAGTGGCATTTTCTTCTGTTCTCTTTTTTAAATGAAGCACAACTTTTGTTACAGAGATGCAGTCAAATCAAATTCCATTTTTATTAACAAACGTCCTGGAGCAGAGAGCAGTGTTATGTCATGCTGAAATAATATATCCAATAACTGATATTGTTTTACTAGTAATATACTATGGCTGTTATGAAAAATTGATTTTTGACCTGCAATCAATGCTTATTTCCAAATCATAACATGAGCTCTATTAACAGAATATCACTTTCAAATTGTGTGCATGTTGACTTTGTTACATGGAGGAAAAGTCTGAAGTGGTTCAAAAGTGTTTGAACGTTTACGCACGTGGATTCGTATTTGCGAAGCTGAATGTAAAACAGGAACAGGAAGTGAATCGAACAACATATCAGACAAAAAATGCGGCAAACAACTCGTGACTGGTTATTTTATCATTGCTCGCCAACTCCGGTCATATACGTGCAAATGTGCAGTGATAAAGACTTTGCCTCATGACATCCGGATCAATGCTGAGATCAAGAACAGCTCCATGTTTGTGAACTAAACCTAAACTTAAAAAAAAAAGAAAAAAAAAATACAAAAAGCAACTTTTGTTTTGACTGTATCATTAGGACCTCAGTGGTACCAGCTGGTGCTTTGTAAAGAATGTTGGCATTTTAATTTCCTGTAAACATTTTCATTTCATCTCTCATTTGCGGCTTTGTGTGGGAGTCACTATTAACAGCTGGAGCGAACGGTAGCGACGCTCATACCTTTCAATAATTGTGCAATGTCTGATTTATCTGTGGCTACTTTACATTTTCTAACAAGACAACTTGCCTAGCTCCTATAATAGTGATCTAGTATGATTAATTTAGTCATTGTCTGGTATAAACAGAAGCAAAGCCATCCATATCAACGGTAAGAGCCCATCCAAAGCTCACGACGTTGTTTCCTCTCCATCCTTTTTTTTGTCTTTTTATTAACATGCTATCAGAGATATATGAACATTATAAACATTATAAAACATCATACAACTGTTGCCATCTTTTGTCTATGATTATTATATTTGTACGTCATGACCCACTTCTAGCTGGACAGTTTAAATGTTTATTTCCCTCGAGCGGAGGAAGAAATGCTGTGTTTTGAATTTCTCCGCTTCATTTCTTGTGTGACTGATTGCTGGCCATGCTTCTACATTGTGACTATATCAAAATCCACCACAAAGTGCTTTTCCCGGTTTTCCTTCATGCGACAAATCATAAAAAGAGTTGCCAAATGCATGAATGCCTTGAACTTTGACATTTTGGCCGAAAGCAGCGGCTCTACATTTTAACATGCATGACATCGGAGACGAAGCGGCGCATTACTTTGCAACCAATCGACGTCACAGCAACTTCTCGACCTCTCCGCTTCATATGAAAGACATTCCACTCCTGAGTGACATCCCTTTACGTCAGAGACAGTGTGTAGATGTAAGCCCGAAACGTGCATTAGCCTCTTCATAAAGCCAGTCGTCCCATGTGAAGTCTTTTGGGGGGTGGGAGGAGGTTTTTAGACAGAGAACCTTAAACTGACTAAAGGAATCTCACTCATTAAAATTTCAGAAATAGTCCTGCAGTCCCGCGCACACGATGGTAGGGATTTGATAGCATCACTGGTGGCAGTGGCAGCATGTTTCACCTGTTTGCTGGAGTTCAGTGTCTCCGCTGGACTTGAACGGCACTTGTGAGGGATGAAACTGGAACCTCTCATTGGCTGGACAAGGAACAATAAAAGTGTAGTTAACTATTAAAGTGTTCTGTTGTTTTCTCTCTGCTGTTCTGGAGTGACTCGTCTGCCGGGTGAGCCGCGGGGAGTTCCCAGCGGCGTGAGCCTGTGTGGGAGTGAATGTGTGAGACTCAGGAGCCCTTAAGGCCGAGATCAGCTGTTTCTGATGGACTGGTTAAAACATCCATGTTTTATAAGCTCCCTTCATTTTTTACATCTGTTTGAAAAAGCTGTCAGAGAAGTGTTGTGGAATTAGTGAGTATGATAAAGTATAATATTTTGTACCTTTGTGTAGAAGCACATAAGAATCAAATACTTGAGCAAAACTTAAGTTATACTTAAGCGCTATAAATGCACTCACGTCACACCACAGACAGTCTAAAACTAAGTCTATCGAACTCTATCAAACTTTTGTACTTGGTGTTCATGGAGTTCAAGACTTTTAGAGTTTAAGACGAGTGAGTGAAGTGAATGGATGAGAAACTGATGATTGACACAAATCTCAAAGTTTAAACATTAAGAATATTAAGCCCACCAGCAAACATTTCCGGGGATATAACGTACAGGTGACAGTGTACAGAACACGTCAAAGGTAAGGGTTGTGTGTTTGTGCCACATTTACTGTATCTAAGAGCAGATAAAGAAACTGTAGCACCATGTCCTGTGTGCAGTAAAGAGAAAACGGCTGGAAAAAAATGTAATGAAAAAGTTCCAGTTAAAAGTTTCAGTCTGCCGTAAGCCTGACTGAGTTCACACTGGTCATTCAGCAGTGAACTCAGTCTGACTCACTGATTCACCCGCGGCGAATGAATCATGTATTGAGTCCACATAGGTCAACAGTCTGAAATACTGATGTTGCTGCAAGACAGGAAGTCCACCCGTGAAAGCCAACGTGATGCAGACACCCCAGCGGAATAGTTTCCAGTTCAGCATGTCCGCTGTTTCATTTTAAACACACGCGCTAAAAGCAGACATGTCAAAAGTTGTGAGGGGTGCTATCAAATTCAGACAGACTCTCCTCTGGGGTCAGACGACTGGTGCTTTTCTCTCCGCTCTTAGATGTCCTAAAGTCCTGACACTCCTGCGGCGGATTTGAATCAAAATTCAGCAAAGACTAAGCTTTGTTGGGGGAAAAAGACTCAATCACTTCTGTCCTCAGTCGGTGCCGCCTTGGGATTAAAGTATGTCAGACAGAACTTTAACTTTAGTCTGCTTTTTTGCAAACTGTTCATAGCAGCGCCTCAGCTTTTAGCATCAACTAGGATTTATGAGCATCTTTCATTATCAGTTTGAGTATTTGCAACAAGTCCTCAATTTTTGCATGGATATTTTTTGTCCTCTCTGGGAGAGAGCGGCACTTTACCAGAAGTATATCAGAGATAGCGGTCCAATCTGTCCTCCATTACAGATAAGGCTAACTTTTGTCAATGCCTCGCTTTTCTTTTCAGGCCGAAACAGCTGTTGGAGTTTTGTTTCCTATCAGGTATCCAGCAGATGAAAAGCAGATTGATATCGCGTCTCCTCGTGGATTAGGTCAGGCCAAATGAAGCAGACCTTAGATTCTTACCGAGCTTCTCTCCGCTTCAATCGGAGGTCTTAATGGTTAATGGAAATCAGCTCACCGAGAGAACAAAAGACAGAGATAACTTTTTTTTAATCTTTCCTCCAGTGGCTTATCAGCCCGAGCACATGGCCCGTGTGATAGGTCTGATCCCAGGTGGCTGTGCAGCCCCCCCCAAAAAAACACACTCACAATCACTGTTACAAAGGCTGCAGCTCGGATCACGTCCTCCACACTGTGAACTGAGACGTGGAAATACAGCTACAATATATACTGCCGACGGTCGATTTAGAAAAGACTGGATTTAATATCACATTTTGAAGGAACACGAGAGCTACTATTTCATTTGCCGTGATTGACAGGGCGGTGGGGGGGTGGGGAGGCGACTCCCTTAACCTCCTTGTGTTTTCGCAGACAGGTGTGCAGTCCGGGGACAGATTGAGCTATTGTCTTTGTAAAACTACACCTGCTCTTTGACAGCTCAGACAACACAAAACACACTTTAAAGCGGCGCACAGCAGACCAGAACCAGACCACTTCGCCGGGAGACCTGAAACGTGACGCCCTCTCCGAGATGCCTGCAATATGTCATGCTGTGTCAGGCGGCGAGACCTGCCAGGGCTCAGGCAGGAGGGGTTTTGCAAGCGAAGGTCTCCATGCAGATATTGTGTTACAAGCTGTGGGTTTATCCACTGCGGGATGGCCGACCCCCATGAGACAAGTTTCACAGATGTATCATGAGCTGAGCTAAACTCGTTGGGCAGGGTTAAGAGGAGGCACACTAAAAGTCAAGTGATAACGCCAATCATATGATGGGCACTGTTGTCTTTGGTTCTCATCTCCATCAGAGGCCTCTCTCCTTCAGGTAAAGCGTGTGAGGGGATGAGCGACCTCTGCTGGTGAGGATTTACAGCGCACAGCAAGTTCACAGCTGCACTAAATCAGAATCAGGCTGCGCAAAAACTGAGTGAAACTGCGCTAAAGAGACGCCACAGTGTGAGGACGCTGATGAGCTGAGGTGTGACAGTTCACGTGTGAGAAAGAGCGAGACTGCGAGCGGGCTGGGCAGCGGTGAGTCAGCAGGGCTGCAGGTCTGTGCTCGGACACATCTCACTCCACGCAGCGACGTCCCATCATCCGGTGCGCGGTGGGCGAAGCTCGCGCGAGCTCCGAACTCCAAAAACTTTCAGCGCGCTCTCTCCCTCATGCGCTCGGAGCTGTGAGGGCAACTTTGTGCCAACTCGGAGCGGCGCGCGGGGAAAAGTTTCCGGCGCGCAAAGAGCATGTGCGCCGACTGCGGAGAGGAGCCCCCGGCCTGTCTGGGGCTCGGCTCGGGCGGGATGGAGTCGCAGACGGATCCGGAGACAGGCGGAGGCGTCTGTCAGAGAGGATGCGGGCTCCCCGTGGCCGCGGGGGACGCCGGGGCGCACTGCTGCGTGGACGCGCTGCGCTCCGCCACCGACGCGCTGGAGGAGAGGAGCGCCGCGCTGGAGCACCAAGCCCGGATGGCGAGGCTCAGGTGGAACAGGAGGGAGCAGTCCCTGCTGGCCCAGGTGTCCACCCTGCAGAGCGAGGCCCGGCTCAACGCCCTCAAGTACCAGCGCAGACTGCACCAGTACATGCTGCACATCAGCAGCATCGCCGAGCAGGTCACCGACTACTGCAAGGTGAGAGATCTGATGTGGGCCACATGTGTGGGGGGGAAAAAAAGAAAAATGTTTGATGCAACAGAAGTGATGTAGTTTTTCTGTGTTTGTTGGCTGAACCAGAGCGATGTGAGATCAGCTGCTGGCCTGCAGAGCCCGGCATCAGGAGAGGCAACATGTGCAGATGGAGAGCCACAGGAGCAGGAGGTAAGGGAGCCTCTGCTGTCCTGTCACATCTTAAGCCCCTCTGCTGGAAACACTGGGCTCAGCCATCTAAGTTTTGAGCTCTGGTGTGCTCATCCAAAATGCCCAGAAGCAGCATTTCCTCATTTATTTATTTCCTTCCTTATTATCTGTCAGCATCACTGTTGGAGTCCACTAAGGCAGCTCCTAATGCTGCTGATGTGAGTGTTTAGTTGAGTGTTTTTTTTTTTCAAGGAAAACAGTGGAGCCTCTTGTGCTCCAGGACTTTGCTTCTCCCTGCTGTGTTTCACCTGCTGCCTCAGCTCAGGCTTAACCCCCAGCCAGACAGCTCTTTGTGTAAATGTTGATTTTGGGATTGCAGTGAGTGAAGACGGCTCATGGAAGGTAATCTACCCTCACACCCTGTCATCTGGTGTGGTCTACTTTTTTGTTTTCTTTCTCAAATCAAATATCTTACATATAAGCCTACATACAGTTGTAGTCATGGGCCTGTGTGTTTTGCAGTAATACGTGATCGTCTCTGTGCCATTATTAGAGCTTTATCGCAGCTTCTGACGTCTGTGGGGGAATCGTCTCACTTTTCAAACTTGTTTGTGACTTGGGAAATTCCTCTGAAGCGGCCTTTGTCCTCTTCTTTGGGTCTCAGCTGATCTAATGTCACCTTCTCACACTTCATACTTGAATCATTGCTCACTGTGGGTCCAGCCTTGCACAGAGAGTTAAAAAAAAAAAAGAAAGAAAAATGAAGCCACTCCAGCGCTGAAACTGTTCATTTGGTTTATTTATGCAGACTGTTCACGAGTGAGCATCTTGTTGAGGTTTCAAAGCCTGTACGGACACCTCACAGGGGCCTGCTGCAGCCATGCATGAAAATTAAGACAAGAGCACGTTGACATTTGGTGTCTTGGATTAAATGTTAATCATCATCAGTTTGCTTTTCTGCGGTTAGTGTACATAGTATACATAATTAATGGGCTAAACTAAGTGGACACAGTTTCTAGCTGCTCCCGAGTCTTTGTTATTGCGGGGAATCATTTATTAAACCTCCCAATGTGGCTGCCAAATCTAATAATAGCTCTTGTTTCAGTCTGCTCGCAAGGTAGCCCGAGAGCGCGTACTGTGTGTTGTGTTTGGGCTGGATGGGTTTAATCGTGGCAATGGTCACACAAAGTATCTCTCTAATTGCCTGCAGCATGCTGTGAGTGCAACAGACTCACTTTTGATTAATGTGGAAAACTGTTCGCTCTCCTCTGCCAGCGCCGGGCAGCAACGCAGCATCTATTTTCAGCTCTCTTCTCTCTCTTTTTCTTTTTTTTTTTTCCCTCACCAAAAAACTCAATTGTAATGCATCTTTAATGGTTTTCTCACTCAGTGTTTTCTTATTTTGCTTTCCAAATGGATTTTCCGACACTTGAAAGAGCTGATGGGTTGCACTTCATTAAAGAAACTTTTACAGTTTGCTGGAAAATCTGATTTTGTTTGAAAACCGGTGGGCTTTCTGTCTGCGTGGAGAACAGAGCTGGGCGACGAGGAAACATCCCAGTAGCAGTTGTGTAGCGTCACACCGAAGTGTCCCTTTGTGTGGTTGGAAAATGAGCCTAATTGACCCTTTTGCTCAGCCCCTTTTTAGTTACTGTTACGCCTGTCAAGCTTTCCACTGTAGCATTTTACACACACAAGCGCAAGAATGGAAGAATCATTTTTAAAACAACGGTCCCCCTGATTTCAGACAGAGGTGGACAAATGCAGGATTCTCATTACTACCCGGTGACCGTCCATTTCTCTTAAGGCTAAAATCATAAATAGGCTCTAACACTTGCAGACTTCAGCTCAAGGTGGCCAACCAATTAACTTCAGCTTTAATTTGCGATTTGGCTGAAAATGAAACTCTTTAGATATGCGCTTGATGACAACACGTATATTACAGTGTGTAAAGCCTGTAACTAAAGCTCCAAGCAAAATGTCAGCAGCCTCAAGAACTTTGTAGAAATTCCTGCAGAATAACTAATTGGTTTTATTTTTGTTTAGATAAATGAGAATAGACACTTTAATTTTGTTCTTGTATAACTTTGTTTGGATGCTTACTATAGAAAAAAAAAACATGCAAGCAATACAGAGATTAAATTTATGGTTGATTAGTTCCATTTTAAAATCGCATGTTTCAATTTTAAGAGGAAATAGCTCTGGGGAAGTGGGAATACTGTTTATCAGCTGTGCCAGGTCTGATTGTGGCTTTTTCTAACGCAACTTATAACCACACAAAATAATGTACTTAGCTAGCATTGATTGCTGATTGATTGATTTGATAATCTTTTTTTGGAAGCACACTTGTTTACCACTGCATGTGGTGCTGTAAGCTGAACATGCTTGTATACGAGCAGAGAAACCAGCTTTTATTCTGTTCCCAACAATTGTGCTCCTGTGTTTTTGCTCGTGGAAAAGCTAAATAAAGACGCCGCTCTCCACCCTCATTGAATGCTGAGTATCGGCCTCACCGCAGTCCTGTGTTCACCGCTTCAGCGCGGGTAGAAATCCAAAACTTGGCAGGCCCGCCGTGCCGAGTTACGGTTGCTAAGCCGTGCCTGGACGATCGCTGTCGAGGGGGACGGGTTTTTTGGCGAAGCATCAGATGATGTGCTGGTCGGCTTAATGAACTGAGTTTCACCTTGGCTAATGCTTTTGATTGAGAATATTATCCCAGTGGTTTGTAGACAATGGCATTATTGTTGAAACCATAAACAAAGAAGCCTTTGAGTGTGTTGTTGAAGCGGCTCCAGCAGCTAAGCGGTTCCACAGATGCCAGTTGTTCTTTATTGTCAACGATCCCCAAAAACAGCTTGCTGCGTGTTGTGTTTCTGTGAAAAGACAGAAATATGGAGAAGCCAGAGGCAGAAAAATACGGTGGGAGGACTGCCGTTACGAGCGTGACTTGACGCGGCTCGTGCAGTATTTTTCCGTGTACCTGAGAGACGCACTGATCCAGATCCAGCTGATTGTCTCTTTGCCGGCCTGACGGTGGGTGTAGTCGGGGGCTGTTTTGGTGAGTCAGCCAGTTCTGCTGCGCTGAAAAGGGATAAAAGGAGCAGGACGCAGAGTTGAAACGGCAACAGGATTAGCCACTGCTGGAAAAACATACCGTCCTCTTCATTTGCCCATGTAATTTGCCCGCATGTTTGTTTAAGGCCAGATGA
>JAOXYL010000090.1:8193744-8213661 GCA_028564955.1 Terapon puta | reverse complement strand
TTCTGTTAAAATATGCTCATGGTGTGCCACAGAGCTTATACTCTTTACATTCAAAGAAAACATCTGCCCTTTGGAATAAGTAAATGTATGGTCCTCAAATAACATAAATTAAAAAACATAATAATCTGAAATTCAAATTATGCAAGAATGGGAAATAACTTGCGTATACACAACAGGATTACAATAATTTAATGGGTATGTAAAGAACATTATATTAATACAGGAACACTTCCATGTATTCGAATGATTTGGTAGCATAGTATCCTTATCTTCCTCGTGAAGTGGGAAAATGGGAGGGGGGGGGTGCATAATTTTCCTCTGAAAGAAGACTCAGGGCCCTCCTAGCATATCCAGTAGGTAAAATCCAGATGATGATGGTTTCCAAGGATCAGAGAGTTTGCGGTGAGCTCATTGAGCAGAGGTTAGAGAGCCCTCTGACAGATAGTGTTGCCGCTTTCCTCATAACCATTGGCTGATTTGTGAATATTGTTCCCCTTTGGTTTAATCTGCTGTGTGCTGTGAGGCGGAAACTATTCCCAGAGGGCTGCCACAGGGGGTTGTTAATTTATCTCCTGTGTATTAACAGTGTCTTCGCAGGATAGCGCGCCCCGACCTCCTCTCCACCAAAGTAAACAGGGGAAACATTGACCTGTGTTGACCTAAAACCTTGAGTTGGACTCCATTAAACGATGAGCTGGGCCGTCTGAGGGCACGGTTGAGTTTTTCATGATTCACCCTCCCACACTCCTCAGGCCTGACAGACATTTATCCAGGGATACACAGTGAGCGAAACCCCCTCATGTGTCGCTGTAGGCCTACTCTGATGGGGTCACCGTTGTAGGTTCAATATAGCAATATCTTATCAACAATACACCGAGCTGATTCCTCAAGGGCGTGCCACCGGACAAAAGCATTTACATGAGGCTGCGAAGTCCTGTGATGCTTCAGTTCAGGGTCACAGCAGATTTGTTGTCCCACATGAGTGGTGAGGAAGCCCTGCAGCTATTTGAGGTCCATCAAGCATAACAACAGACAAATCAATAAAACACCACATCCAAGATGTATAATCTCATTAGATGGCTGCTGCGAAGAAATACGGCCTTATATGATTATGCAGTAGTTTTTGTCCGCTGTGTAGATTTAGAGCTCTGATTTTATTGCTTGTTGACCGTGGCTTTATCCGTCCTTTATCCGTCCTGATCGATGCTTTTGTGTCTGTGAAATGTTGTGATGCTTTAGCTGCTGTGCCAAGTTTGTCTCCGCAAATCTTTTTCCAAAGGATTACAAATTTTGTTTTCACATGAAACTTTTTTTTTTTTTTTTTTAGTGGCCCGCTGATCTAAAGATTTAAAGCTTCGTCATTCAGAGTTTCTCTAACAGTACAGCTGAATAATAAAAACCCTCTCTGCAAGGGTCAGTAGTTTGTTTGTGTGTGTGTGTGTTTGTGGACAGCAGAAAAGGGTTTTTTCAGATGAATCTGTGCAGAAGAGTACTTTGTCATTAGGTCTGTCAAACAGCCAGGGGTTGCCATGGTGATCTGACCACGTTCAGGGAACCCATCGTGGAGAAATGCCTGTGGACCACCAACACTTTATCATCTGATATTCAATACTTTGGGTGTTGATTATAACTGGAAAATCAATGGCTATCCTTTGGGATATAAAGAGCTGGAGAGACGGACAGCAGCAGTGAAGAGTCGACCCTGTTCATTTAATTTTTTTTTCTGCATCTGAGTGCAAATCAACAAGGACATTTATGTGTTGGTACTTGATGATATCCATGATGAGGTGCAAATGAGGACACTCTCTGGTCAAATATTTTGGCTGTTTAACACCATCTCATTTAGTGTTTTTCAGGTAAATGGGAATCTTGGTGAGATGTGTTAGAAGTGTTAGATCTCAATTTGATATTCTGATTGTGAATCTTACAGCCGTGTGAAATATTTATCTAATTTGGTATCCTTTGATAAAATCCTTGTAGACTTAGTTTAGCAGGCAGTCCTCTTTGTTCTGTCAGTGATAACAGAGGGGTGGAAACAATCATTTCAGCTGGTTGTGAAATATTTCTTTGCCCTTGTCTTTTGTGGACACCCTCATTTTTGATCAAATTGTCACTCTCCTCAAACAAAGGTGAGGCACACTGACTTTGATCACAGCACAAAGGAGTGGTGCATCTGTGTGTAATTTTTCCATTAACTGATCAAATATTTAGACTGTAAGTTGTGAAATAATAATGAAGAATCCCCATTAGGCAGTGGAGAGGCATTCAAACTAGTTTTATCCATCTAACAGAACCCCCAAAATATTTAATAAACTTTTAAGTGATTTTTCAGGATCATCTTTGCTTTAACATTGACTCTGTGTCTATCAATTGATAAACTGTTTTGGCACTAGTTGTTTCCTTCATATGTGACCTTGACATGCATATTTTTAAAATATTATTGAAATACAAAATTGTCAATGCAGTGACATGAAGTTGCATTGTAGATGTTGTATTTGAACAAATAGTTCAAAAGTACTTTTTTTGGCAAAGTACAAATATAAGATTCAAAAAGAGGAAAAAAGTGGCAGCTGAAGCCTTTAACAACAACAGCAATAACAACAAACTTTATTAACATTGCACTACTTGTGCTTGACATGAAGACAAAGGCTTGAAACAATTCTATTCTCAATACTGTAAAACTTTCTAAGAAGAAAACGAAGATGCACAAGCTAAATCATTTTCGTTTAATGGTCTAAGAACCAGGTCCTGAGAAGGTAAAGAGTTTAGTGCCTTAAATGTTTTTTCAGAGAACAAACAGTTATAATTTTTAGGTTCTAAACAAGAAAATAATCTGTGTGGTTTAACCAACAGATTTGACTCTTGCATTCGTCCCTTTACTTCTCCTCTTTTTCCACTCATGGTCCACGCTCGTATTATCCAGGTGTTTTCTGTTGGAAAGGGTTTTTTTCTGATAACAGCACGTGTAATTAAACGTGGTTTTATGAAGTGCCAAATGGATGCAAACACAGCACTCTATTGTGCTACAGGACACGAAGCTGTATTTGTCATGGCCAACACTGAAACATTACCCATCTAACATTATCTGATCCAGTCCCCTAAATTGGAGTGCCAACACACCAGCATGCGGCACAGCATGTTAAATCACACACATCTCCCTCTCCCTCTCTTTCCTTTTGGTTGTCGACTGCTCTTGTTTTCTTATCAGGAGGACAGAAAATAAGATTCCTGCCCCCTGGCTATCATCATAATTCCAGACTAATCTGTGCGCTGAAAAACAAGCGTGTGATCCATCTACAGGTCCGTTATTACCACCGGATCTGTAGCCATTTTGGGGCTTTGCAGTTTAGGTGAAGGTTTTAAGCTGATCCTCGGGCGCCATGATGACTTTCTCCCACCCGGCATGAGCAAAGAACAAGTCAACAGAAAAAGAAGAAAAAATGGCATATAGGAAATGGAGATGTGCTTGGGCACCCACCAGGTCAGCTGAAGCGCTCGGAGGACCACAAGGAACAAGCCCATCACAGCACAAATTATAGAGTACATGAAGGGTGCCGGTAGAGGCCTGCTGCTGCATCGAGCAAACACAAATTACCGTGCGGCTGCCAAAGTCTAGAGTAGATGGAGATATACTGTTTGTTTTTCCAACTTTTCTAAATCTCATTATTTTTGCCTCGCTGCTTTGCAGCAATTGGGGAAATCACATCAGTTGATTTTAGTAAAACGTAATACAAAGGTCATATCACCAATGCGCGCTACAGATTGTGCCATTACTTCAGAGCCACAGATTGAAAATAAAATGACAATTCAGCGGAAACCGTCTGCATCTTTCCATCAACATGTAACTTTTCTGATTGAATCACATGACACTCGCAGATTTAAATGTTTTTTTTTTTCTGTCTGTCTTTGATCACCCTGAAAATATGGCTAAAATACAGCTGAAATCAAACTGTAGATCTACTGAAAAGGCAAATGCGCAATCAAATGTGCGTGTGTGGCATATATTAGAGCTATAATTTTTTTTTTTTTTTGGGCCACCACGAGAATGAGTGAAAAACACAACATGTAACACATTTCCAACTTGTGGTTGGATAAGAGCTCAGTGGTGGTTTGATCAGAGGTTTTTTTTTAGTAGAAACAGTAACTCTTGTATTGAGGCTGGAAACAAGGTTTATGAGAGTTTGCTGTCTGGAAATGCCAATGAACAAAAGAAAACAGAAAAAAACATGGTGCTAAAAAAATAGAGCTGCACACTATTTTCTGTCGTTTATCTCGAAATACTTGCCGTAATCTTTGTACAACACCTTTCGTCGATCAGCTTCTTCACGCACCTTAAGTGACTTTGCCTCAACGTGACATTGGGAAAGAACATGAGGATGCTGGTATTGTGTCCCTGAAATGAGATGACCTGTTGACGACATTGCCTCAAAAGGCCTCGCGAAAGGACACAATAAGAGATTGCAGCTTTTCTGTTTATGCTAGAATCAGCATAGGACTTGAATGGCTGGAGCGGAGCGGGTCGGTACGGAGTGTAACCCGTTTGCCCTCTGAGCTGATTGTCTCTATAGGTCCGCTTTCTCTCTTCAGGAGCACAAAACTCTCATCCACAATCAAAGGTGTATTGACTGGGTATTGACGAGTTCTCAGCCAGCGGTGGGCAGGCTCTGAAATCGATGACTTGCCTGTTATACATGCTTGCTGCTTATTGTCAGTGAGAATTGCCACCTTGAGCTTCTGTGACAATACACATATTGATTAACCCTCAGTCCTTGCTCTTAAACATACAGGTTTTAAATGTTAAAACGGAAAAAAAATATTTACAGCTTACATTTCCGGATCTACCCGTGAGGGAAATTATATTTTTAAAAAAGTTTGCAATAAGGCAGTAAGTTGAGTTTGTTGCTGTATCACTCAGATCATCTTTATCCAGGAAAGTCTTTCTTTTTTTTATCCAGGAAGATTTTTTTTAATACTAATGTAAAATGCCTTCACCACTCTCTGTTACCTCTCCTTGAATGTGGAAACACAAGATTAGATTTCTTATCTCAGTTGGCTCTGAAATCTGGAAACACCCAGGAATTTATCACATCATCCTTTGATCAAAGTCGTCATTGTAGATTGAGACATCCTTTCTCTTCTGATCCAGTGTCATCTCACAATCAGTTGGCTTTGTAATCCTTTTTTTTATATATGCCTGCCCAGTGGAGGTTTGTAGAGATGGAGATCTTGCTGGTCTTATTACTGTATGTAAGATAACATAATAAAAGGGAGGAGCCCAGCACACGAAAGGATTTGTATCTGGCCACAAATATCATGAAACACCTCAGGCAGCAGGGGTTACGGCAGACCTACGAACCTTTAATGTGTCTCTGTTAGATCTACAGATATACGACGCACGCATTGCTGCTAAGCTTTATTTATGCTCGAGTGCTTTCTGCATCTGAAATGATTACTATTCATCACAGAGTGGCTGGGGGAACTTTAAGAGCCATCGGAGCTAAACATAAGGGAGCCAACATTTTCACCTTCATTTCCCCCCCACACTGCAGGGAGGCAGGTGCACGAGCAGTGCAGGATGTCCTGAGGGCCTCCTGCTACACGGGTGGCGCCGGGGTCACGGTGTCATGCGGTTGTGAGTGTTTTTGCAACAGCAGTTAGCGCAGGCCACACACTCCACAGCCCGGGGTCGAATGAATATGAAAGCAGACAGAAGGATCCAGCAGAGAAGGGAACGTCTCGTCTTTCCTCCTCTGTCTCCTGCAGCTGCTTAAAGTGTCAAACTGAATGTTTCCTCTCTGAAAAGGTCACTGCTCTTACACGTGTTAAAGTGACGTCGGGTTTGTTGCTTATTTGTCCCAGAACCACACCTGTGTAACACAACAGAGTGAGTGTTATGATCCAGTTTTGATATCGTGCTGTATCATTTCTTTCGAAGGGAGTTTTCTCAAGTCTGAGAACCGTGGATGATGTACAATAATAACATCATGTAAAGTTCATCAGGATTAGTGTGGGTAATATTGTTGCATTTTAAGGTGTTTATGCATGTTCCGACATGATATCTGGAGGCAAAAAAGGAAGGACAATCCCAAGAGATACCCCATGTGTGCCATTGTTTGCTTGTCTCTTACTTTACTGTCAATAATGATGCCTTCCTCTTACAGTAAGTACCCCAAACTTTTTTGTCAGACTTAGCCTGGTATATTAATTACTAAGACCTAAGAAGGAGGTCACGTTAAAATCATTATTTGATATGTACTTATTGATGCAATTGATTGGCTCATTTTGGGATTCAAACTATGGACCTTTTTTACATGTGGATTATTTCCTCATGAAAAGATTATGTCAAAATGTTTTTATTGTAGATAATAAATTGTATTTTGGGGACTTTTTACAGTATGTAGGTGCCTTTTTCAGTAAAAAAAACCCTAACAAAGAAACAATCAAGTGGTACAAAAGATAACAAAGGAATAGTTTCCACGATATAACCTGTATTGAAACATCTACTACTCTTTACGCACTTCTATGCGCTCACAGTATATACATTATTCCTCAACACGAATTAAAATCATGTGTTGTGTGGTGTGTGCGCCAGTGTCCCATGTGCTGCTTTTGTACCTATACACAAAAGCAGTACATGAAACACCGGCACACACACCACACAACGCAGTAAAGTAAAACTCCTCTGAGATGGTGTGATCTCTTAGCGAAGAGGCTCATTTGCAAGAAAAATGGGAAATTCATGAGACTGTCAAACAAGCCAAGCTTTGTTAGAATTTGCCTTTAACATGTCCCCATTAATTTATTACTTTTGTGCTTTTGAAAAATGCCTCTGTTACCAGTATCTCACTGCACGTTATAAGTGAGGTAGATGCATACATACAGTAATATTAGCTCAGCATGCTAATCACAGGGTCATGCAACTAATAAAGCCACAGACACTTTGTATGGTTTGAAATTTGAAATATAATATGTTTAAATAGCTTTTCAGGCCTTCAGTTCGATAGCTTGAAAAGCAACGTTGCATGTGTTATCACGCAAGGCAGCCCTACTATGGGCTATTTTTATCCACGGTCATGTTCCCACATGAATTAAAGATTCAAGCCTTTTTAATAATTTATGGTCATTGAGGAAGATGTTTTGGTTGGCTTCCCACAGTCTGGCCACACTGGCTTTGAAGCGCCCACCTGTGCATTCGCGAGCGCGCTCTGGACCAACTCCCGTCGAAGCTGTCATCAGAGGGAGCAGCCTGTGACGATGATTCATTCATAAAAGGGCCTCATTTAATTACTCCCAAATCAGGCCACATGGATACCCAGGAGGAGCGGCTGCTTTACGGCGGCAGTAGTCGATCAGATCTGAGCCACGCGTCACATCACAAACCACTCTCAGATCCCCGGTGGCTCTCCATTCACGTGAACAGGATTTCAATCTTCAGCGCTCACACCAAAGTGGTTTCCGCCCCCACCTGGTGTGTCAGAGCTGCCATAATAAACCTGTTTATGTATTAAACACTGTGGGGACACTTGATATTCCTGACAGACATTGCCATAGACGGGTAATCCCAGCTAAAACTACTCCTTATTAAATCTCCAGCTCTTTTAAGATGCTCCCTTATTTGTTGTCAAGGTTACCATAAGCCGAACGCGAATGCCTGAATACTCCACTGGCCTGGGATGATACCTACTTTACTTTTCTGTCCGAATCCTAAGCGTTGTGTCTATTATATTACATGACACTCATCTCACATTTGTGATATGTGAAATATCAGATGACGAACGTCAGAGCTGCCCTCACAGCAGCAATGATTGGCAGCCACAATCATCTTGAAAAGTTGCCGCCACAATAGAAATGAAAAATATGCTGCGTGTTTTACCATTACTTTAAAAGTCAGTGAGACGGGCGCATGTCAGGCAGCTGAACCAGATGCAGTGCATTATTGAATTGATCCAACTTTTGTGCTCTGGTCGGCGCTATTTATCCCCGGACAAGAAATCGATACAAATACAGTTTGTGGGCACTGATTGTGATTTCATATTCCACACTGGCGGCGTCCTGATCAGTTGTGTTTTTGTTGCTCGTTTGGTTTGGTTTGTAGGTGTGCATGTGTGTGACGGGGCCGACAGAGAAAAACACTCTGTGGCTGTGTGAGCATTAGGCAGGCATGTCTTAGGAGCACGAGGGGTTTACAACTGGCCCATATACCTACATTACACACTCGGCTGAAGGTTATGCCTCCAGGTTTAAGGTGAGCTCAAATATCAGTTTGTCAGAAATGCAATTGAAGAAACCTCAAACTACACCCATCACGGTGAGGACAAATCGCTTCTCCATGCCCAGCGATGTGAGGCCCATTAACTGAGAGAATGAACACGATTGAGGGTCTGTTTCTACCCGAGCAGGCAAAGGGCAGACCGGATGATGAACGACGGCTGGACAGTAGGAAAAGGACAGCGGGGAAGTCAAAAGGACATGAGAAGGAGACAGAATTGGCGCTCGCCAATATGAAATACAGACTATATACACAATAGCCTCTTTCATTTTCTGTACAAATGTTACAGTGTTTGTGAGTACGTTTCTTACAGTGTTAACCCTGATCAGAACTTCCACATAAAATGTCTCCCAGGGACGGGCAAAGAGACAATTAATACATCCCACACGGCTTCACCTTGTCAGAAAGTAAATGGATTTACTAAATGTATCCATAATGTGCCACTCTTGCCCTCGGGTCACATTGGAAATGCAGTCTCAGGTAAATTCACCCTGTCACATGGCAAAAAACCCACCTCCATAAAGCACCCCGGGAGAGCTTTTATCAGTCTTAATGCACTCTTCAAAGAGCATCCTTCACTCTGCATGTCCCATCAAGAGGTGCTGCTTGACCGCAGGCAGAGGCTACTGTATCAGTCTCGCTACACAGATGATGAGAGAGACCATTTGGGTGACCAATGAGCATCTTAACCTTTAGGGGTCAGCGAGTGCAACATCACAGAGTGATGGTCATCCAGAGCTGAACCTGTAGTATGTTTCTTTACATGGAGTAATATTGGATACTGTCAGCACATTCTTAGAATGATATCTGTCTTTCTATGCAGGGGGAGGCATTGTGTCCGACTTTTACATTTTACATCTGTGCTGACTAAAGACAACTAGAGAAGCACTTCAGAGCTCTCAGTCCTGCATATACACTTTCAGAAGACTGCTTGCATTACAATGGACTGTGAGGAAAATGTGAGTGAGGCAAACATGGCACCCCTGTTCATCAAATGTAATATTATATTCCCGCTCCTCAGTCTCCCAACAAGACCCTTTGATGTCAAATTGAGTCTTTAGTGAACGGCACCTCTTGTATTTGATATTGCCTGGCAACTGCAGGAAACCCACTCCTTGTGGCTTCTCCAGGATGAGGACTGGACGGTAGCAAGGACGGTTTGGGTGCCGGAGACAAAGAGGACGGACAGTGGATGGTATTAACCATAATGGTGCTGTATGATGAAGGTTACTGTTTGGCTTGCCTCCAGGCAGTAGAGCAAAATTAAAGCCCAGAAAATCGGATTATGGAGTCCCCGGGGGTGGGATGCCCAGTTGCCAGCTGATGAGCGCTCATCTACTCTTAGCTGTATTCTGCACAGCGAGCTCCACTGTTAGCCAGGAGGCCAATTTGTTAACAATTATTGCTCGTTAGTGTAGCTTCCTGCTAGCAAAAGGGGATTCCGTGGCGGAGACGATAGCCAAGGTCTATTGTCTTGCAATTATCTCAGTTTGAGGGAAGGCAGTGGCTAATATATTGTCTCTGAAGTCTCCAGCTTTGCTGATTGCAGATTGCTGCGAAGATCCCTATCATCAGTGACACCTGCCTACTGAGTTATAAATATGTAATAATTTGTTTTTCCTCTCATATTATTCCAGTCCTCATTTCTACCAGTCTGTCAAGTCATATTTGACATTTGAGATAGTTGGTACTGCGACATTGAGCTCCATTAACTGTACGTACTCCTGAAACACTGCACATTTTATTGTGGTTTCCTAGGAAGGCAAGTTATACTACTCATATCTACCATCATTATGAGAGGAGAACTAACAATTATTTTCATTCTTATTGATTAAGAAAATGGCATGCACAATGTATTACTTAAAAAAAATTTAGGTTTCTTATCACATATGACACAGAAAAGCAGCAAAGAAAAAAAACATTTTCATAAATATTATGTTATTTATTATGAAACAAGTTGCAGAATATTTTTCTATACTCATTTCAACTTTAATGATAGGAAATACATAAATGAGAGAAACTGATGTAGGGTTACAACTTTATTTAGTTTTCATTTTCATTTTTTAATTTCAATTATTTAGTCCATAACATATCCAAAAACCGTGAAAAAGGCCCACAACATTAGTTAAATAGTGATAGAAAATGGTGCAAAAATACTCAATCATCATTTTTTTTTTTTTAATGCCTTGAGCAATTCATTGATCAAAATGGTTGTTTATTACATCTCTGTGGTTCAGCTAATTTCAAAGTGGAAAAAAATTTCCAGCGCTAATCCCATTGCCGTTAGGTGCTGTAATGGTATTCACTGCTTGATCTCTCCTCAAACAGTGTGACTCCTTAATCCTTTGAAAATAAACACTACATGGCAACATGCTCTCCACTCATGAAGCACATACACATTCAATGAATAGCATCAGAAACAGGTAGGTTACCCATAAGCCTTCGAAAACCTCCTCTGCCCACAGCGTGCAGTCGCCTCGCCACAGTCAGCCCTGCCCAAGCTCCTCGCAGGAGCTGCTCACACAAAGGAGCTTATTGTATAACTGTGCCTCAGTTTTAATGAACCAGCCCCCCTCCGACCAACACTCCTCCCTCTCAGCCAGTCTCCTCCCCTGCTCCCGCCTCCCTCATGAATATCTCAGCACTCCCCCCTCACATTATTCATGAGCTGGTGTCAGCGTAGTCATGTGCGCCCAACACCGAGGAGGAAAAAGGGGGGAGTGTCTCAGCGAGCGAGAGTCACAACTCCGGCGTGCGAGCGTGTGGATGCGAGTGTGAGTCTGTGAAATAGAGGGAGAGGGGAGAGGAGAGAGGAGACACACCGGCTGAGGCTGACACGGCTGCTGCTACTTGTACCGCTGCTCCACGCCGCTCTCATCTGAACCTTCATCTGTCAGACTCAGCTGGAGCTTTCTGTTCCCTTTTCAGCTGGGCTTGTTGATGACGTCTGTGTGTGAATGGGATGCCTGAAAGAGATGCTTGCTAAGGAGTGACTGATGAGAACCAGCGCTCCGGTGTGGAGGGTGACCCCCTGTGTCCGTACCACCACTACTTGGGGAGAATTGGACGCCTGGCGTTTCCGCGACGACTATAATGGGCTGCAATCTGTGCACTTTACAGAAGCGAGAGGAACACTACAAGCTGCTGTATGAGATTGCACAGGTGAGACTCTGTCGTCGATGTTGTGTGTGTGTGTGTGTGTGTGCGTGTGTTGTTGTGGATGAGCCATTATGCGTGCAGTTCTAGGCTTCTGCTGCCTCCGCTGCTTGTTTTTGGAAAGAGGTTTCAAACCAGGACAGGAGGGGTGGTTGTTTTTAGACAGAAGATTTCACAGGTATGAGTGATAAATATGCTAAATGAAAGTGAGGGAGCATTATGGAGAGAGGCTACTTGCTCACCAGCAGATGTGTTTTGAGTAATGAGCAGTTACTTAGAGAACAGCCAGCGTGCAGCCCATTCATCAAGCAAAGGATGAATGAGCCATTTTTTTAAATAACACAGTAGGACTCGAGTACATGAAGAACATTTCACACGCTGCATTGCTGCCAATTTCTGAGTGACAGTTCTTTGGACAGTGTTCAAAATATGCTATTCAACATATACACATACATTAAAAGTTTCCTTTGGCTTTTTAACCTTCTGACGATCACTTGCTGTTAATGGCCTGGATCTCTGCACATAAACATTCATGCTTTGTTAGACGTCTGATGGAACTGCTTTCTTTATACAATTAGTATTTAATGAGTTAACGATTAAATAGAAAGAAGACGATGTCTCAGACTGTGGGTAAGAAAAGCTGATAAACAATCATTCACCTGACCATCTCCAATTTCCACATTAGCCCTCTATCTGTGACTGAGCTCAACATTTATTAGCCTGTTTCCTGCAAGTGGAGTAGTGCTCATCCCCCTCAAGTAGTGCCTGCCTTCACGCCACTGTGATCACAGCCTCATTAGCCGTTTTATACAACCATCCTGTGCATTAATTAGACGTGAAATGTCTCTCTTTACCCTTGTGAAGAGACAGGATGAGAAGAAGCGGGGGAGGCAAACCATCATTGGTTAACCGCTGCCTGTCGCTTTAAGCTCATGTGCAACTTGAGACACTGCCAAACTCTGGTGATTGACGTTGTCAATCAGATTTGGAGTTGCATGAATGACCAGAAAAAACTGTGCTGCAAGTTCCAAGATGAGCAGTAAGAGGCTGCATTTACTATTAGTCTGTTTTGATATTAGCGAAGAGTCTGAATCAATCCAGGGACCGTGAAGGATGAATAGTCAGCCACCGCAGTGCCTGACTCTCCTCAGGAGGACCATAAAAATAGTGCTGTCTTGGTGCTTACCTTGGCTTTTGTGCATCTCCCCGCTCCAGTTGTTAAGAAATAGAATTGACTCTTTTTTTTTTCCTGGGTTTAGCAGAAGGGATCAGTATCCACCAAGTGGGCCAGTCTCCAGGGCACACTCGCTGTTGACAGGAGTCTGTCCACCCACTGATATACTGAGCCGGTTCAGGCAGGAGCTGCAACATCAGCACCGACTTTCTGATCACCACTGTGGGAGGGAAGGTGGGAAGGATATAGAGCATGGAGGATAAAGACTGGGAAGGGAATAGAGCGCAAGCCGTTAAGGATGGAGTTGTTAGAGAAAGTGCTAGGGAGGAGAGGAGTGTAAAAGGGTGATTAAGGAAAGAAGCAAACATGGGGTTTTGGATAAAAGACTTAAGAGGAGGAACTGGGGAGGAAGGGAAGTTATCGAATAGACTGGTTTGAAATAGTGTTTTATTCCTGAAAGAGGCCCCATACCTCCATAGAAACCAACCCCTTAACTGGCATGTACATATTCGTGCACAAGCTTACACGTGTCCCCGGAGACAACAAAAACGAGCCGTACGCCCTCGGCAAGAGCAACAAAAACAACAGCACAACTACTGGAAATGAAGAGTAAGACAGACAGGGGAGGAGAGTCTCCTCCAGGCAGCAGAGCTCTCCCTGCAGCTATAGAAGTGTGTTGTCGTGTCTTTGTGGTCAGGAGAGGAGTGTGTTGTGACAGCAGGAAGCTGCGCTCGCCGTTCACACTGCCGGCAAACTAATCCCCTTTCTAACATATCGTCTCATCTGTCTCGCTTGCTCAGCTCTCGCCCTTCGCTCTGTGTTTTTTTCTATCATCCTCACCCCACCTTGCTCATGTTCTTTATTCTTTTTTCCTGTCCTGGCTGTCTGCTGTTCAGAACCCCCCCCACACACACACCTTGTCATGTATGTACACACACGACACACGCGGCAGCTCCTCTGCTCTTGTGATTATGCAGAGTTGGTGAATTGCATGAGTATGCAAATGAGGTAGAAGTGGTTTGCTGGTGTCACAGCGTGACTGACCGGCCTTGCAGCAGGTTGATTCGAGGAGCAGGAGTCAGTCACAGTGGTTGGTTAGCCACCTTCCTCCCCTTCCCTTCACACCCAGAAACAATTTTGACACTCTCCCCATCTGCCTGACCCTACTAGCAGTGGGAGATTTATGACTAGCTGGCTCCCTCACTCTCTCTCCATTCCCCCTTTCTCTCTGTTCTCACGGCTGCGAGTGTTCTGCATGGAAATGTGTTCACCTTTCTCTGCGGGCCTGCAAAGCTATCTCACAGGGCTGATATTTTTTATTTATTGTATCAGCTTTCTTGCCTGGACAAGAGGACACAAGATTCCTCCTGCAGCATTGCTCTTTTACTCGCTTTCCAAACTCCCACTTTCTTATTTTTATACCAACTTCTGATCATTCCTTGTGCATTGATCTATTTTTATTTTTCTCTCTTTTTTTTCATTCCTCTGATCCCTCATCTTCTGCGATTACATTTGTTTCGACCTTTGCTCCAGCCTGCTCTCCGCTGGCTTCCACTCCAGTTAACCTTCCGCTGATTGTCCTGCGTGTGGAGCAGAAGTAAAAGTTTTTTTTCTCTCATTTTTGGTCAACAAGGATGAAACCTCGTTGAACCGACTGACCCGAAGTTCAGCTGCTCTTGAGCTGCTACGGTCAACCAGACTTTTACAGCTTGCGTTCGCCACTGGGCTTGCTCGGGCCATTCTTGCAGACAATAACATACTGTAGTCGATTCGCTTTGTGATCTGGCGGAGCTTTGTAATTCCCATTGTGTCCGTGGGCTCCCCTCGTGAGTGTCACAAATTGTCTGTGCACCACTGAAACCCAGTGATGTGTGGCTTTTTTGGTGCTAATTAGCAGGCTGGCAGATGTTGATGAGAGGAACGACGCAGCGTAGCTCAGAATTATGTACACGTGACTTTTGCAGTCTGCAAGTGTTGATGCATTAAAGGTCCCACTGTCTTTTGACATATTTTTTTCCCATTTAAACCCAAATCACCAAAAATAGCACCTTTTTATGTGTCAGAACTCAACAGTTAGCAGTGTTGTCAAGCCACCACTAGGCTACAGTAGCAGCCAGCCATTCTTAATGTTGTTAGGTAATACATTTCAGTCTTTGCAACGCAGAGTACAGACACTCAATATTTCATTATCCTGTTTTGTAATTTTCCAATAAGGCTGGCTTTCTTTTTTGTTACTTGAAGTTTTGAAATCACCACCGCCAGTTTTCTAAGTTTTATTAGACAGATGCAGAATCACTCTCCGCTGCATTTGAGAAATAAATGGAAAGCAGATTCCCAGCTCAATGAGGCACAGCAGTCCCTGATAACTTGCTGATGCATATGAATGAGAGTGTGGAGCGCGCACACACATACACCAACACACACACACACGCATATCTGTCAACAGGAAACAAAAACAGTCCTAGTGAATATTCTAACTATGAAACCAGAGAGCTGTGTTCATGAATTTTGGAGTGTGACAGCGCTCAGGAGGCTGACTGTAATGGAATCTCAGAGTTTAGCAATGTCATGTTGAGCCGTGTCAGCAGGTTGACAGGACGCGACAGACACACGTGAAATGAAGCAGATCAGGAATTCATTTGTTCCTGGGGAGAAAGGCAATTCCCAGGAGTCTGGTCCTGGATGGGGTGGATATTCTGTCCTGTACGGTGGCACCAGATGTGAAACCTCTGGACCGGAGGAGGTCTGAGGAAGACACAGCTGACTTGCAGCCGCTTCTGCGACACTACTGGCCATGTGTGTAATGGATATGCATTCAATAAAAGGTTGAGCAGCTATCACAAGAGCCAGGCTTTCTGAGAAAGGGGTTGGCAAGCTGCACTGGGCTGCATGGATCATCACACAGGAAGCCAGCACCAAAGTCTGCATTTGTATTATCTTTGTGAGCAAGCGCACTAGTTTTGCATTTAGTCTATAGGATGGCAAAGCAAGACAGGAGTAATCCTGAGGGTCCAAGGCTCTGAAGATTAAAAGTAAATTTTCTGCCAAGACATTTTTTGTTAACTTACAGTTGAAACACTTCCTTAATCCTTGAATGGTTTAAAAAATATGTGTATACATGTAGTGCTTAACGGCTTGCATCCATAATTGTAAGGAAGGAAGTCAGCTTGGATATTGATTAATGTTCCTCAAGGAACTGTTCTGCATCCTGTCTTCTATCCTCCCTTTTGTATCTTATTTTGAGAATGATGTCTTTGTAGTAAAGATAATGTAAAAGTAGAAGGAGACTCCAAAGTGATAATTTTTCTTGTCATAAACAGTAACAACCAACAACCAACAGCCAAAAATTCAGTTGCGATAGCTGAAAATAGCAGGTGAAACCTGCTGATCATATTTAATTTAACCTTATTACCTGGTCAGCACTTTAGATTAATTCACTTCTAGATTTCAGTTTTCCTATTGGCTATTGGCTATTTAGCTGGTGTTTTACTCCCAGTTTCAACGAATTGGCATTTTGAAATGAGAAGTTCCTGATACATATTGCATTATCTTCATTATCTTGTCTAAAAAGGAGGCTGATGAGCTGGTTGACACAAAATTAATCTGCAACTATTAATTTACTGATAACTGATTATTCATTCAAGGTACCTTTTAATAGTGAGGATGTCCTGGTCATAATATAATTTCTCTGATAGTAAAGTGAATATCTTTGAGGTTTTGGCTGGCCTTTTAGGGTGTCACTTTGGATTTGTAATTGTCGTTGGCAAATTGACATTTTATAGACGAAGCAATTAATCGACTAATGAAGGCAATCAGCAGATTCATAACAGGGTTACTGTGAATTTACATTGAGAAAACACCTCTTAAACTGGCAAGTGCTCCCATTTCGCTTGTATGAGTATGCATCTGCCTGTGATGGCTTTGATGGTACATTGAATCCGTTGAACTTTACTCTCGCTGCCTGCCGCATCTTCAGCACTATCTCCAGACAGTTAGCTACAAACGGTCTCATCCATCTTCTTGTCCCATTATGTTTTTTGAAGGATGGGGAAGGGGGTAAGAAGGGGAAAAAAAATGTGCTGCCTGATTGATCTTGTGTCCACCCAGGAAAGATTAGCCTGAAATATAATCCCGTCATTCAGTGCTCTCCTTTATAATTCCCAAGCAATACCAAAGACCATATTTTTGAAGCTCTTCATGGGCAGATGTCACTCAGATGGACTCATGCCTGGCTTTATACAAAGAAACATATCAGTCCCAGCCCCAGTCTCGTCATCAGTGCCAGCACTTTCTGTGCTTCATCGCACAGTCTCTAACCAGAGGCCTGATCTGTCAGCCAACCGTGTTTGATTACAACACAAATGGGTGCCTGCAAGCTTCGCCGCTGACGGTCCCCGGCTTCCCAGCAGCTGAAATTTTGATCTAAATATGCTGAGATGATCTTTCTCGACTAAGGCTGTTTACAATGCAACAGTATTTACACCCTCTATAGCTCCCCTCTTAGCGTCAAATACTATACCCATGCTTATCAGGTGGAAGAGAGGGTTGCATAACCACATCTTCACACTGACTGTGTAACTGGAAATTTCATAGTCTAATTTCGTGTGAATCACACATTCGTCTCGTTTGATTGCCTCTGTATAGCGGGCTGCAGGGGCTCAGATGTTTTTTTTGTTTGTTTTTAAAAAAATAAAACGTTGTTTCATATGAGAGAAAATGAAAAAGGAAGTTAAAATCCAGGTCATGCGTTTTGGGCCAAAGATGTGCTCCTCTACCATTCAGGATACAGATGATGCCACATTTGCCAGAAGACATGAAGTCAATGGGTTTTATCAGTCAGTCCACTAAATCTCACCATACAGGCGCAGGAGGGATTTAAGAGGGAGCTGATGAATTGACCTTTTCCTTTTCATCTGTTTCTTATCTCAATAAGAACCCAGCTGACCTTTTCAGCCACGTATCCAGGCTCCGGACCCCCCCGCCCCCCGTCGTCTCCTCATGCCTCTCCAGCCCAACGTGGAGATAGCTCTTCAAAATTAGTTTTATCTCCCATATGTGCTTCCGCCCGTACCGATTTCTTTCATCTCGCTCACAGCTACCACCAAGGAAGAGCTGCACAAACAAACCATGACACATCATTTTCCTTTGGGAACTAAAGCTGTTTATTGGGGAACAAATTTCTCTACATCTCACTGTTGGGTGTCGGATGTGGTGGCACTTGTTTTGGCTGTTTGCCGTCCTAAGTCATTCAGACAGGTGCTGTGATAGGAGGTTATTGTCTAATGTACGTGTGCAGAAACAACAAGAAACCAATTATAGAAGCAAACAAAGTCCTGGAGGTCATTATACTAATTCACCTTGGGGTTTTTTTTTGTTTCCATCACCTCATTAATTCATTTTGGATAAAAGCAATCTCACTCTTGGTGAGTCTCACTTTGGCGGCTGAGGGTGACATCAGCGTGGCGTCATCCATGAGTAAGACCGAGCCTTGTCTTAGTCCGTGTTTCACTTTCACATGCACATCAAGATCAAAGGCCGTCAACTTCAATCAGGCTGGAGGAGCGGCGGAGAAAATGAACTACATGCCTGAGTATCTCAGTGCCAATCCCCAGTGAACCAGAGCGTCTATTTAATGAATTGAACCCGGTGTAAGATGACTCAGAAGTCGTGCGTGTGCTAAAAGCCAGGAAACGGCATGTTACTGTGGCTTGGGGGATATAAAATATTTTTTGTTAGTTACCATATCTGCCAGTAAACAAAGGACAAAGAGGCATATTTTTCTGCCCCCATTATTATTAGCGATGACTTGTTGCCCTCAGTATAAGTCAGAACATGACATTATGCATTTCAAAGCAGCTATTTTCTTTTTCCGTCTCCCTCTCTCACACTCACACACACACATACACACACACACACTCGTGTCTGGTGTGTGCGAGCATGTTTATGGAAATGTGAAGTATGCGTGTGTGCATAAAAATGTGCGTGTGCTCTCCAAATTATTTGTGTCTCTGTCTAAATTTGTTTGGGTCTGTGCTCGATTGCTGCAGCAACGTCTGTGTGTGGTCGCTGCTGAATTCTGCTCCCTAACTTCTGTCCGTGTGTGCGTGAGAATGTGTGTGTGTGTTTTTATCATGTGTGGAGTGAGAACGGGCCTGACAGCTTGTGCTTTTCACGACAAACATTAGTGAAAACAAAGAGCTATGGGCTGCACACACGGGGCCGTGCATCTGCATCCAGGGTGCCTCTTAGCTGATTATCTGAGTTTAAGCAGACAGAAGGGCCCTCCATTAATTTATTGCCATTCAGAAGAACGCATCTTCCTTTCTCCACCCAATTAGTGGGAATTGCATGCTGGGAGGGCAGGAAATTTCAGCTAGAGACACATTTAATATGTGTAACAACCATGGCGACTATGAAGTGTGTATCTCTGAAACGTGAAGGCATGAAGATATATTTGGTCAGTCAAATGTACAAATGTCTGTTTTGTATTGTAAAGACTGTTTTAAGTTTTCTGTTGTGTATTTTAATTATAACTTTAATGCCATAACTTCAGCTTCACTGGTCGGGGAATACAGTTAAAACCAGTACTATGGTATTAATAAGAATATTTTTCAGAATGTGGCAAGTAAAGGCAAAATAACAAATTTGATTAGTTTTCAACTTGAACGAGCTTGGAATTGTTTAATCACACAACTGAACAAAGTAACGAATATTATGAGGATGCAGTACCACTCAGAGTTGATATAAGACAATGTTGAATTATCGCTGAGCTCCCTGTCGCCACACAATGTTGTTTTCATTTACTTCTTAGATCTGCATTCTCAGCTGCGTTTTTCATGCTGCTGCCGCTTCGTAGGTAACACAAATTAGTTCCCTTTTCGGATGCTGGAGAAATGAGTGAGGACCTGACAGAATGCACAGGCTCTTTCTTATCTGTGCAATACAATGTGTTCAGCGTCCAGTTTCACCCCGGCTGCTAGATATCAGCTCCAACATCGCCGCTGACATTTGGAGGAATGGGATGGTGTCAGGTTGGGGGCTGCCTGCGTGATCTATAGTTGATAAAAAGAGGTGACAAAGCCTCGAATTTGGTGGTTGATGTTTTCAGCGATGCTTCTTTTTCACTCTTTGTCTGTCTTTTTCTCCAGCTCTGCTTTTCTTATGTTGCTCTTACTTTCATGCTTTAACCTCTGCACGAGAGTGGTGCCTCAGAAGGTGTGGATCGTCTGTGACAGGTGTGCATCTGTGTGTATGTGTGTAAGAAAGAGAGAGAGAGGGTGACTGATGCTGGAGTAGGTCAGGAGATCATTCTGTGTGT
>JAOXYL010000090.1:8182689-8193644 GCA_028564955.1 Terapon puta | reverse complement strand
TGTGTGCTGGGGGCGGAGAGAAAGGGTGGCGCTGGGGGTGTCAGGGTGACACAAAGCCCCCCGGGTGAGGCAGCCATGCTGGGTGTCACTCCACAGGTCAGCGGGCACCCCCTGCAGCTCCCATGATAAGCCCGGCCTGACAGCCGTTTGATGGGAAGGGCGACACACACTCACACCTCCCTGCTCCACAGCTCGCATGGCCAGGCTCTGGGGAAAAGAGCGATAAGAAGCTCCATGAATACGGCCGCTGCAGTGGCATTGGCTATCTAACAGTCATTCCTAAAGGCTCGAATCCAAAGAAACCATGCCGAGCCAGAGGTATCAAGTATTATTTGCCAGCGCACAAAAGCCTAACACCAAGCCCTTGGCTGTGTTTTTTTTCCTTAAATAAAGCTTGAGGTTATCTGCCTTCAATTTGCGATGCAAGTGTTTAAGTCTACTGTGGCGAGTGGAGCTGTGGCTTTATTGTAGCTGCTGCTGTCACACTGACACACTAACACAGATCCAAAGGCCTCACTTTTAATGAGCTGCATTTGCAATGAGAGCATCACAATGGGTTTTTAAAAACTGCAGCCTTTCTCAAATGAAATCAATGTCTCATCAATGTAGGGTGAGTCTGAGTTGACACCTCAGTGTAAATGTAATTCAGTTAGATTGCAAAATCTATTTTAGTCCAATCGCATTAGCATTTGAAGTAAGCGTCTCTAGGTTAATTGATTTTTTTTTTTTTTTTTTTTTTTTAAAGCAATGCTTCAATCGGAAGAGTTTTGTTAAATGCTAATATCCATATGTTAAATCATGTTTGTTGGGGGTGGAAATGAGCGTGCCATTTTAAAACTGAAGGTACACTTCATCTTGTGCACATCAATATGGAGCGCGTGAAACTATGAAATGGAAAACTATTTTTACAACACGACACGTTGTTGTGAAACAGCAGCTAGCAGAAGTTCACAGTCGAAAGTAGATGCAATCTTTGCGAGGTTGGAATGGTGACCGTGTTTTCTCCCCCGCAGCACTGCAGTCAACCCAGCACCTCCTACACAACCCAGATCCTCTCACAGTCAGACCTCCTTCCTCACAGCCTCAACACTAGCAGGCAGACTGGCATGCTGGGGAGGGGGGGCCACCTGCCTTATTCGGCTCCTCTCTCTGTGGCAAGTTGCATTCAGGGATTGAGTTGTAAAAGCCTAGAAATGCGTTGCTCTTGATTCATTACTCAGAACTGTAATTTGATTGTAAAGCTTTAGAAATGTGCAGTTTCCTCTCCAATCTAATTCCTTACCTCGGGCAATGCTGCTCTTTTCCACCTTGGCCAGTTCATAGTCTGAATCGCTCTTCATCTGGCCTTTCACTGAGACCAACACGCCTTGCGCCACGGTAGTAGTTCATAATTTACATTCTGCCCAAGAGAAGGGAGTCAGAGCCGGGGGTTTGTTCACAGCTAAATGTAGGAAGAGAATGAAAGGAAGTTTTGGCTTTGACTTCTGGGCAGAGCTTGGAGTGATGCGTTCAGTTGCGTCGATGTTTCAGGCACGTCCTTGTGGATGGAGATTCAGGGCAGACCCAGATCATGCTGCAGCGATTACTGTATATCCTACCAGGCTTGGGGACACTCCAAGTTCCAAGATATATACAGAATATCTAAACACCATGATCCAGATTTAGATAAGCAGTGAACAATGGATGGAGCCCAGATAAGTACACTTTGATGTACCTGAATTTAAAGACATTTTTGACACGTTAGATGACTCACTCGACTGTGGCCGTCACTTTGCAGAAAAACCAAACTAACTGCAGACAAACTGTTTATAAATGTCAGTCTCAGTGGGTGTGCAGACTTACTCCTCCCTGAGCCGACTGTCCTCTGGGGTGAATTGTGCGAGCGAGACAGACACAGATCAAGGGGGACGAGACAGAGACTGGATAATGTCAGGGGAGCGCCGAGTGGTAGTCCATTAGTGTCATCGGCACGTCACTAACTCTGAGTGTCACCGGTCCGTGTCAGTTCTTCTCCATCGCTTGTCAGATGTGAAGTGGGTGTGGCTGCTGTCATCACACAGATGCCTCCGGGAGCGTCTTTAAAAAAAAAAAAAAAAAAAAAAGCAACGACAGACAGTGACTGATCAGCGTGAGAAGACCACAGTGAGGTCTTAAAGCTAGTTTCAGCCAAACAAACGCAGCAGTAAATTCCACTTCATTTAACCGTAAACACGGCCTGTGATATATTGAAGTTATATACACTGTGTACGGTTGCATAAAATGTCTCATATTGACTTGAAATTGCGACCATTTTATAGTAATGGCAGTTTAAAAAAGTGAATTTGTTTTCCTCAGAGGTGTGCCTGAGGGAATAGCACAGAGGTAATCAATACAGAGGATGGCTGTTTTTAGACACTGAGTGCATTTCAGACTGTTTGTGAATTAATCAATAGCAGAATATGTTTTGAGATACAGAGACAAGGGGGTGGGATGAGGATGGACTACTTCCTTCACCCGAGGGCTGCTATTCATCAGGGATCTGGCAGAACGCTGCAAAAAGGAAAAGGACGGGGCAGCGAGCTCTCACTTGACACCATGCTTCTGCGTTTGTCTGTCAACAGACGGAGGGTGTGTATATGCATGTGTGTGTGCGCTTGTGCGTGTGTCTTTGCGTGCCAAAACATCATATCATACACGTTTTCAGCTCTCCACTAGATTTCCCTGCTCTGGGGAGAAAGTTGTATTTCAGGAAACACTGAGTCTGGAAATATCCCTGTTGTTTGGGGAAAATCCATCACACTCGCTTGTTCTTTGTACAGGAATGAATTTGGCAGTCGCGCAACGGAGGGATTTCCGTTTTCCTCTCCGTCTTTGTCCAACAAATCTACGCTGCAGCCCACACCTCTGTGATGGCCCCAGGTGAATTTAAGATATATGGCTCTGATGCCAGGAAATAGCCACTCTAGGCTGAAGCCCGTAACAGTGGGGACTTTCTCCATCTCATATATTAAACATTATTAAATACAGGCGCCATGATTTACTGAAAACAATCAAAAAAAGCACAAATACATTTGTACCAAACACAAGTTGTATAAATGTTTAATATTAATAATGTCAGCTCAGATAAAGCTGAAATTTAGGCTTAGCATGCAGGTCGCTTAGGTTGTAAATAAAAGCCAAAGAAGGACTGGCCTTCGCATTCGGCCATTTTCTTCAGCAAACCGAGGATAAATTCTCTGTGGGTGCCGATCCAGCTGTATGATTAACACAGGTAACACGGTAAATTGTCCCCTGCATGGATAACGGTTAAATTTAAACGCAGGGTGAGAGAAGAGGAGCTCTGTCATCTCTAAGGTGACAAATCCTGGCTGTAGCACGTAAAGCGACATAGTTATTAATGAATTCTCTGTCTGCTGGGTGAACAGGTGGGTTAATTTGAAAGTCAATTACAAACCACTCTTCTGTTCAGTCTCATGTCCTAAAAAACATTTTCTAAAAGACGGGCTAGTTAGCAGTAATAAACACTTTCATTTGTACAGATTCTTCTGTCCATTAACTGAACTGTTCCTTTCTTTTGAGAAATAGTTCGATATTTTTTTATGTAATACAATATGATAGTGGTAAGATACTAATCTTGCATTGCATCTTGCATAGAAGAGCACCTTAGTTTAGCATGCAGACTATAAATAGCTGACCTGGTTTCCTCCAAAGTTTAAAAAAAGTCTACCAAAACCTCACTAATTAACACACTGTACTTTTTCGTTGAATCAGACCCTGGCTCAAATTTAAAAGAGAAAGTCGGGGGCCTAATGTGCTGGACCATTTCTTGATGTTGCCAGGCAACCAGAGGAGACTCCAGGGAGTCACTTTGCCTGGCCAAGAGAGAGCTGTGGCACGTAACTCCCCAAAACTCTGAACGCAGCCAGAGTCCAATGGGCATACAGTCCCCCTCCCAGCCAACAGTCAGCATTTCTTTCCACATGACAGCAATCTTCCTGTAACCTAAACCACGACCAAAGTCTTTCCTAGTCATACTTGAACAAAAGAAGCATCAGGGAAAACGCTCACATGGGTCTTTGTGTTGATCGTGGAATGTGGCATTGCTTTATGATGCAAGGATGGTGCATCTTTATGTCTAAAGTTCGCATTTGACCTCAAGGGCAACACCATATGCGTGCCGGTAGGTGCAACTGACCTTATTTACAACAAACCATTTGGTATGTTAAACCCAGGTGTAATTAATAGCACTAATAATGGCTGCAGTCCATTTCGGTGTTCCAGTTTCAAAGCCCTGGTAGAGCATGCTGACCGTCTGGAGTGATTTACTGGCACACCCACATGGAACAGCACCAACATTCATTAATGCTGTTAGTTACACCTGTGCTTTTCCTGCAGCTACAAGTCAAACTGACTGCTGAGAGAGAGGTCTGATTTTTAAAAACATACCAAAAAAACAAAACAAAAACACGATGTGCGACTTTTCCATAAACCAGTGGGGAGACTGTTTCATGCTGTCTCCACATGGACGCTATTTCTGCGCCCACTGAGCTGTTATCCTCCCGTGCTAAATGTTGGTGTTTGGCAGAGAATTAAATGCGCGAAACAGAGTGAGAGAGGAAACCGAAAGTGCCAGATGTGAGCGGGCTTTAACAGGTTGCCCTACTGCTGCTTGGGACCAATTAGCATTTGTCATGACCAACTTCCACCCCGCCACCGGTCTGTATGTTTTGAACACAGATTTCTTTTCACTTGCAATATGGTTCATATTTTATTAGCCTCACTAATTGTCTCCGTCTACAGCCCCTCCGCCTGTTTCCAAGTCGTAGAATTGTTATCAGGAAATCACAGTGGAACAGACGCTTTGCTCCCAAGCAGTTGCGCTCATCTAATTATAAAACACTAGGTAAATGTTGAGCAGATGCCCTCCACCAATACCCCCACCCTCCCCCTCTCTGCCTTCCAATCGAGAGAGCCATTTGGTCTCATTCTAGTGTTACATTGGCTCCGCGTGGAGCGGCGATCCTTGCCAAGTGGCTGCCGCGGTATAAATGAACCTAATCTCTCGCCAGCTCCACACACACCGTCCGGCACACGGAGAACAAAAGAAGAACTTCCACTTCAGCTAAAGTGGTCTGCTGCACCCTGCTGTGGTGGCTGACTTCTCAGCCTTCCTCAGCGTGTGGTGTCTAGTTTAGGAGTTTGTGTCTGCGGTGAGGAGGCGCGAGTGCGATGGTGTCAGAGGATGCTGCACCACCTTTTAATGACTAATAGCCTCAGTGTCCTTGCATTTGGCAGAGTCGAGCAACAATTAGGCATCTGTTAGTTGCGGAAGAAAAATGGCATAAATAGAGAGAAGGGGGAGAGGGAAAGGGGAAAAAAATGTGATTCTTCCCAGTTAATTTAGTTTGCTGAGCTACTTAAAGTCTTTATTATCTCGTTTAGTTTTATAGTTAAGTTTCTTCCTGCATTGTCTGCCCAAGTGGGTCAAACCCAATTCCTCCAAAAGCTCAGATACACTTTTTCTCTTCTCTTTCCAAATGCTTATCATGACTTGGTTGCTTTTATTTGCACATGTTCTAGTTGTTGGTGTTGCTTTATAAAATAACTGTTGCTACTGCAGGCTGCAGATGTGATAGTAATTTGCATGTCCAGCACTGCTTAAATGTACCTGGAAATTGGACAGAGTGCGCCACAATTTAGTTCCAGAAACTTCTTGCCAAAACGTGCAGAGAACAATAGAACAATGGAAACAAAAGCAGAACCCACAATTGTTGCATTAAGTTCCTGCAGGGGAAAAGTAGGATTGGTTTATCTGGCTCCAAGTTGAATATCATGCTGCCCCTTCTTCCTCTCCTCCTCCAGTGTTCACGTCTTTCTCCTGGCTTCATTACCCCTCATACCACGCACTCTGTGCTGGGAAGGCAGAGCAGCTGTCATTTCTGTCTGGCAGGAGTGTCTCTGCTCTCTGCCACAGCCACAAGTGACCTGTCCCTGTCTCCCAGCCAGGACAGATGACAGCCCTGCTGCAGCCTGTATGGTCCAGGTGTGGGCTCCGGGTATAAGCTTCGTTGGGATCCAAAGCATGGCTGTGATTGCACTTAATAGCTGATTAAAATTTAATCTCAGCCCTGCAGTTGCGGGGATGAAGCCTTGTAAAACAATACTGACATCACGCTCAGGTACGATGAGTTTGAGGTACACGGCATGCGCGTGCACACGGAGCATCCATTACACAGTCGGGCTATAAATCTGCTTTGGAATTAACCAGTGAGTAGAAAGCTGATTGGTGTAGTGGTCCCCCCGTGCTTTCAGAAATGAGAATAAATGAACAGACGCTGGCATGAACAATCCTTTATTACAGCCATTAGCCAGAGGAGCCCGAACCTTATGGAACGGAGAACACCAAACATGCAACCCAGCCGTCACATACGTGGCCTACTTATGGTTCCCATGGCAGTGTAAAGACCCACCCCCATCACTGCCACCACCATGCATGCATACCATTACCACATTACCCCTCCACACCCTCCTCCAATCTCACATCCGTTCGCGCATTCAGCGGATGCAGTACACTCGTCTGCGTACCACTTGTAATGTCAAAATATTTCTGAAGCGCCAGCTAATAAGTGCGGCTCTGGAGTGCCTCCACCAGCTCAATATGTTCATCAACACATTTTTTCCCCCCCTTTCTTTTGGAAAAACTTCAAGAGATGGCAGAGTCATTAATCAGTAAGTTTGCCGCGTATTGCCTGTAAATCATTCCACTCATTCCTGGATGCGCTCTTCAAACAACAACGGCGCCAGGTGTTCTTAATCAAGATTGGTTTGTTTGCTTGTTTTTTGCATACATTAAAATTGCCAGGTGGACTATTTTCATTAATGTATTCTCCATCAAGAGCAAGGTAATGTTACAGCTCATTTACTGTGCAAAGCTTCAGGTCAGATAAACATGTTTTGACAGGTGTTTCATTACATTCAGAATAGAGCGGGCTGACACCGTTTGTTGTCTTTTCTATTAGAGGTTACTTGATCCCTGCCACTAGACAATGATGTAGGGACTCCCGTTTTTTTTTTTTTTTTTTTGGTGCGAAAAACATTTGACAGTTACAAACTATAATGATCTGTTGTTAGCTAACACAGTTTCAGTTTGTTTGTTGCACAGCAGCGTTTCTAATGATGCAAGGCAAAGACTAAATAATCAAGATGTGTTGCAATCTTGATTTTATAATAAAATTCAAAGTTCAGTGGTAAAAGTTTAGGTTCGCAACTGGAGCAGGCTTTACTCATAATAATACTGTGACTAAAGAGCTCCCACTTGACTCATGTTGATTTGCAGAATTTTTTTTTTTCCTCTCTGCACTCTACAAAATAATTGGTTGAAATATCATTGTAAATTTTAAATTTAGAATTTCCAAAATTCGTCATATATTAACTAAGTGAACTGATTAATATTAATGAAGTTAGATAGCTGACATGCCTGCCATATGTACATATATTTTTCTTCTATATGAACAAGGTCAATGTGAGTGAATTTATTTTTTTCACATCTATGATCTGATGTAAACAGGTACAGTGTTTTCGATCAAGCATATAGTAGCTATTGTGAGCATCATTTTTGTCTCCACTGTTCCAACTGTGTAATCAGGACACAGTGGGAAGCGCTGAATTGCATCCAATTTCCTCTCACTTCCTTTTGTTTATTGACTCTGGGACCTGACAAGAAGTGAGATTCGAGTGGGCTGAGTAGAAACCACAGACACTGACTCTGCTAACCTCTCTCTGGCACTTCAGCTGTGCCATGAACAACACGGCGGGGAGCCTTGAAGTAGATTGATTACACTTGTGATCACTCTTGTAAGATAATGTCCTTCCTTTTAATCATGCATTGTGCTGCTGCTCTTTACAAGGATAAGATTATCATCAGCAACTTCATCAATGTCTCATTGTAAATGCCACCCTAATTGGACAGCTCTGCTTTTCATTGGAAGTTTTGATCTTATTTACTGCTATTTGTCCTTCAGCTGAAATGGGATCACTTCTGGATGCCTGTTTTTTTGCGATCTCCTGGCCTATGTGCGGTCTCCTCCTTCTGTTGCCTTCACTTTCTAGGAACGACATTTAAGGATTTTTCTCTGCTGGAGTGTAGGTTGTTAGTTGCTATGTGAACGTAATTACTCCGCAAAACTCCCAAGGACTTCCTGAAACTGCTCCTTGTAAAATCAAAGAGTTGGCAGTATTTGCAGTATGTTCGCTTGATCCCTGCGGTGTTGAGCTTTGCTGAGTGCTCTGAAGTCAATAACTTCGTATTTGCTCATTGGGCACCAGAGAGGCCTTATAATCCTGTGACTCCATAAACCTGACATCTCATCGAAGAACACCAGTCATTTACCTGCCAGACATCCCCGAGCTTAGCTGTTTCTGAAACATTTCCAAATAAGATTTGAAGATGAGTTCAGTGCAGAGAGAGCTCGAGTGAAAGTTCAGCCACTGCAGCCTCAGGCTATCATCAGTAATCCTGTCCTTTTGTTCCCTTTGACATTGGCGGCATTGACCAGACGTCCTCTCTGTTGGTTCACAACACACTCTTGATTTTACCGGTCCACTCTCTCGTCAGGTCTTTTGTGGTGGTTGACATTTGTGATGGGCCACTAATTACTCTATTTCCCTCTGGGGAAAGTGTTAAAAACAGCAGCCTCGGGCACAAGATGCCTACAATCATATACAATATGTGCAAAAACTGTGGAGTCACATCTTTTTTTTTTTTATCCAGCAGGTAGAATTGGAAACACCCTGCTGTTCAAGGTTGATCTCCCTCCTCTCCATCCATTCATTCTACCATTTTCTTAGCTTGGCTCCCTCCTTCTTTCCTTGACACCCCCTCCGACCTGGCTCCTAGTTGTTAATAGCTAACAGGCAGATCAGTGGCCAGCCGCGGGGGTCCTGGCTGACCTTTCAAACTCTCTCAGTTTATTATTTGCACAGTGAAAGCTCCGCGTGCCACCGTCTGACCCCAGACTCGTTCCCAAACCAGCAACCATGCGAGAGCCACACAGACAAAGAGCCAGTTGGAGAGGGGAGGGATGGGGAAGTCAGACGAGACGCCTTTGTTGTGATCACGAGTGTGTCTGGCATTATGTAAATAGTGCTTATCCAGTGTTAATTGCCTCTGCTGCTAGGATGAGCATATTAAACGTGAAGGAAACAATTTACCGCTTTCAAAGTCTCCCCAGGCCACCGTGAATAAGACTGGCCCTGGCGTTCGAAGGCACCGCTCGTGCCATCTGCTACCTGTGTTCTCTCATCTGCGCTCTAAGACTTCATGGGAAATGGCAGATAATAAGGGATAACTCTTTTTCATTACAAGTTATTTTTCAGAGTTTTTTCCCCCCATTATTTGTCTTTCAAAGCAGAACGCTCCGCTCACCAAGATAATTAACGAGATCTGAGCATTCTGTGAATTTTCGAAAAAAGTCAGACAGGTCAAACGTGACAGATGAAAAGAGAGAGGAACTATCCTTTTATAGAGATTCATAACAGTTTACAGGCCAACTTCCTTCTACTTTGACTTCCTATGCTTGATATAGTTGGAAAAGCATTTATTGACCGTCTTGTTGAGGATATCGATGCCAGTCGCATTCCTGAACGCAAAATGTGAATCTACAGCCGGAAGCAAGTTAGCTAAGCATAATGACGGGAAACAGGGGAAAACAGCCTGGCTCCTTCCCAAGGTAAGACAAATCTGCCCGCCAGGTTCTCTCTCACCACTAATGAACAGGTTGCAACTCATTTGTGTGATGTGTAGAATCTAAAATCTCAACAATATTTTATCTGGCGGATTTGTGCGCTCAACTATTTCGTGGCTCAATGCTGCGACTTCCTGAAGTCTTGACATCACGTGGGCGGTCAGAGTCTGACCATGTTTTAAGGACAGACATTACAGTGGTGTCCACTTTCCGACATCCCCCTCAGCGAGAGGGCAAATAGACCCTTTTCCAAAAATGGCTTGTTGATAGTCTTCTGCTTTGACACGTTTCTTGCCTTTAAACTTTTGCAGACACTTTGGTATCGACAGAAATGATGGCCAAAAGCATGGAGTAAACCCGAATGGTCCTTCAAAATTTAGTCGGCTCCCTTTTATCTTCTGCAAGTACAGACACATTGTCCACAGGATGACAACAGAAATGGGCTACGGATAAATGAGGGAATAGCAGCAGATGCACTTTTTTCCATTTTAGTTTGGATTTTGTTCCCATTTTAGTGTTAAATACATCTACCAGGCACCTTCATTTATCGTACCTCCTTTCTGCCTCGCCCTCAGCACATTTGGAAGTGTTCCATGACAGTGCCCGCTTGATTTTCTTCAGTCAGCATATGGATGGCACCATTACTCCTTACATCTTTTCACGCCAGTCGGGCCATTTTGCTGATCTGCACAGCACATAGCGTCATCTAACTACCCCCCCATCTCTCGCTCCCTTTCCCACCCCCCGCCCCCCACAAACCAATTACCAGTTATCACCAAGGAGGAGGCTGTTCATCCATTAGTTATTCATCCACCCAAGTGCTGCTTTTACTCTAATGCAATTTTCTGCCTCCATTTTACATTACAACTCACTCCAAGATGCCAAGATCTTAAAAGTTAAGCACAGAGATTAACTCCACATCTCTAAATCTCTTTAACAAATATACCCTGCATGTACCATTAACCTTGAACAAGCTGATTAACTTAGCACTCCGTTTCCCTCACCAGTCCCAAATCATATTTAGGATCTGCCACAGAATTTCATAATCCAGCCAAAACAGGAAAGCAAATTATCGCGCATTCAGCCGTAATCTGTTAGTGATGAAGATGGAACGCCATATTGATCTAATTTCATGGGAAAGCGATCATAAGTAGAATGGGAGGATGTCATGGACATTATTATCTGACAAACAGGGCCAAGCGTAGTAAGAAATCTGATGAATATTTACCCAGC
>JAOXYL010000090.1:8147468-8180643 GCA_028564955.1 Terapon puta | reverse complement strand
GTTCAAGTCCAGTCAGGGACTTTTCCAGATTGTTCCCATCTCTCTCTACTGTGGCTTAAAACGCTGCATTAGTATAGACGTCGAAGTTAGAAACGTTAAATTCTGTTATGCCTGCAGCTACTTGAAAAACCTGTGAAAAGTAAAAGTTTGCCAATTCGGGAAACAGCCGTGTTTACTTACTTGCCAAGAGAACGTGGATACAGCTCTCATGCTAATTGACAGCCAGCTGATGATTATAAGCTTAGCACAAAGACTGTAAACACGGGGAACAACTAACTCTGCCTTAAGGTAACAAAATCAGCAATATTTTTTTTAATTAACACAATACGTCTTGTTTAATTTGCAAAAAGAATACAGAAGTGTGTGAACATACAAATTGTGTTTTGTCATTTTCCAGGACACCTTTGTGTTTCTGTTGTGAGAAATAATCATTTAAGTGAGAGAAAAAAAAAAGTGAAATGGGATTTTGAAGTGAGGGGTGGATACTACATGCACCTCCTGCTCCCCTACACAGTGTTTGGTCATGTCTCATCCATGGTGAGTCGACCTACCTCACATCTTTGGAGCATTACAAAAGTGGCTTTGGGCTATCGGTGCTCAGCTGTGATGGCTGATCAGTAGCAGCGGCCCTTCTTCTATCTC
The DNA here is from genome assembly GCA_028564955.1 of Terapon puta. Classification (NCBI taxonomy): domain Eukaryota; kingdom Metazoa; phylum Chordata; class Actinopteri; order Centrarchiformes; family Terapontidae; genus Terapon; species Terapon puta. Next base: position 8,180,001 of record JAOXYL010000090.1, on the reverse strand, counting down.
CAGAGCACAGCTGTAGAGGCCATACTTCCTTTGTCCCCCCCCCCCTTTACTGTACGCTGTCATCACTCCGCAGCCTTCCCCCTCCTCAGACTCTTTTATCTGCAGACTCCACGTAGCTGACCGGACCCTGATGCTGAGGGGGGTCACGGTGCCTTTTCCCAAAAGACGGAAGAGACAGAAAAAGCGTGTAATCGATGCCTGTAAGCGCTACACTCCCGAGTCTGGATGACCTACATGTTGCACTTCCTCCATCTGCCTGCATACACTTAACACCCCACAGGCTGCCACTCAAACCAGCAGGTGACGGCATGAAGGAGATACAGACTGCGTGCAACGGGGGCTCACTGCATGTACAGATGTTAAGCGCAACACACAAGGTTACGCGCACCGGTTAAATACGAGCCTCCGATGCTCTTTCTACTGCCGCTGAAAGCCTTGTTTACTTGTTAGTGTAGCTGGAGTAGAAAGGATGACCTTGTTCGATTCCAGTTCAACCAGGAAGCGAACGAAGACAGCAGCTCTCTCCTTGTGCGCAGCGTAAACTCTGTAATATTGAAAACAAAAACATTTCATTAGGATTCAAAGTGCAACACGCAAAGCCATAAAGCAATGTATGCAGTTAATTCAGAGGCATAAAAAAGCTAATGGACTATTAGAGTCTATTGCCTGGGGCTGCCTTTTCTCCTTGCAGAAGAAGTACATCAATCACTTCCATCAGTAACCCCCCCCCCCTGCAAGCTGCCGGCTGTGTCTGTGCCTGCTGCCACTGAAACGGTCCCTCGGCGGAAGCGGCATCAGATGTGGCTGAAGCCGACACCTTCACAGATAAACCGGCCACACTTTACTACCGGTGTCACTGCATTCTGCCCCTCGGTCTTCGGGGGTATTGATGGGAGGCGGCAGTCGATGAGACAAAAGGCACTGACGGAGGAGACGCCCCAGGAGCGGAGCTAAGCCGCGACGTGTTTGCTCTCTCTTGCTTGTCCTCGTACCTGGAGGATAAGCGATAAGATGGGACACAGATGAGAGAACCTCCGGAGACTGCACTTTGGCTGCAGGCTCGCAGTTGTAGAAGCCGTGACTTTCGGTGAACTTTTTCGAGTAAGTCTGTTTGTCTGCCCGCAACAGCTCAGAACAGCTTAAAGAGACGCGAGATATTTACTGGAGCGGACACGTAATGCACCCGGCTGCGTCACCAGTACGCACTTTTTGAATGTCTCTGTCAGGATGGGACTCTGCCGCAGAGAAAACGAAAGAAAAGAGAGGAGGTTTCATCCTTTGGTTACACTTCACTAAGCTGGTTTACTGCGTTTGTTGTGGGAAGGCTGTCGGTCGTCTCAGGGGGCTTTGAATAAAAACACATTTTTTTCTTCCGGCTACAGCTGCTGCATATCCATCTGCAAACAGTCAGCAGATGTGTCTTGGTCCAGCTACTCCACCGAGGCGCCCATTTTCTCCAACTTCGCGTTTACCTGATCATCTCTTGGCCCGATTGCGTGGCAAATGATCTCTCATGAGTAACCACCGGCGTTTTGTTCCAGACCGATAAGATAATTCATGTTGACTCTGTGCATACGGAGGGGTTTTGGCCACCAAGCACTCGCGGAGCTGCCTTGGACTCCATAAACACTACAGCTGCTAAATAATTTGTTGCAAACAGATTTTGTTTACCAGCATGTGTTTATGAATGAATATGTATTTGCGTACTTTGCATACGCACTCAAAGGGGATAGTTTATGCTCGTGTAGAAACATCAAAATATGTGTGATGAAACTTTTAAGAGGCTACAGCTTGTACTGAGTGTAGCTGTGGACGTGGGAAGAACGGTATTTTAATTTTGAAAGGATTAAAGCAATTTAGGAATTACGCCAACTGCAAAAATGGTTCACAATAATATTTCACCGCATAGTCAACTTCGCCGTCTTTAGGCAAGGAAGCTGGCGATGCACTTTGCAGAGGGAAAAGCTGTCGCAAGACATGTCAAGGAGTGTGCTGAATCCAGATTGTCAGTGAGAGAGTATCTGGGAAGATGCAGCCGGGCTTACAGAAACTCTTCCCATCTGTCAGAGAGGGCTGCAGATCTGCACAACTAACTGAGGCAGTGTGTTTAGCTGGATAGGCATCAGCCAAGGGGACACAACGAGGATGGCTGAGTCCCTCGTGCATGAGTTAAGGCTACTTAATATTCCTGTGTTGATTGGGGATTAATTGTTCCATCTGGCTCTCCATGAAAACCACTGAGGAGAGTTTAAAAAAAAAAAACCCACCCCTCTTTTTCCTGACGCATTTCCCCTTGTTTCATTATGGTCATGGAGTACGGCTAGTAAGAGGTGAGGCTTGGGGGAGGAGTCTGGACCGGACAGGCTGTACCAGAGGGAGAGCTGGGAAATTTGATCATTTTTCTCTGGGACTGTCATACGCCATAGGCTGCCTCATTTGTCTGCTCCAACTCCTTTGTTTCCACCAGGCTCCCTGTTCCAGGATTAGCCTGCAGAGCGAGAGACAAGCAGGAAAACAAGGCAGAGAGAAAGAGAGAGAGAGAGAGAGAGAGCGAGTAAGAGAAACTATATAAGCTAATTATTATATTGTGGTGCTTCATGTTTCTTTAATACAGTACTTAACTCTAATGTACGTGCTGCAGTATTTAATAATTGCTGACTGGCCAAAAAAAAAAACAGAATGAAAGCAGGTTTGGTGTGTGAAGAGGAGCAAGAGGGGGGGGGGCTGCACGACTGCACATTTATTCTTCCTCCAAATTGCCCTGCAGTTCCACAGGAGCGGTGTTGACCCAGTTTATCTCCCGCGCAGGTGATTAATGCAACATTGCTACAAACAAAGGTCACGTCAGGAGGCAGGGGAGCAGGCCAGAGTACAACAAGAGCTAAGGGAGTTATATATGGCTGCTGCGATGGCTGAGAAAATAAGGTGTTTGTTGTTTTGTAGGGCATCACTCAGCCCCCAGAGACGCCCACTGAGAAGTGAGAATTAAAAAGAAAAAAAAACAATAAAACCCGCACACAAGGGAATGAACCAGGAATGAGAATATGATTTTATTATAACCATTATTGCATAATAAATATTTTTAATTTTTCTGTCAGCACGTAATTATAGTTAGCTATGTACAACTCTGTTAATTGAAAGAGTAAATTAACAGGGCTCTCTGCTGATTTTACACGTAAAGATCAGGAAACTGAAAAATTGTATAATACCCAGAAGGATTTTTCTACAGTTAGTCTCATACATCCCTCCTGAATACATCATCAGAAGGGAACTATCAAGGTGCATCATGGAAAGAGTAGGATCCATTGTATTTGGGGCCTACTGTCTGCTTCCCTCTAACACTCTTTTGAAGTAACCCTTTAAGAGGAAAGTTAGGGCTCCAGCTGTATAACAAAAATCCAGATGACCTGTGGGTGCGTGTGACCCAACATGGGAAATTGTCTTTGCTTGTCATTTTTTCACACAGCGCTGTGGTTGCTGATTTTTTTTTAAGGCAAGATCAGTCAAAGGGGTCAGGAAATGATTCATTTCTGCTACAATCATTGTTCTCTATAGTGAACAGTTCAACCTTTTCTGGTCCCTAAAATTATTCCAGTTCATCGATCTGAGAATGTGAAATCACTGTTATAAATTCATACAACTCACAGACATGCCCCACTGCGATGAGAGTTGAGTAGAGAGAGACAAAAGTAGATGTGGACATGTTTTCAAGGGGTTGTAAGGAGAGCTAATAAGTTGATTAACCGAACAGCAGAAAAATAATTGGGCACTATTTTGAGCAAGTTGTTTTTCAAGCACGAATAATAGGAAAAAATGCTGCATCTCTTTGGCAGACAGAGTATCTTCACGTTTTATACTTCTGGTCCAAAAAAATGAGATATTTGAACATGTCTTGGAAGTTGTGACTGGGATTTCTTTCACATTTATTTGTTTAAAATTTTTGGACTTTTGATTAATGGTTTTAATAAAATAATAACCAGCAGAGTAATACATAATAATAATTATAAAGCAATAAACTGCAGCTAGACTCGAGGTAATCTAGCTCTGAGCCACAGATGACGTATTGTGAAACCACTGGTAAGTCACAGGACATCTGTTCATTGCCGCAAACCGACTGTCATGTATATCTCACGACAGTCGGTGGGGACTTGGGAAACATGTAGGCAGACATATTTATCAGAGAAAATAAAACATTTATGCTGAGCCTGGCTTTACAGAGGATTTATCCTGTCAGGTTCTATTGATACTTTACTGCTGCCTTAAAACATGTTGAGTCATTTCTCACAATGTACTGTGTCAAATCCAGAGAAACGTGTCACAGAACATTCACCGATGTAGACTTAGTGATGAAATATCTGGGCTTGGAAATATAAGCTCCCTCTGTAGGAGTCCTCCAGTGGCATCTGCATCTTTAATGTTCATTCAGAGGCACCACACACACACAGACACACACACACACAGAGTTTGCTGAAACTGTTGACTGCTCCTGAATTTAGGTCATTTTGCTCGAGTCTGAATGAGGCTGTTTTCATTTCTACCACTGTGAAAGAGAGTTTAAAGAGAGTTTGCATTTGGAGTTCTGAAACAGTGCTTCTTCCGAGTTCTTCAGCCTTTCCGCATTTCTCCACAGCTGCCACTTGTGAATACAAATGCCTCCTTTTGACTTTTCTAGTTATCATTTTAACTCCCTTCAGTTTGCCGTGCAAGCGAAACGCTTCACTCTGAAATCACATTTAAATACAACTGCAAGCGCAATTATGCCGCGTCTACCTTCTTTTTTCTCTTTCTGCGGTTATCTAAATTATAATCTCTGGTTTCAGCGTTTATACCAAAGCACATGCTCCAAGGTATTCCAGAGCCATGGTTTCTCTTCCAGAGAAATTACTGGTGTTAAATGATGCAATGATTTTCTTTATATGTGCCAGCTGTAGTGCAAATGGTTTTCAATCTGCCAGAAAACCCAGTTCGTTTTGTGAAGATGAGGCTGAAGATGGACTGAGTGAGCAGGGGCCATTTGGGCTTCGATCTAACGCTCTGATAACGTTGCATCAAACTGCGTCTTTGTGTCTGTTTTTCAAGGCAGTGATCAGAAAGCCTTTCTGATCACCCGTTGAGAGGACATTCAGGATAAGATTCAAATTTGTGTTGAATGAGTTTACCCTGAGCACAGCATTATAGAGCCATAGTAGGAAAATGTAGGAAAAATTGCCCTGAGGGGACAATATTGACTGTATGTTTCTTGTTTTGAGACAGTGGAGGTGTTGTTTGAATCTAATGCTGAGGCTTTGTTGTAAAGTAGTGTTGTATTGAGAAAGTAGAGCTCAGCACTGTGGCATGCAATGTGCACCAAATGTTTATATGGACATATGGGATTGGAGGACGTATGCACATATGGATTTTAGACACATTTCTCAGAGCCAGACCTCCATTTTTCACTTAGTGTGAAGAGCATAAGAGTAAGAATAAAAGTAATATTAGTTATGTCCTGGCTTCCTTTTTTCCCCCTTGTGGCTTTTAGTCTAATGTCACTTAGCCAGAAATCTTCCTCTGGCTCTGCACGCTGAGACTCAGTTTATCTTTACAGTAGCTCTGCTCCCATAAAATGTTTCTCTAGCGGCGGTCAACAAAGAAGATGCACATTAAATAAAGTAAGAAAAGACAAGTTCAATATTTCCCTGTCCTCCTCAGGTGAACGGGAAAGAGTTGTCCAAGTCCAGCCATGAGGACACCGCGGAGGCCTTTCGCACTGCCAAGGACCCCGTCGTGGTGCAGGTCATCAGGCGGACCCCCAGCGGCCGCCCCCATGGCCCCCCTCAGGAAATCCATGTGGTGGATGTGTGCACTCAGACCGATATCACCTTTGAACACATCATGGCGCTGGCAAAGCTCCGGCCTTCGACCCCTCCTGTGCCTGACGTCTGTCCCTTCCTGCTCTCTGACAGGTAAGTGCAACAGGAAATGTGCACAGTTACTTTAAATCTCTGTGAGTTATCAATGTGAATTATCATAGATGGTGGTTCAGAACAGGGATTATGCTTTGAAGGAGGTCAGGGATTTGATCAAATGTCATACGGTCTTATTTAATTTGATATAACGGCAAAGGATTCCTGTGTAGTGCCAAAAAGACTTTGTTGTTGTGTCCTTGTTTTGACTTTGGCTGCGACTGAGGGTAATTAAGAAGGAGGGGGGGGAAAGAGAAATGTTATTGAGCTATGAAGCAGAAATATCAGTGTTTGCAGGATTAGCATTATAAGTATGCAAGTGTGTGCCTGTAAAATATAAATGAATTGTCTAACCAGCTGCATAGTCGATTTTGACAAATATGGATTTGTTTGATGAATGAGCTTCACAATGTCCTTCATGTCCTCTTTTCACCAAGCGGACGCACCAAATTAAAAAGAGAAATAAAGGACGGGGCTAAGTGGTCCAAATTAACCATTCACCATGTATGTGTGAAATGTGGTATGCATTTTAATGTTTAGCTTTATATGATTCATTCATTTAAATGTATCACTAAGTGGATGAATATAACTTTAAAGCTGAGAATAAATGTCATGAGCAATTGAAACCACAAAAAACGTAGTCCTGTATTCAAAATCACTTGAGGCTATCGTACGCGAGCAGCTGGATGTGTCAAGTCATAGAAATTATTACTCATACAAAACAGCACAACACAGCAAATCATGCGAGGGATTGTTGTGATTGATGGGCAGATCCAAGAGAAATGCACATTTGCAGATAAATCAATATTTGCAGTCTAAGTGCTGAATCCCATTTCCCTGGTCAGTACATGGAAATGCATTTTCTTAACTGCTGTTTACATTTTTACCTTTCATGTACCCCCCCCCATCTGCTTGGATAATTATGTACAGAAAAACACCTTAACTGTAAGATTAAATGCATTTTTTGGGATTACATTTCTATACATTTAGAGGAGATGAAAAAAATGTATATGAGTTGCAGGCTCAAAACAATGCATGTGCTGCAGTCCCTGGAAGTCTAAGCACGTCTCAACCGGGTGCTGGAGCAGCACAACACCTCAAAGACAGGTTTGTTATTGTCTGTGTGAGAGGAAGACATAAAAATATGTACCAAAATAAAGATCTTGAGACTTTAAAGCATCAACAAGAGGTTTTCTGGGAAAACAACAAAAGAAACATGGTTCATTATTTCCACTTCTGGCATTTCAGTTTATATTCTGTTCATCTCAAAGGAGAAGTAAAAACTGAACATGAAAAGTTTAGCGTAAAGGAATATCTGGGTTTCACCACATGGGAATGAAACAATAGAAAAGCTTCATACTGTAACGCAAGACTGGGAACTCAGGGCAGTCTTGGGGAAATGGATGTTTTTTTTGTTTTTTTTTTACAGTAGATAATTAATTCCAACAATCACAAACGTATTGAATTATCTATCGTCATTTGTCACTGGAGACTGAAGGGTTATACAAGACCTGATCAGAATCATCGCCACACAGAGCATACGTCTCACACAGTATCACCACAGAATTCCCCACGGGGCCTTCTTTCCATAATTGGAGCTGCTTGGTGTACCCATTTTGACTCATGGAAGGTTTACAAGGTGATTAAAGGAAATGGGCTAATAAAAAACTAGGCAACACAGTGCAACGTGTGCTCGCGGGCTACTTACAGCCCCAGGCTGAGCCCAAATGTAATCAATGTGTCCCATAAAACTCACATTTTCTTCTCTTCATCTGAGATCAGGTGCGCAATCCAATATAACACCGATTTTATAGATCCGACAAATGTTTGTCGCTCCTATTTTTGAGGCTGGATTGTAAATTTGTAATTGTATTCTCTTCACCCGCTGCCAAATGTTGCTGTTGTGTGTAATACCGAGGCATCAGAGTATAAAGCATTTCTGACATTTACCAGTCTGGTTTTGTGACTGGAAGATTGTTTGAGACAGTTTGCAAGTGCCGGGTAATCTGAGAGTCAGACAGCCCCTGAACGCGTCACTCAATATGTACAACTGAGTGTCTTTTTTGAAGTTTTTTTTTACGTGCACTGTGATTATCTCACGTGGCACACAAACTGTTCATCTCGTTAGGGCCTCACAATGCGGTTTTGTTCGGTGACTGAGGGGAAGCATAATAGAATTACACTGTACAATGTGGGGGGTTTTGTCTGTCAAGAGCAGGAGGCAAATGATGTGGATATGCTGTTATTAACAAGGGGGCTGCACTTTTATCACACACACTCCGGCGCTACTGAAAGCCCTTGACAAATCCTTTATTCTTCAGATTCCAGCAAAGACAAAGACGCAGGAAATCCTGTCACTTAGAGGTACTGAACACATTTAAAAGAAAAAGGGGGAAAGGATCTTGCTCACGCCCAACTCTACACCTCTTTCTGTTTCTCTGCCTCCCTCCCTGCCTGTCTTCCCCTCTCTTTCTCTCTCTGTCTCTATTCCCCTGACAGCTGTCATTCACTTCATACAATGGACCAGGATTACTATGAAGGGACGGACTACCTCTCCCCTGTTCCGGTTGAAGGAGAGAGGACAGAGGAGTTTGAGTACGAGGTAGGAATCAAACTTGACATCACCGCTTAGAAGGGCCTGACAGATTCACTGGCACTGGTCTATGCTGTGGCAGATAAGTAAGGATGTGCCTTGTATCTGTCTTGGTCAGTCTGTTGCCAGCAGCTGTAGTTATTAGCTGAGAACACTACCTACCAACACAAATTGCTGTTGTTATCATTATTGTTATTGTTACTGTTACTGTTGTCGTTTTTGTCTAGAACAGAGGGAAGCAAGGTTGCTCAAAAGTCAATAGAAACCCAGCAGAACATCACAACTTGATGTTAAACAAACAAGAAATAACATGTTTAGTGAGCAGGGAGTTTTTTTTTATTTATTTACTGTTTTTTAAAACCTTTGCCCACAATCTTTGTGCTAAGCTAAACTAATTGTTTCCTCCAAACTCAACACTTAACAGATATTAGTGTTATCAAACTCTCAGAAACAAATGATTACCTGTAATACACTCGGTGATTAGAAATTACTTCCATTGGACTATCGGTGTACTGGGTTTTAACGGACCCTTATTTTGAAAAATTGTATTTTTTGTACTGTACACTGTGGCCTCAAAAGTCCTATCACTTGGGCTGTAGTGCTAACAAACGAATCAGTTCAGTACTGAAAATGTAGCAGAGTTGCACCCATATGTACAAACATGAACACGCATCTGACCTCTCAAACACATGGACTCACATTCCCTCAACACTCCATATTTAATGGTGCTTAACAATTGGTGGAAGGGCGCAAACACTAATTGACTCTACAGGCAGATCCCAGGGGGGCAGTGGAGACAGATGATCAGCCACATTGCAGGCAGCTTGAAAAGTCCCTCGCTTCCATCGGAAATGATGACATGCCTCCGCGTTTTAGCTTTTTTTTTTCTTCTTTGGGTTTTTTTTCTACACAAGGTAAATAGGGAAAATTGAAGACCCCAAGCAGTGACAGTGTTACCTGAGATTTGCTAATTGTTTTCACACGTTTGGAGGAGAAAGGTAGCAACCTCATTGAATCTGAGCTCGATCAAGCCCAATTAAAGTGAGGTGTGTGTGTGTGGCAGGTGCTAGTAAGTAAAAAAAAAAAAAAAAAAAAAAAAACATGGAAACACATTTCTTTGCCTCTGTGTCTTCACTGGAGTGTAAGCAACAGGAGCTGTTGGATAGGTGATGTTTCTGAGGCTGTTGATCTCTGACACATACGGATATACATACAGATGCGCTCGCAGTGACAGGAAGAGATAAACAGACTCTGTCTCAGCTCTCTGCTTTGCTCCAATATTCTTTATTTCCGAGTCATTGAGGTGCGAGCATATTGCCAGCGAGGGCTCCGGCTGGTCTAATGTATGATGATTGCTCACCCCTGCCTCCCCTTATTTATTTTTTTTATTTGAATTTCCTCTGAATGCTTCCACCCACTGAGCCTGAGCTGTTTCTTCGCATCCTAAAGAGATCTGTGCACCCGCTTGGATCGCAGAGGCCCCAGTGTCAAATCGGAACAAATATAATATATTAAAGTCTCTCTTTATGCCTCATTGCTATTAACAAATCCTATTACACTCTGTATGCTTTGTAGCCCGCACCCTTTTTTTATTTCATGCTCGAGGAGTTAGATACCGTGCTAATGCAGCTCCACTTACTGTATGTCAACTGAAAACGCTGTGAGTGGGGGGGGGGTTGTGGGAGAAAGCTGAAAAGCCGCTCTCAGAGTCGACCTGATCCTTCGCTCCCCGCTGATCGAGAGGAAAAAGAAGGAGAAGGAAAGACATTTCTTTAAATTACCTTTGTTAGATGAAAGGGCACAGTGGGGGGAGAGCAGTTTGCCGTCACATCACAGAGGAACCATCTAAATCTAATTCACCTTTCTAATACACCGGGACATTGATGTTTCCGTTAAGGCAATCCACATGCGAGAGTCCTGGAGTACAGTGGCTGATGAGGTGCAGAGATGCCAGATGCCAGAGAAGTGCATATTCATAGTGTGTTGCATATTTAAAATCTGTTCAGATTCATTCTTTTTCTGGACCTAGTGCTTAATAGATAAGTGGCCACATATGCAAGACATACTGACACCCTCCATCCACTCGAAAGACTGTATTCAGTTAGATTTTTACAAACACCTGCAGCGTTCGTACATTCAATATTTTTATTATCAGCGTGATAATGAAGATTTCTATTTTGAATCTGCTGGTCACAATACTAACAAGTTCAAAGAAAGTGGGCTTGCTGACGTTGCTTTGCACTGCGACAAAAGTTGACAAAAGACAAAAGTGTGTCGGCACCCCCACTGCTTCACCAGACTGCCAGCAGCAGCAGGCATCTGTTTTCAGCGAAACGGGCTCGACAAACTCACTGAACGCTACCTGTCGAGCACCAAACAGCAAACGGTCAACATTAGCAACTGACTGGTAAACGAGCGGAGCAATTAGCAGCTGAAGAGCCAGATATTTCACTGAATGCCGCATGTTGCGTTGTGATCAGTGTTCGCGAAAGCACGTATTCATGAAAGACTTCGGACCGGAGAATATCGGCGCCCTACCCGATGTGGTGGGATGAAAGGAATTTACTCCCAAAGTAATTAAATCCAAGTCAGAGTCTGACTAAAATGAAAAATGACCCTGAAATAAAGAATAGCTTCACATCTGTAAAGGTCGATTTCCATAGTTCAAAGTCTCAAATGGAGAAATCTGATTACTGGCAGGTTTTACAGTGACTACAATTCATGGAAGCTTGTGCCCCCAATTTCTTTTTTATGTCTTGAATTTTCACAGTAACATTCCCAGTAATTTGTGTATTGCATCAATACTGAATAGGAACTAATGAACGTCTCCTTCACTACGTCTCCCTCCCTTATCTCTGAACTCAAAAACCACAAGGCTGAACTTTAAATCCTGCTTTTCTCTACAAGCTAGCGAAGGAGGATCTGAGTGAAAATATACACTGTACTGTAGCTCAGCTATTCTGATTATTCGTTCTGTAGTAGAGGTGAGGGAGTATTTCTCTGCCATTGCCTATGGAAGAGCCTATAATGTCTCTGTCCTCTGTGAAACATGCAAGTCATGCCTTATAGCCAGAATTTCACACAGAAACATCATACATTTCCTAGAACCCTTGATGTGTACACGGCCACAACACCCTGTTAGTAACCATTCCTTTGATTAGCTTCGGTAAGTTCTGAAGAAGCACTCCAAGCTCAGAGATAGTCCTGCCTGTCTCTTCCTGCCAGTGGTAGCCATCCATGCATTTGCGACTGCTTTTTCAATTACTGGTAATCAAAGGCGCGATTATTATGACAGCATCCAATGTGCTTTGATGGTGGGCGGCAATCTTTCCCCCTAATCACGCCATCGCAGTCATTAATTTACTGTCAGCCCTCATCCTCGCGCCTCGCTGCAATCTCCTGCCTGAGAGGCAGAGAGCTCGTCTGGAAAATGGAGGAGGGAAGAAAAAAAAAAACACAAGGGAAGCGGAGAGATTGGCGAATGCTTTTTTGATGGATCAGGAGACGGACTCCTTTTACCTTTGGTAGTGGGTGTTTTCGTCTACCCAATATTGTTTTAAAAACTAGAAAACAAGAGCATCTGGTTAGGAAAAAAGGGTCATGTGTGTGTGTGGCACATATGCATGTGGGTTTGATGCTTCATCCAACATGCAGTAATTGTGGCCATCTATTTCCTCTGATCATTTAGCCACAGGTCTCCTGCACTGTATATAGCCATTAATTAGTCAGAAGTAACTTCGGGCTTGTTTCACAGAGCCAGATAGGGATGATGTAGCACCTGCTCACACCTCTGCTTTGCCTTAGTCTCAGCAATTAATTTGTGTGGTTTATTTTTAGAGGGATGTCTCCGAGACATTGCTGCCGATTTCAATATTTCCCACAGATATTCCACAACTTCTCGCATCACATCAGCATGCGAGACGTGCGGCGTCTTCGTAAGCTCCCATTACCTCCCTGACTGCTTCGTTGCATCAGGAGATGTGCCACTTTAATAACATCGCTACCAACAATAATGGCGGTAGCTCGTTAGTAACATTTTTAATACGGCTAATGACTGATTTTCGCGGCTCACTTTGTTCAGCTAGTCGGCACCAAAGCTCCCTCCCTCCTTCATGTCGCGTCCTCGCACATCAGCCGGGATTTGAGGTTGTCATCGCTTCTGAGGCAGTCAATTAAAGATTCGAGCCCCCGTCAGGTGGAGGCTGTCGAGAAAGATAAAACGACAAAAGCTCAGGCGATGTCGTTTTTCTTCAGCTCTTTTTCTCCGCGAGTGTGTGTGTGTTCTGCTGAGTACACGTACTGTATGTGGGTAAGCATAGAAATGGACAGGGGGATACAGGTATTGCTTTTTATTTTCTGTTCAGGTGTGCATTGGAGTGCGTGTAGCCCAGCAGCAGCAGATCCTCAGTACCTCTGCGGTCTGTCAAAGCGTGAGAGAAGCAGAGGCAGAGAAGTGTAGAAAGAAATGAGTGACAGCAGAGGGGGAGAAAATGGGAATTGAGCCTAAGGATGTGTTTGTATGAGAGGAAGTGAGGGGGGGGGGGGGGGGGTCATAAACAGCTTAAGAGGGGTAGCCAGAGGCACCAGGTGGCGGCTCTCTGGCAGTGATATTGCCCCCCCCACCGCCCTCAAACCTCATCCCATCTCACGGTGGTCAGACTTCAACCCCTCCTCCTGCCCCCATCCCCTTCCCAAAGCCCTGCCACATCTGACACGTGTAACCAGCCAACTCGCACTTGTCACAGAGGAAATGAATCTCTCTGTCTCTGCGCGAGCCCCCTCTGAGGCCCACCAGAGCCCTCCCCGCCGCCTCACCGCTCCCCTTCCGCCCTCCCGTCTCCACTCCACCACCTCGCTCCTGCTGCCGAGAGTTGGTGTGTTGCTGCCCTAATGAAGACTTTGGGAGGAGAGGCCATTTCACACTTGATTCCCTCCAACACCCTTGATATGTTTCAGCATTTGGAGATGGAGCGCAGGCTTGTGCTGTCTGGCGTTTGGCTGCACCGCTGTTGTGGGAAACGGAGAGCGCAAAGTAGGATCAGAGCGGCTCGTGTACATTAAATGTCTGCAAGCTTGGGAAAATTGGAAGTTGCGTTAGGCTCCGCAGCGTGCTTTGGATATTAGATGACGAGGGCCCATGCCGCTCACTAAAGTCCTGGCTATGGTTAATCAAATCTTACTTTTTGTTTGTATTTATTAACTAAAATTAAGGATTCATGTTGACTTTCGTATGTTCCACGAGGCTCATGGGAAATTTGACGACGACTGATTTGTAAGTCAATAGTTTGTTGATCTCTCCCCAAGGGAAACCGGGGAACACTTCGGTGCTGCAGCGAGTATGTATATTTGGCAGCATTAGCATAATTATAGTTTATTTATAGTCTAATATTCTATAACTTGGCAATGACTTGAAAGAAAAACACTCGAGGTCCTCTGACATTTATCAAAGCCCCGCCGATCAGACTCAGAGAGCCGAGAATGTCTTTCATGATCAAACACTTTCAGACTCCAAAAAACCTCAGACGAGAGCTGGCAATCCACACTCAATAAGCGTCTCAACAACAAGCAGGATTTTTAGCTGAAACTTAAAGTTATTGTTATTTGATCTTCAGCAGAGCGGAAACTTTGAGTTCCTGTAGCCACTATTATGCTGCAAGATTTTAATTTCTTTTCTGGTTATATGTAGAAGTTATATGGAGTCTAAGGAAGATTCTGTAACTTTAGTGGAAGAAATAAGTCAGGGTCAGGTAGAAGTGAGAAACGTTGAATAACTCTTCTTGCAATGTCCATTTATGTCGCTGTAAAAAACGACATCTGACAACATTGGACTCTTAGCTGCTCTGGATCAACTCAATCTTTCCTACATTTCTTTGACAACTGAACAAACATCTCCAGAGCAGCATTGTGTGATATATGATCAAATTGTGATTAAAAAGCAGCTATTAAATCTTGAAATGAGATTGTTTTATCAGCTTACTGTTTAAGGTCGAAATTGCGATGGCAATGTTGGTCTGTGACTCAGTGGTCTTAACAACTATGTCATGGATTATCATGAATTTCTGTACATGGATATTCATGGATGCATCCTAAAAACTGTGTAGATTCCCTGACGTTTCCTCAGCCTCAGCATGTCAAATTTCTTTTCATTATTAGCATGTAGGTGATAGCACAAACACTGTTTTTTAGCATTCTTGCTATATTTATCGTATTTTTCCTTTTATCCACGCAGGAAGTGGAACTGTGTCGACTTAACAGCCAGGAGAAGTTGGGCCTGACTCTGTGCTACAGGACAGATGAAGAGGAGGATGTGGCCATCTACGTCAGCGAGGTGAGGAGATGACGCGCCCTTCGAGACGGCAGACTTGAATTATTTGCATTCATACCCACATAAGCATCCTCTAACTTAGTTCGCCAACAGGAAGCACCAACTTTTCATACACAACTTTTTCATTTGAAAGCACAGAATCACATCTTTCATCTTTCCTCACTTTTTGCTTTGCTCCTGGAGTGCTTCAACACACATATCCACCTTCTGCTAGCTTCTTTTTTTCTTTTGCCAACCACGTCACAGTTTCGACCACGGGCTGTTTGAAAAAAAGAAAATAATAATCCTCTTGGGATAAGAGGTATATGCATATTCTACAGATTCTCTCTATTTCAGTTCTTTGAAGTCTCACATTTGCATATCATACGCTGTTGTAAGAGCCGTCAATCGCTGTGGCTCCAGTGTTTCTCGGTAAAATGCCTAAACAACCGAGAGAGCTAGATTTCCAAGACCAAATCAATTGTGACATTTAATATTCATCTTTCAATTTATGATTTACTTTAGTATTCATGTGAGCCACGAAGGTTTCTCTATGGGGTATAGTAATTTTAAAATTGAACAGCTTTATCATCCACAAATGACTTTATTGAGCAGTTACCAACATGGAGTGACTGCCAAGACAGGAAAAAAAAACAAAAAAACACTTGTCTGAGTTGTTCACGCAGTCCTTTCAGTACAGCTGACATAAACACGCAAGCTGTGAGATACATGGTGGCGAAAAAAAAAAAAGACTTGCCCTGCATTTTTCTCTCCCACTTGTTGGAAGCAAAGAAAATACTGTTCTCCAGTTCTCCAACTTTATCTCTGATTCGTTTGAAGTTGACTCGGACCCTGCAAGGTGTTCGCTTTGAGAGCTGTGTGGAATATAAATCACTGTGGTCTGTGGCTCCTGGCAGCATCTTTAAGTGTGCTCTACAAAAAAGAAAAAAGTAGAGCCAAGAGGTGTGTGCTGCATTTAGATAAGGTGGCTGAATGTCACTGTACACAGGATGTGTTCGAGGAGGTGTTGCGTGCTCTGATCTTGCATAAGTAGCGAGAACACATCAACGCAGAGTTAAGAACAATGCAAGGTCATTTTAAAACAAGCCAACTTTGAAGTGCTTGATGAATGGGCACACAGCTTTTTACTGTGTTGCTTCCTTTGTTTCCATTGTGTCTCATATTGTGTCTGTGTAGTTTAAGAAAGCTGAAGCACAAAAGGGCAGAAAGTGTTTCCATCCATTTTTTAACATCCATTTAATTCTATTCAGCAGTCATCCTGAACATGTCACCAGTTCGTTGCAGAGCCAGAAGACATGCTACTTCACACTAATGTGCAATTTAGAGTTTTCAGTCCACCTTCCACCTGTTTATTTGTGTTTCTCAGGACCAGTCGTTTCCACTCCCACTGTTGACAGAAAAAAAAAAACACTACAGCAAAAAAGCAACCTCCATCCAGACAAAACTGAAGACTATCTTGCTGTGTAGCAAAACAGTAACCGCATCCCTTTAGCCACCTAAAATGATAAGAAAAATTCATACATTTCTATATTTTCCTATATATCAGCTGTAGTTCATTCAGGGTTTGGGTACTTTACGTATAGCTGCAGATAGACTACCTTACCCTGTCTGGCCTCACCCTTCCCTCCTAGTTTAATGAGTGCTCCTCCTCCGTGTAGGAGTGGACTATCATGAAGATGGAGTGCCGCGGCTCCTCGCCATCTCCAGAGATCCCACCTGATAGGGGGAGAGTGAAACGAATGGCCCCAGACACCGATTGATTGGCCGATGAAAGAGTGTCCTGCCCCCTTGCTCACTGGCATTAGTTACAGGAGGGGCAGGTGCATCATGTATTGTGGTCGAGTAACAGGCTGTAAATGCGATATGCAGGGGCCTGATATATATACCTGCCAAGATCTAACAACGGAGGCGGGTGCAATTGAGGACTTAAATGATAAAGGTGATAACTCAGTTTGTTGTGGCTTTTGCTCAGGGCTAAAATGGCTTTAGAAACCGACTAGGCGGCTGCAGAAAAGCCATTTGACATCTCAGGTCTTCCCTTGGTGGCGGCCTATTGTGTGTCGCTCTCTTTTTTTGATCACAGTCTAGACATGTCTAGCTCGGAGATGTCTATGTGATGAGTTAAAACATTTTCAGGCACTCCTTGATTCTCTTGAATTAAGATAGAAAGTGTTTTAAAGGCACTGCTTTGTTCCCTTTATCCTTTACAGATCAGTCCAAACAGCATCGCCGCCAGAGACGGACGCATCAGAGAGGGGGATCGCATTTTACAGGTACAGTAAGGCGCTCTATCTCACTGGGCCCCCTCCTGCAAGACTCTCATTAGATTCAACATAAAAACCCGATTTTATTTTGTCGCACTCAACCACTGTCTCCCAGCACGAGAGCCCATTCATTTTTAATGGAAGCACATTAAAGGGGGTACTCGCCCCCGCTGTGACTGTTAGAGGGGGAGAAATGCCCCCCCTGGCTGTTTTAGTTACAGACTCAGCACCAACAGGGGTTTTTAAGAGTTCTGGTTCGGGATGGCGCTTTGCTACAGCTCACTGACTCCTGCGGGATAGTTGTGAGGCTGTGACTATTAAAAGCCCTTTGCTTCAGGCCGACCAGCAGAGGCAGATGTGGGGACGGAGGGTGAGTAGTGTTACCTTGGTGGGTTAGGAAGGTAATTATTGTTTTTGTGCAGGTGACTCAGCGCCTCAATTTTTAATGATGGATTTATTTTGACCACTTGAGGGCAGTGAAAAAAGTTGAAAACGTCATTATCATATTATTAAAGTGTTACAGCAGAGAACGACGACATCATAGATTTTGAGGAATTTCTGAGCAACCTGATGAATGTACGTCCAGTATTCACTTTCCTTTCAGCTTTTTTTTTTTTGGTTAGCACCGACCCTTGGGGAAATAGGTAGCCAAGTGCTATAGCTTGCCAAGTGCTCCGTATATTCACCTGTGCAGTGGGTTTATCTGGGCTTTTTGTTTCCTATTGCTGCTGGACACGTCATGGATGAGAGCGACATGCAGGCAAATAAAAAAAGGAAAAAGCAGCGACATAAGTCCATCTTTCAGTTCATACATTGTTAAGATGAAAACATTTTATTGGTGCTGCTCCAAGGTGAAAAGTAGCGTTCAGGAAGAATTTATTATTGATAGTTGTGTAATGTGAAATATTCTAACAATGACGGTGAACGGGAGACAGTGAATGACATAAGTGAAGGTCTATGAACTGAGGAGCACACAGCTGTTCAAAGAGATTTTCTATGCTGAATACAGTCCAGCAGGGCCTTATGAGAGAGAAGACATAAATAAGGTCAAGGGAGAAGTAAATAGCCTGTAAGTGTTTATCAGATGCGGGTGCATAAGCACTGTTGGTCTAATTGTCTACTGGTGTCTACCATGTGCTGTGTGACTGATTTAAGCCAGGAGAGGGGGCGTGAGTGTTTGTGAGGCAGACTAGTACTCTGGCACTATTATCCACCAGTGACAGGGCCATTACTCTGCCTGCAAAAAGATGGACGCCCCCTGTCAGTGGCCAGTTAATTGTACGGCTAGATGTATGTACGCTGCCGGATACTTTGGTGAACACAACAGCTCCGTCGGCCCACGGCCACTGTCCCATTCATAATCACCGCTGGGCCCTGCTTCATATTAGGGAGCAGCACACAGAGTTTCCTCAGGAAAAAAGCCTTATTGTGCAGTGCCACTTTATTGTGGTACTTTGTTTTTCTTGAGGGCTTTTGTGTTGAGGGGATGAAGCTGGCCTCAGCATGTATTTACGCTCCTGTGTTCAAATGTTTTGTGTACACAATACATGTTTGCTTGCTTCCCTGTGAGTGCGGTAATCATGTTTGCATGTCATCTTCAGATTAATGGCCACGACGTACAAGACCGAGAGGAAGCTATGGCAGCACTCTCCAATGACGAGTGCAGGAACATCGTGCTGCTCGTTGCCAGACCTGAGATGCAGGTTAGAAATGAGTTACACTGTTATTCTGTATTTTTTCTTTACACACCCAACATGGACCTAACATGGGTAAAGGAAACATGTTATCTCACAAATTACTGCCCCGAGGGTTTGTCATTTATTGTATATTTGCTCAAAGTAAACCTTAGCAGTCTGGGGTAGCCAACCGCCCCCCACTACAACCACTCTTCGTGGAAGCCACCACAGAGACACCTCATCATGTTTTATTTTTATGTAGCGCCACTGTAATTGACTTCCAACGGTAAGCCATAAAAGCTAATGGCATGCTAATGTGGAGTGAGTTCAGGCCCAAGGCCGCTGGCGAATAAGCAAAAGGACTCTGCCGCAGTGCAGATGAGCCAGGAGCAATAGTAGACTCTTTGTAATTAAATGTGTCTCTCAGTAGTAAATCTGAAGTCCTCAGATATGGATCCCATTTGGTTCCCATCGAGCAGACAAACAGATGATGGATGGTATGGAGCAAATGGGTCAAAGGTGGCAGTCTTATGTCCATTAAATTGTATTGGCTTGATTTTAAGATTACGGTGCATGTTTTAAAGATGAGGGGCAGTGTTCTGTTGGCTGAGAAATAGCCTACTGCATATCAGTCAAACATCATATTGATGCTTGCAGTTCCTTATTTGAAAACCATGCAGGGTGTTTTTTTTTTTTTTTTCAAGAAAATCCCATTTGGGCACTCATTTGGAACGGCCAACTATTTGTTTTTAGACTACGTGTCGCCACAAGCTTTAGGATTTGACAAATAACCCTCGCCCCTTTCCTTTTCTCTCTCTCTCTCCATATACTTCTCTTCATTCACCCTTAGCTGGAGGAGGCCTGGCTTGATGATGAGCACAGTGAGTTCCTCGAGCAGCTGAAGATGGAAATGTTGGAGGAGCAGCAGAGAGAGGAGATGGAATTGGCTGCCTTAGAGGAGGAGCAGGAGAACGAACAGGTCAGACAGCAGCAGCACAACATGTGCTTTGTGTAGCTGGATTTGTAAGCTTTGTATTTACACCTTTGAAACCCTGTTTAAAACTAGTCAGCCCAAAAGCAACAGATCTAAGTGATCCTTCCCCCTGACTGACAGCGCAGTGCCCAGTGTGTTATGAACATCACACCGATCAATAATTGCTTTGACTGTATTAAGTCATCATTCATTGTCAGTACCAGATCTAGCTCTCTTCATTGACTTTCTTTGCAAAAAAAAAACAAACAAAAAAAAAACAAGTTTTGCCCTTTTTGAAACATGAATATAAACTAATGACTATGAATATTTATAGAAGGGGACCATTGAACCATTTAAATTCCAAACATTAGTAATCATAATTTAAAATTCTGTTTTGTTGGGAGGATTGCATGCTACAAAAATCCATATAAATGGAACTTCAAAGACATGGCAGAGAGGAAACAATCCCTGAAGTAACAGAGCTGTATAACAGAGTTATGCACAACAGCATATGTAGTCCTTGAGGAGAATGCAAAATAGGGTTGCACTTCTTGAACTCTTAAATGCTCTAGTTCTGTTGACTGTGCTCGTTCCATAAAAAGAACACTATATATATTATATGTTGAACCACAAAAATATTTGCAGGCATACTTAAAAATGGAAATATACTCAAAATGATAATAATCAAATTACAAGTTATCGGTATATTTCCATATATACACACGTCTCTGAAAATGTATTTCAGGCTTGTTTTGTTGTTCTCATTTATTTCAGAGAGCAGAAGATGACAAGCCCACCTGCTCCACGCTTCCTCATCATAAAGAGAGCATACTCAGTATAAGAGACCGGATGGAGAGCTCAGAGCATAATGTCCTCGCACACATCCAGAGGCGTCTGTCCCAGTGCCTGAGAGACAATCGGGATGCTCACCGTAGCAACAGCTCCACGCGGCTGGAGGACCGAGAGGATGAAGACGACGATGAGACAGAGGGCGATCGTTTCCAGCAGCTCTTGGAGCTAAAGTGTCAGATACGCAACAGCGGTGAATACGACCTGTTCTACAGCCACCGCAGCACCATCGAGTGCAGCATGGGGGAGCAGGGCGGCGTGCAGCACGAGCTACGTATGCTCAACGAGGAGCTGCGCAGCATCGAGCTTGAATGTCAGAACATCATGCAGGCCCATAACCTTCGCAAGGGGCAGCAGTCTCCCACCACGGGGCGCTCGGCACCCTCAACCAAAAACCAAAGCCTCCATCGGAGTGATCCCACGAGGGGTAAGCTGGCCGACATTAATGAGAGGCTGGAGAAATCGGACAAGGACAGCTCCAGTGCCTATAACACAGCGGAGAGTTCACGGAGCACCCCTCTGGCAATGGACCGCTCTCCAGAGCACTCACTCCAGAGGATGGTCAGTCTCACCAACCAGAGGAACCTTTGCAGCGGCCTTGCCACTGGCTCCTCTCCGAGTCCAAGTCCCATCCCAGCTTGCCGTGCGCCAGTCCCAGGCAAAAGCAAAAGCCCTGAGTTGAACCGGAAACCTCAGGCTGAGGAGGAGAGCGGCAAGAAATTAAAGCCACAAGCATCCCAGATACCTTACTTTTCTCCATCACACAGCTCCCAGCAGAGGCAGGTCAACATCCCAGCTCACGCCCGCCACTACCAGAGCTACATGCAGCTGATCCAGCAGCGCTCGGCTGTGGAGTATGCTCAGAGCCAGCTCAGCCTCCTCAGTGTCTGCAAAGAGCCTCAGAGGCCCATTAATGAGCCCAAGATGGAGTGGAAGGTCAAGATCCGCAGCGACGGAACACGCTACATCACCAAGAGGCCGGTGAGAGACAAGATCCTGAGGGAGCGAGCCCTAAAGATTAAAGAAGAGCGTAGTGGGGGAATGACCACGGATGACGATGCAATCAGTGAAATGAAGATGGGGAGGTACTGGAGTAAGGAGGAAAGAAAGCAGCACCTGGTCCGAGCGAAAGAACAGAGGAAAAGACGAGAGTTCATGCAGCGTAGTCGGCTCGAGAGCTTGAAGGAGAACCCTCAGAGCAGCAGCGAGGGTCGCAAGGAAGTCAGCATTATAGAGCTCAGCCACAAGAAGATGATGAAAAAACGCAACAAGAAGATCCTGGATAACTGGATGACCATTCAGGAGCTGATGACTCATGGCACTAAGGCCCCTGAGGGAGCCAAGGTGCACAACGCCTTCCTATCAGTCACTACTGTATAAAAAAAAAAAAACACACATTCTACCCCATGTGGTATAATATACTTGCCTCGTTCAATGTGGCGTTTTTATGAGGACAATAGGAATATTTTTCACACTTTGTAACCCAAAAAGCATTTTGTAAAGAATTTATCAGTGGTGTCATGGCATTTTCTTCATGTTTTTCCAATATTGTTTTTCACGTCACTCTGCGGGAAGTTTTCTATGAAATTATGACTATATAATTATTTTAGTACTTTGCTCAAACATGTTTATCTTATCAATTATATTTTCATATTTATGTTGAAACCATATAACTCAAAATAGTTGTATGAGCATCTTACGAAAAGTTAAGTATTTTCTTTTGTGTATTATGTACACTTTCCAGTTGCAACACAGAATGAATCAGTGGGTCTCCTGCCGACTTTTAAACTGATCAGTGTTGTTACGAGGAAACTAAAATAAAAAGTAGGTGCAGAAATATCACACATTCCAGTCATAGTACTGTATAAGTTCCTGCTAATTAAAGATTGAGGATAGAGCAAAGATGTGTTAAATCCCTAAAATGTAATGAATTTGAAATTAATCCAATGGCCTGGAAGGAGAAAAGTCCCCTTAAAAGTGCCATATCTGTTGTGGGAGGGGTCCTTAAGCGTTTTTAAATATTGTAAATTATTAACATCTTGACATCAGCAATTTTTGTCAACATAATTTTTTATCATCAACTAGTTTGTAAAAGTGTCATTTAAAATTGCGATACCTCATGTTGCAGTGAAACTCGTGTTGTTTCTGTAATATGTGAACTCGAGCCACTTTTCTTACTAAGCAGCAGACAAACAAACAATACTTAGAAAGCTGCTACACTGACAGGTCAATGAAAAAACACAACTTTGTGGACACAGGGATTATGTACCATATACTGTACTTTGAAAAAAAAAATCCAAAATGTTCTGACTCACTGCTGATGCTGCAACTTATGGTTTACAGCTTTGGGGAAAAAACAAATATTTTGTATTTAATTTTTGCTTAATATCTTGAGTTTTTTTCTACATATTCAACAACAGATGGACCTGCTCATAACTTTTGCATACCAGTATTTTTACATCATTTGTACTCCTCATTCACATTTACTCATCATAGCCTTAACAGCAAAAATAATGATATGGTGGTTTGTGTGGCAACTTATTTCATACAAACAGACTCTGTCTCTGGATATCTCTGTGCAAGAGAGGGGTGTTATTCAGCCTTATTCATACATCGTATAATTTGAATTTTTAGTGACTGGAAAAATTCATAGATATTGTATAGTTGTTACTGAATTATGTTTGCGGTCACATTAAACGTGTTAGGATGATTGCCACTGAGCAGGACTCAGAACACAGCATATGAGATCATGGAGAAACTAAACTGGTGAAACGAATGGGTACAACAGACTTAATAGTTCAGTTACATGTATAGTAACTCATTCCAAATGCCTCATTTTTAACTGAGATATTGTAAATTTGAAATTTTAAAAATCGATCCCTGTATTTGTTTCGAGTCAATGTCAATGGTCTGATTTCGAGTAATGCGTAGTTGGCACAATTGTAGCCAGGTAAAATGTGTGATAATGGTGATCTTTGCAAAAGAAATTAAAATAAATTATTGTTTTTTGGTATAACATTGCAGTGGACGTTTTTTTTAAATCATCCTTTTCAAACAATTCTAGTAGAACTCAAATCTGCTATTATTCTTAGCTGTGTTTGGTGTGAACAGTGTTAAAGTGAGTAACAATCTGTGCTGTTCGTTTGTCTTCTGTGATGATACTCAAAGAAAACGGATACAGAAGAGAGGTGGAGGGCGGGTGTCGTATCAGAAAAGTAAAGAATGTAAAAGGAAAAACTGCAGCAATTCACTCTGGATAAAGACCGGTCAAGCCTACTCACTGAAGCAGAATGACTTGTTCACTGAACACACGTTCACCTTACATTTCCCCTCAAAAGTGACTCGCCTTTTCTCCCTTCTGTGGACATGTTAAGTGATTAAACACAGGGAGAGTTCAATTAAAATCGCCGTCCACTTGGATGGCTCTGTGTTCATTAAAACGTACCAACCACTTAATCATTCCTATGGCCTTGTCATATGCAGGGGAGAGCTACTGGGATACTCGGGTCTCTGTATTATCTTAAGTTGTCAGTGTGCCACAGCTGAAATTGGAGTGTCATGGTTACACCACTGCCTGAAGACTTTTCTGTACTTCTGCGTTTCCATTTAACTCAAAACGTGTTCCATTTTAAGAAAGCGGCAAAATATAGAAAGTCCCTCTGATATTATACATGCTTTCTTTAAAGGAGAAATTGTCCTTGGTTACCCAAAGGCGTTATGTCCATATTTTTGTTGCCAAGCACTCATAATTTCTTTTCACTATTTAATTGTCTTTAGTGAATATTTTCATATTTTGAAACACTTGATGTGTTGACACTAATCTGTGAAGAACTCCAACTCCTTACAAAAGGGCCATTGTTCAGGCTGTGTATCACTACAGCATGAAAGCCCTCCCTGCTGGCATACACATTTAATTTACAT
The DNA here is from genome assembly GCA_028564955.1 of Terapon puta. Taxonomy (NCBI): domain Eukaryota; kingdom Metazoa; phylum Chordata; class Actinopteri; order Centrarchiformes; family Terapontidae; genus Terapon; species Terapon puta. Next base: position 8,155,458 of record JAOXYL010000090.1, on the reverse strand, counting down.
ACAGTGCTGTTTTATAATGCCAAGGTGTCACATTTAGTGTGATTCTGAGGTTGTACTCTATGGTCGGTGCCTTCCATTTCCATTATAGTCTTTGGCACTTAAAAGCGTCTCCATTTTTACAGCGGCCAAACATTAACATCCAAGTTGTTATTGAAAAGAAGACTCCTGCCATCACCTGGGCCCATTTGCTCTCCCCTCATTTATTAATTCCCTCGGCCTGTATGGACAGAGACTATTAAAATGCCAATAAAAAGCCGCCGCAGAAGAAGAAGAAACGGTGAGAGTTGTTCTGACCGAAGCCGGAACCGGCGCGAGCGCTCGCTGGCTAATTAAGTTCATCCCTGAGCTCCTGAAAGACCCAGTCAGGTGTAATTAAAATCGAGCCTGTGACAGCCGTGGCATTTGTCAGGGCGACGCAGCAGTTCAAATACCAGTACTGACAGAAATGTCAAACAGATAGCAGTGTCTCCTCTTCAGCGCTCTCTACACGCACACACAGCCTCTGTTATGAATGTTCACTGATAACCTTAAGGATTCCCTGAACAGCAAAAACTACAAATTCTCCATCGTTACTCATCCAGGAAGGCCGGTATTTATTGACAGATGGATCCACTTGACACACAATGGTGCAATCCACTTCGCAGCGCCTCCTCTCCCACCTAACCTCAGGAGCTTCTAACAAACTGGTAATTGCCTCGAATCATGCGACTCTTGGTGTCACTTTCGGAATTGACGTACGGTTTGATCTTTGATTTCGTAACTTCGGTGTTGCGGTAATAGGGCCTATCGTGCCAGATGTGGCGGCGCGCGTGCCGATGCGATGGGCAGACTGTTAACTGCTGAGCCAGCTGTTCCGAATTTATCTGCCTTAATCAAGCAGAAGACGATCGTGATCCGGTTTAAAGGCGATTATGGGATATGGAATCGCTGAACACCTCCTAAACTGTGCACACCTGTTTAATGGACTCTATATTCTTTTGCTCCCATAACACCACCAGGTGAAGAGTTTATAGCCACGCTAGCTGTGAGGCTGGCGCAAAGACGTGTTGAGCATGGTAACATCTTCAAAATGACAAAATGACATTAATGTGTCGACATGTAGACAAAAAAAGAAAAAACAAAGACCAGTTGAGGCTGATAGGACTGTCATTTTGCTGGTATGTGGTCATAACTTTTGGTCATAAGTATTCAACAAATTCAAATTGGGACCTGACAATGATGTTCGAAAGTTCTCATCAAAGTTCTCCGTTCATCCTGAGGGGAACATGATTGAATGTACCATGTACCATTTCTAACAAACCAAACCTCATGAAGAAGCTTGAGAAAATGTCAGGAGATCACCAAAGTCACTGGTCTACATCTACAAGTCCATAATGACCTATATGACCAATATGAAGGTTTTTACTAGAAAAAAAAGCCTGACTGCTGGTGTCTAGAAAGAGACACGTTAATAAAAAACAGTAAAACACTAATTTGCTCAGATATTCTGTCTTTACATGTACTATGAACTGAGGAGATTGGTCCTGGGCTACAGAAAAGTGGTTAAAAGTGGCGTGTGTGCTGATCTCCTCAGGCCGCGGTAAGTTGGCTCATATTGCGGGGCTTGAAAACTTCCATTAATGCCTGCAGAAGTTGGCGGTGCAGAAAAACAATGCAGACGCTCAGTGAGCTTTCAGTGATGAAATAAACATGTTTGTTTCACATTCAGTTCACTCTTCATTTGCAGTCTTGTGCAGAAAAACCTGCTTTACTGCAGCGTGTTTACAGCCGACTGTGAATACAATACCAAAGTTACACAACTTAATAGTTTTAAGGATTAGTTGAAAAGTCTAATCTTCTGTTGCCTCACTGTGTGCTTCATCACAGCTCTGTGTATTCAAACTCTCTGCTGGATATGTTGGTGTGTCATTATTGGCAGAGATCTTTTATTGCTTCTGTGCACCATTTGGACTTTTTTTTTCTTCCTTTCACACCCCCTGTTTTATGTGTCATTTGTTGTTTCATTTTCACCCCAACCCAGTGCATTAGGGGGCTATTAAGCAAAAACCTGTGAATATTTCAGAGCATAATTAGCGCCCTAATTACAATTCATTATTCATAAAATGGGTGAACCAAACTGCAATGCATACTGCAAAGGTCTGAAACATGTATTATTTGGATTGCAATTAGAATATGTATAATGCTCTCTGAAACATATTGTAAGACTGTTGGCCCTAAACAAAGATATGTTGGTATATTATTCATGGACCATATTGCAGATTTTAAGAGCTGGGTAATACCCGCTGGTGAAAACATAACTCCAGTGTTTTCAAACAACCAAGCAGAAACAGAGCAAACTATTTTTCCCTTCACCAAGACATCTATTCTGTCATTTAATTTCTGCCAGGCTTTAACTTGGGATCAATGCAAGTCCTTAAGTCTAAGACAAAACTGATTGACTGTCACTGCCTATTGCCCTATATATTTTAAAAACTGTTTTAAGAGGATAGTATTTAGTCAGAACAAATTTTTAATTAAAATCTTCCATAAGTGACAGTGTCTCCAGCCTAAAATTAAAAACATCACCCCGGTGTTTTCCGTCAGCCTCCAAGGTTGAGACGACTGACATGTGCGATCAACCATGCAAACTCTGTGCTGTATACCAATGTAATGCTTGCCCCTTTTTACAGTCGTCGTCTCTGTGCATCCCATTAACATTCCTGTAAAGTTTCTGTGTTTCTTATTCATGAGCTGCAGGTCAGAGTCTGTACCCAATAGAAATGACTAATATGATTGTGCGTCTGTGATTGCTTCGGTGAGCTTGAGAATTAATAAATGATGTCTGCCAGGTCAGTTCATGGAGACTGTTTCACATGTATTACACAATGTAAACATTGATCCCCTCCTCCTTTTTCCTCAGTTCAGTGTCAGCACACTTTCCTGAAAGGAGTCTTCCATTAGTCATGGTGAGCTCATCAGTTACTGTTTCATATTCATGTTTATTACACTACGTAGTCCTGTCATGAAGGAATATCATAACTCGACCTGTCTTCACATTGATTTAATTGGCTCCTAGCGCACTTGCTAATGAAATCAGAGCTTGTAGAGGGTGAAGTTAACTCATATTCCTGCACTTCTGCCATTTTAAGAGTAGATAAAGTGCAGCGTCAAGCGGCGGGAGATTTGCCTTGTTCAGTTGCATTCTGGGTAGCGGGACACCTGCACTGTAAGTAATGAGAATCTTGCCAGGAGGCCTTGCTGGTCAGAGCTCAGCCCTTCGCTGCTTTCAAGCTTTGCCACAGGCAAGTCGAGCTGGGAATGATCCACGGTGCATCTGCAGAGGGCGAGCCAGTGAGTAATGATCTCACTGTAATGTAGAGCTTGCTTCTTTTGAATCATGTATATATTGCAATAGAAGTCACCTTTCTTAAAGTTGCACAGTCTAACTTTGCACATTTATAGCTCTGATGTAATAGTGAGAGAAAACAGTTTTAAACTTCAGTATCACCAAGTCTCTTGATGTGACATCAATACATTGCACAAAACTTGCAGATTTTTAACTTACCCAACCTGTACGTGATCACTTTTTGTTGTAAAGGAAAGGAAAATAATGTTAATTTCACTTTCTCATTTATGGAGTTTGTTCATCTCTACTTTAGCTCTAGTGATTAAGGCTGAGAGGATCAATTTTTACGGAGAAAATGTACCCTCTGCAGCCTGATTTCAATGGATTTATGATTAAGAATACACTTAGTCTTTTGCAAATGCCAACATTGTCCAACATTACCCACTGCCTTTACACATTTTCCTCATGTGGGACCAGTAATGGCCTCATCTCATCTGGGGCTTTGTTTGGCATTCATCAGGGAAAATGGCACACAATTAACTACTTAAATCAATTCTGCGACTCAAAACATCCCCTCTAATTTAGTCATTAACACATGCACCTTTCTCCTTCATTATGATGTGCATTTGCTATTTTATGACTTCACATCCTTTGAAGTTACATTGATGGCTACACAAGAAGAAGCTGGTGTCAACTCCTGTAGATGATCATCTGCGCTGCCTTTGAAGCGAGCTTAACAAGGTATGTTGCTGTCCAAAAAGAGGCTGGTGAACAGTGGAGGGATAAAGTGAATGCAAAAGAGAGGCTGATGCAGTTGACTGCTTTCTCACAGTGACTGACCTTGAGCCTGGAGTGCACTATTATACTTTATTACAGTCGGTTACAGAAGTCTGTGCAGGCTTATTGATTCATGACTCCTGAGTTCATGGTGTTTTGCAGATTATTTGATGGTACTGAGTTTTATAATGAAAAAACACAATGATGGAGGAGCCACAGATTATAACTGCTTTTGTTTTAAATGGCCTTTGGTGTCAAAAAGTAAAGTTAGATGTGACATGTGACTAATACCACCAGTGGACAAAGGCGCACCACACACACACAGAATGGATCAGAATCTCATATCACAGCAGGCTATAACTATATCCCTGCCCTCTCTTGGCCCTGTCTTTCCTTTCTTTTCTCCATTAGTAGAAAAAAAGCCATTACTATTAAGATCCCGCCGGTACCTTTATGAGAAGGTCACATTTTGAGGGAATGTGGAGGTACATATACATCACAGAGAGGCTGAAATACTGCTATTAGTTTTAATATCAACCCTTGCAGTCTCACTAATAGTGCAGATCCAAAAAGTGGAGCAGCAGAATACTCATTGGGAGCGCCGTACACCACAAACTACAGATGCTCCCAAAGGCAAATAGGCTATACATCACTGTCATCCCAACCCTCCTTTTTTGAATATCCCATCTGCATGGCACACTGGCTGTAAAGGACTTGTCTCCTGTGGATTGTTTCATTGTCGCGGGGGCAGCTGCAGCATGCACGGACTCAGCTTGATGTGACTTTGCTGATAATTTTGTGTATCTGTTAAACTGGGTTAAGGAGACACAAGCCATAAGTTAGACTGTTATATGATGTTGCAGTGAAAAATGTGTTAACACCGCTGAGAGATTCCAAGTTTTGATTGTGCATGAACAATGTGCTTTTGGGGATTTCAATCTTGCTTTTTTTGGATGCAATATGTAAATATCAGTTTGAATTGTAGGGTGTTCATATATTCTGCTGCACTCGTTGGTTGTTGCTCAGAAAATAATTATCTAGGATACCCTTGAGCTCAAAACTCCCCACGTGTGCCCTCTGCTCTTAAGGCACCTGGAGATGTGAGCACAGAGAGAACAAAGACATCTCATGAAGTATGTAAAGTTATGAGCATCACTGCTGTGCAGCAGTGTAATTAATTAAAGTTGCTTCTGGAGGGCAGCAGTAGTCATGTTTTAAGGAGATTTGCGTACACAGCCATTGCAGTGTAGGTATTTTCATTATCTTAAGTGGATGGGATTTTGTTTAGGCCAGCATTTTTAGGAAACAGCAAACATCTTTAATGAGCATTTCTTGCCATATGAGCATCTAAAATGATTGGGCATCTATGGAAAGGAATTCAGGTTATTAATCACAGTTACAGACCAACACACAGCCACAGATCAGAGTATGCTGTATTATCTGTAAGCTTCATACTTAGATTTAGAGTTAATTTGGTCTGACATTGCCCTCAATTGGTGACCAATGCAAGCAACATTGGGACTGCATTAGCCTGCGTATAGTTAACATTACAATATGAAAAGTACATTTTATTTGCTCATTAAATGTGATAGTGATGATACTTTAAATGTCAACTTTGATCAATATTGTTTGCATTTAGCATTTTATTTTCTTACGCGTTAGTACTAATTTTACACCTACACTTTTCTTTCATAACTTGCAAACTACCGCTGTCTGGCCTGTGTCAGACTTTTCATTCTCAGATATCACATATACACAACCACGCGACAGAGGCTGCCTGTCCTTCAGGTAGGAGCTCCTCGTTCTCTTTTGTCTGGCTGACTCTCCTCTCCTTGATTCACCTATGTTTGTTTGTTTGTGTTACTTTCTTGCAAGTTTCATGCCTATATCAGTACCCTCAGAACGAACACAAACTGTGGTCCAAATGACCATTATTGGTGAGATTTCCAGAAGTAAACAACAGAGCATAACATAAAATGATACATATAACATTTTTATATTGTCATATCGCCCAGCTCTAGTGGTGCTCGACTTAAAGATTCCTACACTGTGTCTTCAGATAGTGTATATAGGCATGTTCTTTGAGACCTGAAAAGAAAATAGGTCTTTTTAAGTTCAAAGTGTTTCCAAAATTCATGTACTGAGTAACAGAATGAATAGAAAACGGCGGCAGTTTCTCTTCCTGTTTTCAACATCAGTGCTCACTGTCCCGCTTGCACACTCATAATCAAATCTGGGTGCTGAAGTCCCAAACTTCTTCAGGCGTTATCTGTTCTTAATCTATTTTGTCTGTGTGCTCATTTTGAAATGATGAATCATACTCTCTACAGCTTCCTTTTCATATTATAAGCGCAAAAAGCATCTACAACTGCACTGGAAACTTAAATCTTACTTTGATGTTTTTAGCAAAAAAATAATATTATTTTATCTCTTGCCGGGCACCATTCAAAAGCAGCATAACATGGTGCTACTCAAAACAAAAGACAGGTGGGTGTACCCTCACAGGCTATATGGCACAGGCTGGCTTTTTTCGACATCCTGTTATTGAAAAATAAGCATACTGTATTGTGGCATACATATGAATGGCAGTCTGTTTTCATACACCGTCTTCTATTGCATAGTCTACTGTCCCCTTGCACGCACACACTCACTTCATATTGCTATAAAAAGGTCTTGTAGGCATATTGTAAATTAGATTTCATTCAGCGGTGGAGACTGAATAGCTGGGCTAATATTTCTTTTGATGATCAGAAACGCAGAGGGACCTGATAGGGATTCATGTGTGGTCATATTGTTGGACTAATGCATTGCATTAATTCTACCAATGATCCATGGGCCTCGATATTTCTTTCAAATATGAACATCCTGTTTAATATCCTATCTTTGCCGGTTTTTGATGAGAATAAAATAGAGCACACAAAGAATTTCTGCCCATAAGGGTATTCATGAAGGGTCTGGTCAGATAACAAACATATTGCTGTTAATTTAAGTTAGTATTAATTTAAGACATATGAAATATAAATATAAAGTATGAATGTGATATATAAGATAAATACAAAATGGGTATCTAAAAAGGTGCATTACTGGCTTTCATGTCTTGTGTTTGACACAAATACAGGTACTGGGAATTTTTATTAATGTGTACTTCCAGACGTACCATAACAGGTGCATAATGGGCCATAATGAGAGCATAAGCATCATTCTGATCCATCATAAAAGGTAATAAAATAGTATAATGATTCGGCATACAAACGCACGTCTCTCACAGTGGACATTTTAAGTTTTCATAACAAGAGGAGCACAGGTGTTTCTAATAACATTAACAATTGCTTGATTGTATTACAGTCATCAGTGAGGAATAATCCCTGACTATGAGACCTCCACACGGATCAGACCCACAGATACCGGCAACTAAGAGGACAATCTGTGGTTACCTGCAGTTTAATATGGCTATGAAACTAGCACCACCTGTAAATGTCCAATTCTATGATTTTCACAAACATATATAATTTAGACAGAAATGTACACTATACATAATGTGTGTGTAAATTGTACATTCCCGAATTGTCATGGATAATGCTTGTGGTAATAACCACCCTCCACAGAATACATTCAATGGTGTATTTAAAACAAAATATTAGTAATCTGATTACATATAACTCATATTGATCTTGTTTTGCTGTTTTAATTATTGTAAAATATATCTTTACAGACCTTAGAATTCAACAGAATTTGCAGGAAGGCATTCACAATGCATGCAAACATGGAGTTTTAAATTCCTGAAAAGTTTTGAAAGCAAGGAATTAGTGTTTAAACCCCTGTCTCACACGGTAAACAATATTTAGGTCATCCGTCTAAGGCCTTTTTCCTTCCCATGATAAATTGATT
>JAOXYL010000090.1:8117509-8137773 GCA_028564955.1 Terapon puta | reverse complement strand
CTAAATACACAGATCTTTTTACAAAGGATAGTCTATTACACTTACTGTGATATATATGATGCCATTAATCTGTACCATTTCTGATAATCTCTGCTGTTATGCTAATATTTTGCTTATATTTCCTCATCTTGCAAGCATCCAGCACACCTTCATCACATGCTCTTCCACAAATACCACACACAGTCAACGGGCGAGTGAACAACCACAATAAATACGCGCAAAAATGGGAAAATTCAGAAATATTCAAGACAGAGTCAGTGTGACACAGCACAGCACAGCACAGCAGGTTCAGCAGCAAACAAGATGCAACACATATGACTTCCTTTCACATCAACCAAACCAGCAGGGAAGCCAAACAGCAGAGACAGACAGAAAAACAGACAGACAGGGTGTATCTGACTCACCTTATCTCACATGGGGGGGACGTTTTCTTTTCTTCTGAGATGAAGTCTGTATTCTTGAAAGTCCTGCACATGTTGCTGCAATGGTTATTTATTTGGGTTCTTGGCAGGACTCCGCTTCATCTCCCTTCATCTCTGCAGACCAACGTCAGCTGGTGAAAAAAAACAAACAAAATAAAAGCATGTTTTTTTATTTAACATTATGTTGTTAACTTTCTATCCTTCGTTTCGAGGTCACAGCATGACTGGCTTTACTGTTTACTTACAGGTTTGCTTTCCAAAGAGCTCTCTACTGAGGCTTGACGGTGGGAACAGCTAATTGTTTGATTTCTGCTTTTTCAATCAGAGGACACCAGGAACACCTGTGGTGCTGCAGTACCATTTCTGACCACAAACATTGACGTAAGAGACAGTCATAACCCAGGGGGCGCTGTTTCACTCACTGCAAGAAATTGAGTGAAAAAATGGAGGGCAGTGGCATGAAATGAAATATTTTATGAATGATCTTTACATACATCACATACAAAAATACTTCATTAGTAAAATCAAATTTACAAATGAAGTTGTTGTTGAACAAAGTTGTGTGGACAGCTGTCTGGACTCCATTATATTGATTTGTATGTCTAATCTATCTGCTCTATTTCCATATTCACCTGTGCAATAACGCCTCACCACTGCACATCTAATCTATTGTGCTGCTGCCACAACCTGATTTCCGATTTGGTCATCAATAAAGGTTTATATGAACTTATCTTACATGTACCAAATATATATTTCTAACAACATATTAACGTTCTGGGAACATGTTTTGCAAATCCCACCCTCCCCTTTGTGGGACTTACAGCGTCACAATAAAAAGGCCACCAGAAAAGAATCAGAAGGCCTTTTCAATCTTGTAGGGAAAGGAAAGATAAATGTGTTTCTGCAAACAGCTTTGTCATCAAGTATTTAATGAAATGTAAATTGTTTTGTTACATGCAGCAGTCTCAATATGAGTCTGACCTTTGTTTCACCATGTGGTCTTTGGCAGATCAGTTTGATGTTTAAATGTAGTCAATGGATAAAATACTTTTCTGTTAATTAGTCATTTGATCCTAAAATTTTACGTGTGTGGATGTTAAGTGTCACCATTAAGCCAACATAATGGAAGCAAAATTAATATTTCAGGAGTGAATTTTAAATCGGATTAAAGTGGTAATAAAAGTATCATCCATTCAGTAGATTGCTTTGTCCTCTATTTGGAGTTGGAGGATTTCCAGTAGCTGCAGCGTTCATCACTAAGAGTATTTAAAGTCAGCACTGTGTGTTACTGCTGTACATAGAGGTCCCACCTTGACTCAAGCTCTGCACGCTGTAGTCTTTTTCAGGAGAGGCATTTGCTCGCGGCTTCATTGTTTTATGCACATTCTCCCCAGATATTCCACACAGCCGTTAAATGGTTCACTCTTTAATATGTCAGTTTTGTCTCCTGTCGAAATTTTTTAAAATTCATTCACCACGCTTCTATCCCCATTGGAGCATGACTGAGAGAGAGCAACGCAGGGAGTACAAAAGAAGTACAAAAGGTTTTCTGGCTTGGAGGCATTTGTACAGAGATAACTATTTCCTATCTCGACTTTGAATGTTTGCGGCACTTGCTGAGTGCATCTGCAAGAGGGGAGAAGTGGAATTTTATAGAGCAAGTCAGAAGTTTAGTGCTTGACTTTGCTTTCTGCTGCAAGGCAATATTTTATTGATTAACAGTGGGCTAAATAGAAGGGGAAGGGAAAGGATTTAAATGCTGCAAAATTTCTGTTTCTGAAGCCTTGGACATTTCAGTTGAGGACGGGGAAATGAATGAACACTTGAACACAATGATAAACATTTGCTTTGGCACAATAATGTTTCTGTGACTGTTCCATGATTATTTTCACATTGCTGTAACAAAAAATCCTGTGTGAGTGGACCTCTCTTTTTAGTTCGCATATCCTCTTCATGTGGATGCCATCTCAAAGCCCAAACACATGCGGGTCAGCTGGATCGCAGGCTTTAAATTTCCCACAGGCATTAAGTGTGTTTGTCTGCCAATTTGTGTTAGCCCTTTGATGGATGGGTGACCCATCCAAGCTATTTCCCCACCTTCCACTCAATGCATTTGGGGATAAGTGTCATTTGAATGATACGTTTTTTTTTTCTGCAAGAAACCTGATCAACGAATGATCCTTTAATCCAAGGATGAAAAAAGTCCCCAGCAAATATGTTTCTTCTCTCTTATTCTTTTTAGATATTTACATATATTTATATATATTTACTTAGATACAGTTTTTAAAGTTTCATTTCATCAGTAGGAATAAACTAGTTTAGTGCTGTGGGCCATAGACATGTAGGAGAATTATTGAGAGATGAACAGATTCATCAGTGTTTTTAATTTTTTTTTATGGGATTAGTTGACAGTAAGAAAGAAAGTTGAAAAAAAGGTGAAACTAGATCAGATTTTTTTCAGTTAATAAAAACAGTGCAGTTTAACATCATCACTTCAGTAAATATTCAATTCATGTTCATGTTATTTGGTCGGCCAGTGGTATTTTCTTTTCATGCAAACAACAATGAGATGTTTCATTACTGTATTATTTCCTCGGTCACATTATAATCACATAGCTGAATATGCATGTAAATATGGCTATGATTGTTCACAGCTGGGAAATAACATCCCCTTACTCCACCTTTCCATCTGATGACTGCAACCACAACGATGCACTGAAAAAGATTTGCCCAAGGTACTGTCGCTCCACAACAATAGAGGATTTCTATTCAACAGCCACGCATGTTGTTGTCACAGACTGCAAGAGTGGCCAGAAACAAAACGGAGAGAGATAGTGTTTGTTATTTGTATTCACTGTATAATGGAGGCGTATGTGGGAAAAAACAGGAGATGCAGCCTCCGATGGGAGGATTCCTCCTGGGACAGCAACACCTGAATGATAATGACACAGCCTGACAATTGAGAAGAGAGGAGTGGTTTCTGTAAACCAGCTCTGTTCCAACAGAGACAAAAAAAAAAACAATGGTGTTTTAAACTGAAGGGATTATAGCTTTTAGTCATTGTGACAAGATTGGTAAATTCCCTGAAGGCAACATGGGGAGACACAATTTGTGGAGCCTCTGTGAGTGGACAGAGGGGCACAGCAGGAGCTACACAGTCAAGAGAATGCAGTTATGAGAGAAACTACCAATCATCATTTTCCTTTAATTCTAACCGTAAAAAAAAAAAAAAAATCAAACTCAATTTGCTCATGATTATATCTCCTCTCTGAGACTGTGTTCCCAAGCTTGTCATTTGTGACTTCATGAATAATGCAAGTGTGAGAAATCAAAATGCAACGATAGAAGAAAAAAAAAAGTATGTCACACAAGGTTTAACATAATAATAAAGCCTCCGCTGTTGATCTTCTAACGCCGTCCATCGCTGGCTTCACTTCAACTGCGCGTTCTCTGCATTTCATACATTTAGCCCGGCTGATGGAGGGAACAATCATATTATATCAGCTGAATGATTGCTCTTAACTGTCGAGTACCATTACAACCATCACATGAAGCTGGGAAAATATCCCAAACCACTGTGGAAGATTAAATGGGACATTGCTCTTTGTGGACAAGCCATACAAATGCCAGACCATATAATCATGATTAGGAGAAGGCATCTCCCCAAAATGTTAATTGAATTATGAAGTTGGGGAGTGAAATAGCTCAATGAAATCACAGTGATTTGGGCCCGAGCCTGCTGCTGAGGAGGACACCGGCTGATTTTCATGTTATCAAAAGCACAAGGGTGTTATGTAGATAGTCGGACTGAGTTGTTATATTTGCCACCTCCTTGCATTTACACATTTTCTAATGAAAGTAAAAGAAAATGCAGTGCCGTGAAAGGTTGCTCAAAGTGGTAGCATGAAGCCAAATGTTGCTTTTATGACTTTCTGCTCTGGTGCTCAAAAGTGCTGTTCATTAGGAAACAGAGCAGGAAAGACTGCAGAAAGCATTACAGAAAAAGAAAAAAAAATCTTTCACATTACTATACATAATCAGTGAGAGTGCCATCATTTCATAATGCATGACGAGTCTACGCTGACACCTGGGAGGTGATGTCTACATCCTTAATCTGAGCTGCAGCAATTTGCATTTGATTTATAAAGGCCCAGTCCGGTTTCTCCTTATAATTACAAGTAGAGAACGAGATCTGTTTTTTCACCGGCACGCGTATCCATCACTGGTTTGTTATGAGAATGATCAGGCGGCTTAACAAGTTTCTTCTGCGCGCTCTGACCGAGGTGGAGCTAGAGGTGGTGCAATATTAACAAGCTGGGGAGATCAGTTGTTTATTCCTCATCTTGATGCAAACAGCAGCCGCTCGTGCTCATAACGCCGAATGCAGCTAGACGTCTGGGTGCGCTTTAATCAGCATTACACAAACGAGCAACCGCACAATGGTCACAGTACAACAGCTGCACCAAACACACTGAAAACTACTTGCATTGGTAAATTTCCAACTTTGCAAAAAAATAAAACAAGCTTTGTGCAGAAGCATATTTTGCCCATCCTTCTAATAGCAGCTTTTCAGAAATTAATTAAAAAGTTTTCTTTCTAACAAATGATGTAAAAGGTTATGTAGCATGCGAACAGCCATGTGAAAATCAGTCAATCAAAGCCCAGAAGCCAGTATAAGAACGAAAAATTGTTTTGAGGTTTTCACTCTAAATCTCAAAGATATAAAGTAAGGTTATATTGCAATTTCAGTCCATCTGCACGCTGCTCGGGAGAATAATTAGATAGCAGGGATCATAAGAAAGGTCTTGTCAGTAGAATTGGTTTTGCTGCCACAGAGTCATCTGAGTCGCCCGAGACAGCACTAGCAACCAGTCTTTCTATTTCTATTCAGACACATACGTTTTTTGAATACTAGCTTTTTAATTTTCTTATCTAAATTTACCCAGATGTTTCTCTTTTTGAAACACAGAGTTCTCTGAGTCCCTATGATGAGTTTTCACATTACACACCCTTAGTTAGACAGGTGAGCCACAGCTTACATGCACTCTTCACATTGAACAGAAAAATCTTAAATCCAATTTAATGAACCAAAAAAAAGAGAAGTGATTTATTCCTTTTAAATGCACTCTTATTTGGCACAGATTCACAGGTATACAGATCCCAAACAAGATAACACTGTTGTCATCAGCACAAGGGCAAGTTTTGGACCTGTTGCTGCCTTTGTGTTCATCTAAGACAAGGTCAAGTGATACTAAAAAGTAGGAATGTGTGAGAGTTGCTCTTTCACCACAATGATTTTTTACTCGATGACAGACCTGTTTTTGTATTCATTGGGCTATTTGTATGATAGGATGGTGGAAATAAAAAAACATATTCCTACAAACAATGTTTGAACGATGTTTCTTCTTGGTCCTTTGGCTCTTTGGCCGTACATACATACATAATGACATGAAGGATTATTACAGCAACGTTTCTGTGCTGGTAAAATAATCATTTGAGAAGCCTCCTGGATTATCCTCCAATGTCACACAGCAGACCTCGGTGATCTGCAAACAGGATTAGAAATTAATCTTCTTATTAAATTGTCATTCACATGTTATATAAAGTTGGCTCTGCAAAATAAATCCAGTATTTATTCGAAGTGTCAAATGTTACCTGCGTTGTGCATACATTTGTGCATTGACCTTGTCTTCTCGTATTTCTGGAAAATATTCATAGATTCTTTTTTTCGTGTCAATTACTGACTCATCCATATTTCAAGTTCGATGTTAAGCAATTTTACAGATGATCTTAAAATTTCAACATCCAACACTATGCATGCTTGTACTTTACTTTACATTTTACATTAACACATAAAGGACGTCACTGCAACAAAAGTAATCAATGCATTAAAACCCAGAGCACAAAGTGTAAATGTTTTACTCAATATAACAATTAAGATTTGACTCCACATCACAGGCCTTCAATTGATTTGCCCTGAACACCTTTATAGGTAGAATATTGAGTGAATGGAGCATTGAATGGCTGCTGGGTAAAGGTAAAAGGAAATCCATGCATGGAGGAAGGAGATAATGAAATAGAGTGAAGTCAGACCCTAAAGGCACATACCAGTGACTCGCTCTGGGTCCCATGACAATAAAGATTTTCCCCTTTAATTGAAATCTGGTTATTCTCTAGTCATGATGGACAACTTGTTAAATAAAGACAGTGTCCTTTCTCTTCCTGCTAATTTCAATGACACAGTGATGGCCGCTCCTCATAGACGTCTCCGTAATGGCTACTTTTCTGTGAAACTGATGTTTAATTCTTTATATTTTGAAGGATATATCATGCACAAAAATTCTGTTTTTTTTTTATTTTTTTTTTAGCAAATTACAATGAATGGAAGGAGCCATTTGAATTCAGCTGCCTTGACTATGACACTGCGACAAGAGCACCATGGCTTTGGGAGCATAGGATGTTGGACTAACAGCCATAAGTGACATTGTGTCCTAACAGACACAAAGTTGTCTGTGATTATGTGATTATATTTATTCAATACAAATCTGAGCTATCACATTTTAGGCCACTCATTAAAAAGAGAAATCTCTCTATTTCACTAATACATGTATTTCACAGCCCCTTTGCCATAAAAACAACAGGAAAATTCCTGAAGGACATCCATCATCACCTGCGCAACCCCCACAGCTAACCTTAGGTGAGGGGTGGGTTACACCCTTGACAGGTTGCCAGTCAATCTCAGGGATGTGCGCATGGATACATATTCACATGAGGAATTTAAGAGTTGCCAGTTAACCTAACCTTGCATGTCTCTGGACTGCGGGGGCAAGCCAAGAAAACCTACACAGGCACGGGGAGAACTTGCAAACTCAGCAGATTCAAACCATGAATGCTCTCGCCGTGAGTTGGCAGTGCTAACCAACACACATTACACCACTGATTCCCATAAAATGACTATTTGAGTGGTAAAGTGGTCCACAGAGCATAACTTTTTCTTTTTTTTACCCTTTCCCACTCAATTAATCATTTCATGACCCCTCAGATAAATGTTGTTCAGAAGTTGGCAACCACAGAATTAAACTACCTAACAGTACACAGTATACATGGTTGTGCATGCATTAGGAGTTAGAATCGGTCAAATGCTACATATGCATTTTTTTGTAATTATTAATAATTTAATAAAGTGATAAATGATAATAAATCAGACATTTTCTTTTTTTCTCTTTTCCTCTGAAGTGATGCTACTTGGTTGTGGGATTATACTACAACGAGTGAATATGAAAACCCCCATCCAGGAAGGGTAAAGAATTGCCTTTTAATTTGAGCTAGTTTGCCTACCGAAGTGACATCTGCTTCAGTCACAATGACGTTTTTTTTTTTTTTTAAATATCCCATCAAATCTTCATGTAATCTACACTTACCTACCATTAGTCATATCACTGAAAAATTAGGCTCTCAATTCCCCCAAGCATGCATAAATAATGATAATGACTTACAGGAGCTTTGATGAGGAACCATCTCTGTGTTTTGGTGGCCAAAGTGCCCTTGAAAATAACAAGGGTGTCTGAAAAATGACTTTCTATGAGCAATTTGTGCTATATTCCGTAGTTGAGACCATACAGCTCATTATGCATTTTGCAGCTTGGTGACCTTAAATTGCATTGTTGCTGTAATGTGTCTGATTAATCTATTTCAGTGTTACAAATGCCTTAGAGTGCAAGAAATAGAATGCTAAATTAGTTTGAGATTAGGTTTTTATAATAGGTTTCACATGAGGTGCATGTCTGGGTTTTTCCAGAAACCCCAGCTCATTTAACAGTTCTATCACAGCCAATAGTTCATGAGGTGGAGAGAGATTTGTGGTAAATTGTGGAGTTTGTGGAACAGCCCATTTAGCCCCGGGGATTTCCTTTGGACGTACTTTCAGCTCCAAATGAGAGGCACTTCTCTGGTCTAAAACCGAGCTTGGAAATCCACCCATTAAAGCGATTGTTTGCACCGACTTGGCCGCATTTTGTAGAAGTTCTCATTTGACCGCGAATGTTTTTCAGGAAATACGCAGCTTGTCCCTTTCCGTGTCACAGATAAATACTGTGGCAAATCCATCATGTGTCGTCGGCTGTCAGACTGCGAGGAAAACAATTAAAGGTTCCCCACACAGGTCGAGTTGCTCCAATAGTCAATGGGGCAGCCTCTGTGTGTGGGCCTAAGGACGATAGATTCATTAGGAAAATCCAGTGAAGGAGGGATGCAGGCGGGAGACAATTAAATGGCCTACTGTATATGAGGTTGAGGACTCAAGGGGCCGAAAAAATGAAGGAAGAAGATGACTGACATGGACAAACAAAGGAACTGAAGAAAGTTCACTTGGTTCACTGTAATTACTATGCAATTAAAACAACTTGGACAACAGCTCTGAAGAGAAAATAATAGATGCTAAAGCTGAAGACACGGGGCTACAGGAGGTCCTGGAAAACTTCAGTAAACAAACCAAAAACTAAAGTCGGCTCCAAGTCTTTGGCATGTCTCCCAAAAGTCAACTGTTACACACACAGACATAACCAGACATTAATTTGCATGAAAACAGACAACACAGGCACATTCTTGGCATTTGGCCGAGTCACAGACGATTTATGGCCGCTGATGCCGCTGTCATGCTGGTGCATGAAACTGGATGCCCGTAATAGTCTGTGCAATCACTCTGTTATCATGAATCACATGCCTGGCTCATTAATACTGCTTGTCAGCGGTGTCTACAATGCAATCAAGAAAGTGTGGAGTATTGAATCACGGGGCACATTGTTCAATAACAATACTTGGCACGGCATTGATTTCAACCAGTAGTCTTTAAGCCCTCAGGCACCGGGATGCGGCTCATTGATGAGACACTTTATCAGGGGAAAAAAAAAGGTCAGCTGAAGTGATTGATACCCTCTTTTATGAGTGGTAATACAGATGGTATTACTTGTGCATTTTGAATGCTCAATCTCAATGACATTTGCTCCAACTGGGCCATAAAAAGCCGCTATAAGAGTGAGACTGAGTAATAACGTCCTTATTTTTGTGTGTTTGAATGTTATGCATCTATAAAACATGCCACGCTATCTCGGATGTGACGGCAGCGGAGGCGAGAGCCCTTGGGGTCACTGTGGAAGCTCTTTGAGCTGTTGTTTATAGCTGCTGAGTGAGAGGAGAGGAGCCGCCACCCTCAGCAGCCCGTGGTATGGATTATTTGTTGAAACATTGATCCGCACAGGGTAGCTGTAAGGAGATGTATCATTAATCCGGCTCACCTTCTGTTCTTTGAGGAACACATTCAAACTGTGTGCTTGAAAGGGATTTGAATTGCAGGTTTAGAAAGTCACATCCAAGAATACCCTGTGTTGTTTTTTTGTCAGCAGGCTGCAAATCTCCATTGATGGTAATCATGGACTTACATGTTCCGGACTGAGACATTTCATGACATTCATTCACTGTTCTCAAGTTTAGGCTGAAATGGCTCAACAACTGTTGGATGGATTACTCTGAAATTTAGACATTTATGCTCCCCCCAGGATGACTTTTTTATATATAGGTTTTGTGATCTTCTGACTTGTCATCTGGAAATGACATTTACACCAGCTTCTGCTGTACTTTGGGTTTGGGTCTAATTAGCAAATGCATGCTAATGCATTAAAATAAGATGGAGAACAAGAAAACATGACAGCTGCCAAAAATCAGCATGTTAGCATTGTGATTTTGAGTAGTTTTCTGTGTTTCATGGTACTTTCCTGGTAACTCCTACATTGACAAAGTTTAAGTGAAACGAACGAAAAGAATCTAAAATTTATGGCACCATCTATCAATATAGAGACCAATTTCCACAGGCACCAATCTAAAAATTTCATTTTCTTTACATATGCATATATCTCATCTTGTTCTGCTTACAGTGGCAAATTCCCTTCTCAGCATGATACTCAAGGATCCATGCATGGCTAATGCTCAGCGGTAAATTCTGCTAATTGTTTTAAACTCTGACATATCAGCACAATTATACCTGTCTCAGCAGTGTTGGCAAATGTATTATTGATCAAAATGTTCACTAGTTAAATGATATCCTTCTGCAGCAGCAGAGGTGGGGAGCAGGGAGACGGATGCACAAGGGGAGAACACTTTTTCTACCTAGTCCATTCAGCTGTGATAAACTTCTCACCGTCCTCTCATCCTTTCTCTGGTTTGTCACTTCGTTCAGTTTATCAAGCTGACAGGACACATGACTCACTGTCAGGCTCACGTCTTGACAAACCGGAGCCTCATCCTCACTCAGGAGTGCTGTCTCGCTAAATGAGCAGTTTGAGGATCAGCCATTATTTAGAAGTAAGTTTGATGAGTAAAACTTCAGCGTTGTCACATCACGCACTGAGCGATATGCTATCTATGAAAGCCTCAACAGCTCTATAATTAAATCTTAATTGTCCTCTTGGAAGCCCTCAAAACATGTCAACCTGTACTATATGTATGAAACCTTCCTTAGAAGGACCAGTGTGAAGAATCTGGGGGTGTCTATTGGCAGAAACGGAAGAGGATTTTCATATTTATATTTTTATTAGGGCATCATCACCTGAAAATGTTTACGTTTGTTGGCATCAAATTTGCCCTTCACATTTACATATGGAAGTGGGTCTTCTTCAACAGAGTCTGTCTTATTGCAGCATAGTGTTTGGACAGTTTGATTAATTAGGACCTTTCAGATTTTTATCTTGAAGTGGGAGTGTGCATTTGGTGGCGAAGGATTAGGCGATTGTTTCTATTTTTATATTGACCTGATCATGTTTTTATTCAAAATATTTAGATATAATGAAATATATTAATTACCATAAAACTCATTGAATGCATTGCTATTTTTGATTTATTTTATGTGGCAGCAGACTCCTAATTTCACTATCTTTATAATTGAGTTATAGCAGAAACCCTCATGGTCTGTTTTGGTTAGGGAATGTTACAGATGCCAATCATAAATGCCAAATATATTACATATTCCTCTGTCTGTCTTGGCAAACAACTTTAACAAACTGAACTTTAAGTTAAATAACAATGTGTCATATGACAATGTTAAAACAGTCTGAGAATGTGAAAAGAGTCACTCATAATGATGAACCCAACAGAGAATTATCATCCGAATATGCAGAATTTACAGAGCTTTGTAATGACTTTGTTACGTTTTGTTCACAGCAGGTGGCTGCTTTCAGTGTACACAACCTGCTCAGCAGATAGACACAATTAAAGACAATCTGATAAACATACAGGAGCATTCAGCTAAAGAGATAAATATTTCCTCAGGAGATGTTGGAGACAAAAATGTATTACTATTATTTATCTTGGTAGCCAAAAATACTACTCAAACTGAGGGAAAATGTTGCATAATTGCTTGACGTGTGCATATGCAAATGTTTTCTAACAAGGTCATCACATTAAATTCGAACAGTGCTGTATACACAACTTCTTTCCACTCATTTTGAAGTGGTAAAAAAGAGAGTTATTGCAGGTTTAAATACAAGCTCTGCAGCCTCTTGGCAAAAACAGCATGCATGCATGGTCTTAAGATGGAAACTTTCAGTGGACATTCCACTAAATTCCCATTTATGAGTGGGAAATGGTGAATGCATTGTTTCTGTGAGTACATATCGTACATAACTGCGAGGATGAAAGACACTCTCTTAAACTAAAAGGGATGCTGATGACTTTGCACTGCCCAATATTGCATAATCCTTACTTTGTGGCCCTTTTTATTCTGTGTTGGGCCATTTGCCTCCAACTGTTTTAATTTATGCCTTGGCTTTAAATCGGTATCGAACATTACGGAGGCCAAGTGGTGCACGCAATAACATGAATAATCCATTGGCAGTTCCTGTTAGACCGAAAGCGAACAAGACCTCAATCACCATTATGCTCAGGGGGAGTGAAACCAGGCAGTGGCAGCATTAGCTTTTCCTCCTAAAAACTAAATACGCTTTGCATATTCAGGATGTGTACATCTATCTTATAAGGGTTGTGCTTGAGTGTTCAATACTTTCGGATGTATAATCACTACATGGGAGAAATAAACTGGCCTCTAATGTTGTGTTTATATGCACTTGCTTAACCCCTGTAAGACAATAGTGTAAGTGGGAGTAGAAAAATTGCAGAGGTTCTTCATTAAAAATATAATAACTTGCATCTCTTCCTTATAGCCTGTAACCTATTTTCCAACCCTGAGTAGGAGTGATCTACCAGTTCAACTTAACTTTTCCAAATCAACTAAGTCCTAAGCTGTTATTGCTCATTAGCTCACAAAGCAACACAACCATCACTTGTCTAATATGGTGATTGCTCAGTATCAGTGCTGTTCTAGGTTTCTACTGGCTTCACAACTTAAAACTAACTTTTAGATGTTAAAGCTTGAGAGGGTATAATTCTTTCCTAAAAAACAGAAAATGTTTTTCCTCAGTCACTGCACATTTTGTGAAACCTGTGAGAAAAGTGGGTATTTCTAACAGCGTCTTAGACTAGAGACCATTTTAAATTCATCATGCAGATGCATTGCTTATTCCAGGCGTGTCTGTCAATCTGCCTGTGAAATGAAGAGCCAGAGGCTACTGACCCAGACACATCAGCTCCTTTTTGGCCATCTAACAACACTTTCTGAAGTCTTCACACTTGCACATTCATCTCCTATTTTCAGCCTGTGTCTGCCTTCTAGGACGAGGCTCACGCTCGGTTTTTGTGCGGAGTGAGTGGGCAACAAGTACAGTTTATGCAAAGTGGTTTAGACGCCTGATGCAAAAGACTTCACAAGAATGCAAAATAAAATTGAGGAAACTGAGGACAGCGCGTTCAAAAAGAAACCTTAAGGTCTTTCAGTCAAATAACTTAATTACATCACAATTAATTTGTCTCGCTGCAAACACTTGAATGTCGTAATTCCTTCTTTTCACAGCAATGCATTAAGGGGTTCTTGTCCTATGGAGCATATTTGCAGATAAAAATGCAAAGGCACCATTAGAAATGCTTTGTGATAAAATATTTATTTTGCATTCATTTGATATACATCTGAACATGCTGAAGGCTTTGAATGCTGGCTTTTCAGTTCATTATTAAAATCACAGATATGATTTTGTGTTGTTACAATGCTCACTTTTCTCAAATCAATAGTGCAAACAGTTGACAGACTTGTCTGGAAGCAAATGTCATGATACTCGCTGCCTTGAAACAGACTCTTTCATTGGTCGGAAAATGTTATTATATTTTAAGTTACCGAAATAACTACACTGCTGATACTGCGTACACACAATAATACTTAATAATAATAAAAACGCCCATATCACAGTAAATGAAATTACAACCCCGTGTTATGGTTAAGGTGGACACCAAAACAGCTTCCTGTTACATATCTCAAACAATAATAAATACTGATCAGATTCTATATAATATTATATAAGTATTCTTGTTGAACGTTTGTTTTGATCAATAAAAAAAAAAAAAAAATCAAATACCTAACAAGTACCTGAAATAACAACAACCCTTTTCCATGATATACTGCAGTGACAAAAACAGTAGTACAAAGTTGGTATGCAAAAATTATATTACAACTCTAATATAAAACTCTTGATAAGAACAGCGTATTCAAGTACGCCACTACATTTCTGTTTCCCAAAAGACCTTAAACAATTGTACAAAGTGATTGTAGGTTCTTTCTCAAAAGAAAAAGATGATAAAAACCTGATTGTCTGGACTGCAATATGAGTTCTTCTCAGCTATGAAATTCAAAATCTCTGCAGGGCAAAGTGGATTCAGTGCATGCTCCACGATGCTGAGAAAGCGTTTGGACCTGATTGTGTGTTCACTGAACAGATGCATTTAAACATTGGCTTCATTTAAAAATAAAAAAAGGAAAAACAACCTGCTCCACAGATTATCAGTCACCACTGATGTGCAGTTTGTAAACAGATGATGGTTCAGTGTTGACCCGAGGCCGCTTGTCATCCAGCTCATCGTCTCCACAGGAGTGCTTAAATCAGAGTCTCTGCTTCCAGAGAGAAATTAGACGTTAATCGCGGAATGATCTGAGGAGTGCTTTTCTGATCATCTCCTCCGTGTGACATCTTGTTGAGCAGACACGATGCTCTGTCTTAACTTCTTCGTAAACAGGTGACTGGCTCTCCCGCAGTACGTATTCATGGTGGTCTGCAGCGTCTCCTCCAGCGGCCTGAGCAGCGAGGTCTCCATGTTCTCTCCAAACCTGTGCTGTGAAGAAGAGAGCAGGTGTTAAAGACATATTCTGATTTCAGTGGAAAATACCAGGTTTCTATGGCAGCTTTGTGTCTCCGGTAGCTGCACCTGCTTTAATTGCAGCTCTTGTCCTGCTCCTAGCGTGACTTGAGAAAGAAAAAGAAACACGCGGCAGAGGTGCGTTTTTACACCTGTTGCCTCGTGTGACAGTGGCGAGGCGACAATGATTACCGCATTCAAACGACACAAATTAGGTGCAACATTTATCACTGTCAGTTCCAGACAATAACGCTCTCCATTTGATGAGCATCTGTCAATTCAGAGTTTTAAATGGGTTCGGTAAGACGTGGCAGCACTGATGAAGGCTAAACCTGCACCAACTGAACAGCTGAAATAAAACTTGTAGCTCTTCAGCCAGTTAATATTAGCAGCTCAGGGTGTTTGTTATGAATATCATATAAATAAAGTATGTATGATATGTAATGCAGGCCTTCTGTATTTGTTTTTATTGACATACTGTTCTTTTACTGCTCTAGTAAATAAGAAGAAATCATTATTTTACTGCATCTCATTTGACTTCAGTTTGGCCAAGCATTAGCTTACTCAAAGCACACTATCTTTATTATCTTCCATATACTGCAGCAAGCAATAAAGCACCATTAACAGCCTCCTATTGATTTTTATGTGGATGCTGCTGGTGCGTTGTCCACACGGCCATCGTGATGTCTCAAACTAGCATCAGCACTAAAAATTTTACAACTCTTCTGTGGGCTTGGCTGGGTAATGGTAGTGCCCTTTATTGCGAGCTCCTCTGCTGGCTGCGAGAGCCTGCCTTGGGAGCCCGCAGACTAAGGAGCTCTTGGTGGGATGGAAATGAGAGTTTCCTCCAGAATTGCCTGCTCCAGGCTTTAGGATGCTGTCCTCAAAGGACTGAGTGGGAACAAAGAAGGAGGGGGGCTTGAGTTGGAGCAACAGGAAGCACTGATATAAACTTCAATGAAATACAGCTTTCAACAACAAAAGGATCTTCAGTTAGTCCAGGCTCTTTTCTAATAAGCTAACTGGGTTACAAAGACGTGTATCTCACATGTATTGACTTTTATGCTTACTAATAACAAAGGGCAGCACTCCTCCACCTCTAAAAATCAGGTGGTACGTGCTGTCTTGGCTGCTTTATGCGTGTTTGTGCTGTCTGAGAGACTGATGGAGGCATGAGGGCCGAGTGCCCCATAATGAAGCCTGCTCGTTTACCTAATGGCTGAGAACACTGCCCGCACTGATAGTGGCCAGGCTGAGCCCTGTGGCAGTAATGGATGGAGACCAGCTAATGAAGCTTCCCTTGCTCCCCTGACTGCTGCCTGCGTGTTGACCGGTGTGCTGAAATCAACAAGAGCAGATCGAAGGCGAGCCGCCGGCGCAGCAGCGAGAGAGCTCTCCGGCTGGCTTGCTCGCCGCTGACGGATGTGTGGTGGACTTTTAAGCCCAAGAAGTCGAAAAGTAAACCTGACAGATGTCATACTTTTTTAATCTGAGTTCCGGCTTCATTTTCAAGTACCCGTGGTGCCCTGGCAGTGCTCTGTTGGGTGTCGTACCAACTTAAGGATGCTACAATTGTGGAAATGTTTAGATTTTACAGAGGGCATAAAGAGACAGCCAGACCTCAGCAGCTGTTCAAACAAAGTGCCTACGCACAGACCCAAGAGGAGGCTATTAAGGGGGTAGCAATTTTATATTTTCCTTATTGTCAACTAACACAATGAAAGGATCGAAACCATAAAGCATTGCTCCGACTAACAAGTATTTTCTGTCTCTCACAGTTCTGATTTCTCTGTGCCACAGCCCACCATTATTGTCACATCAATGAGCAGCACTGTAAATATGAACTAAAGCACCTAGTTGGCAGCAGAAAACAGCCCCAAAACCCCCCCACAATTTACTGCTGCTGGAGTAAGGATGCTAAAAACTAAACAGTCCAGATATTTTAGAGGATGAATCAGCTGTCCTACCATTTTAAAGTTTGCTCATGATTTGTTTTATGCTGTATGATTTTAGTACAAAATAAACTCTGAGGCTGGAGCTAAAAGGTATTGAGAGAGCAGATTGTTTTCGTAGGGTTTGTAGACAATAATGAAAAAGAGCTGTTATGTTATGCTTTCTTGTAATTATAACACTGTTAAATAGGAAAGTGGTTTTATTCAGTAGTAAACATGGACAGAAATAAAATTATTCCTTTCAATTGATTCTTGGTCATGCAGGCGTTAACTGTGATAAGAATAAGTTGAAATTAACCTGCCAATACAACACTCTACAATTAGTAACAGTAGCGGAAAGGTTGGAAAGAACGTCTTAAATTATAAAGGTGCAACAACTCAAGTAGAGTGGGGCTGATTTTTCTGGGTTGGGAGAGCTAAGAAGGGATGACGGAAATGTTTAACAGGCTATTGATTAAGCACTGGCGGACGGAAGCATCCATAAGAGAAAAGCAATGGCCTGGAGTGCCTATTGATAAAGTAATGACTGGTAAATGTTTCTCCAACTAGTCTGGCCTAGCTTCACAACTGCCCTCTAAAGAATCGGAGGCACCAGAAAGTGAAACAATGACTTCTCACTGGAATAAACAAATCCTTGCAAAGATTACAGCAGCTTACATTAAGTCTTCTGTGTCTGGAATACAAATATTCTTAATATTACACAAACATTTTGGTTGTTTCTACCTTTTGGATGGCCTCATAGACAGCCCGAAACGCTGGCTGCTTGTCATCATGGTAAACTCCCCTGTTACCATGGAGAATGAAGACACCTTCTTGTTCAGCCTGTTGACAGTTGCTGCCATAGATACAATGGTCTGGACGGTAGTTCCACTGGCAAGGGAACACATAAAGGCTTTCTGTAACACAGAGAGCGATATGATTGGATTGATAAGCATCATGAATCACTGGGTTCATTCAATAACATATAAACAATTAAGTATTTGTTCATTTGATGGTTGTTGTCCAAAAAAACGTCTTTACAAAAGCATTGTTTCTGTCACACATAACAAAACATTCTTGGTTATAATGATGGTTTGAATATGGTTGCACAAACCTGGGTTGTGGTGAAATATGATATTAAGGAGGTCCTGGTCACCCCAGGTGATATTGAGTTTATACTTCTGGAGAAGGGGCATAAGAATTTCCTCCCACTTCAGTGCAACGGTTGTCATGTCGTTCTAGAATGAAAAATACAGCAATCAGGGGAGCACTCGTATCATTTTACATCAGGAAACTATGAACCTGCAATTCTGGAAAATGAATCCCTCTGTCAACACTTCACATCAACTCAAAGAAATTGTTTTGGTTCTCAGTGGAGTTTGCTCCTTCTGAGTGTTTAGAAAGGAAACGCAAGAGTGACCTCAGCTGGTCAATCTTGGTGGTACAGGTACTCCTATTTTCAATGTCTCAATTTCATACCTATCTAGAGGTTTCGGTCATTAAATTAAGGTAAAAGGTAAAAGTATTGATGATTGATATGATATCATATTTTTTTTATAGATCAGGATTATTGTAACTGTAACTGTTCGTCATGTTTATTGACACTGACACAATTCTGAAAGAAAATTCACGCCTGGACATGATACATCCATACCATTGGAGGTGAGAACTTTTGTACTTTAATGTCATGACAGCCCTAATGACACACTAATATATCAACTTTCAGCATGAACTAAATATTTAGGGGCCTAGCGTTGTGAAAAACTACACGCGAAAAACAAGAAAATCAACCTGCATTACCTTAAAAAAATTCTCCCTGAGGCGTGTCATGTTCATGAGCATGACCCCTGAGTTGATACCCGTCTTGCCATAGTATGGGTGGCGAGCAAAACGGTTGTACCAGCCAATGCGGGGCTCCTCGTGCTCTGGAGCCATGGCAGCTAAGTGGCTCGAATTGAACTGAGAAAGTAAAGCCCAGATGTTCTCTACTGGCTGCAGGAAAAGGATATCTGTGTCCACATAGAGCAGTGAATCCACTTCCTTTAGGATCAGCTGGAAACCAGATCACAAAAAAACTCATAAGCACATTTTGCAGTGGAGTAATCGCACACATGTTAAAAGCATAAAGGATGATTGTTGACCCACAGGCAGAAAGAGCCTCTGAGAGGCACAAGGTTTGAAGAGCTTCTTCCACTCCTTTGCATTCTCCTTGGGAAAAGTGATGGGGTAGAGGGTGAAGTTGAACTTGGTCTGAACTGTCCTAGGCCACAAGTCCAGCTTTAAGAAAAGCACAAACAGACTGTATCTCAACAATATGCACAGGTAAGATTTTAACTTCCATTAAAAAAGCTTTGGAGCCAAAGAATGACTGATGTAGGAGATGAAAACACTCCTGTACAAATTTTGTTTGCACTATTTGTACAATGGCTGTAATGCTATCTTAATGTGATTCTGTACATAATAGTTGAAATTAATAAGGAATCATTTTACACAGATTTTGTAATATAACTGGGCTATTGCCTTAACAAACTGTGTACAACCAGGAAATCAATACACAGGTACATGAAACACTTACAGTCTTCTTGAAGTTGTCGTGTAGCTCATCCTCAGCAAAGATATAAAAGTGCAGTGGCTTTTTGCTGAGGAGAACAGCGGACTTCAACATGGTGAGAGTCTCCTCTAGCCTGGGGCCACAGGCCACCACAGCCAGGTGACTTCTCTCATCCTTACGCTCCTTGACTTCAGAGCCTGGCATCTCTCTAAAAGCCAAGACAAAATAAAACAAAACAAATCAATAACCAACCCCATATTCTTACAACAGCATGAATGCACTGACAAGTGCAGGAGACATGACAAAGGAATGAAGCAGGTTCAACTGGTACTCAGCCCTGTAGGGTCGAAACTATCGTTAGTATTAAAGAAAGCATGTCAAACAGGACTATCATTCATGCATTGTGCTGCCTTTGAACTCTCCTTACAATCTGCTGCATTAAAGTGTCATATATTTGAAAGAACACTTTGCCTGTTTTCTGTAATATTTCTGTGTACATATCATAGTACAGAGACATGATTAGCCTGTGAATGTTTTCATTCATCCAGGTCATAGTTATCTCAAGGAAATCTAACGCAACTGGACTGGACTATATGTCTTTGAACACGTTTCACCTCTCATTCAAGAGGCTTCATTAGTTCATGCTCACGCTCGTCTGACTAGGCAGGGACTAGTTCACGAGTACGAACTGATGAACCCTCTGATGAGTGGTATCTTCAAAGATGTATAACCAAGTCTAGTTACGTTCAATTAAATTTCCTTGAGATAAATACACAATTAAAATTCTGTTCATTTTATACAAGGCTCTTGATATCCCTCAAATTTACATCTCATGATGACTCAACACTGCATTTAGTACTGATGTCACCTCAAGGATTAGAGGTGATAATAGACTGCTGATAAGATACTGGCATGTATCTGGTGTCAAAGCAAATCTATAACAAGAAAAACAGCAATTTAAATTTAACGTGTAATGCAGAGGGAAGTATTTTATCACCTTCTTATGATATTCATGCTCACAAGATTTTACATTTAAAACTACTACTACTATTACACTTCAAGAGTAATCAATGC
>JAOXYL010000090.1:8066473-8106754 GCA_028564955.1 Terapon puta | reverse complement strand
ATATGTGTGTGTGTGTATATATATATATAAATATGTATATATATATATATATATATATATATATATATATATATATATGTGTGTGTGTGTGTATATATATATTGTATTTTTGTATGTCTCATAAGATCAGGCTATCATTTGCAATGAATTTTTTATGTAATGCATGAAACCAACCACTAGGTGGAGGCAGAGTACAGTCTTTTGAAAGGTCGATGGAAATTCAGAGATCCATGTGTGGCTTTCTTAGCATGACGAGACGCGAGCGAAATGTGTCATAAAATTTTCTCTTAAATTCTTTACTCCTACATTACACCCACTTATAAAGAGTATAACATCTATTATTACAAATAGTTGCTTTGGCACATGCCTTGGCAGAAACTTTAGAAAATCTATTTAAGAAGCATTGTAAAGTCAATTAACTGTGACCACACTTTGCTTAAGGTGAGCTCAAGAGCTGAACCCCACACAGAGCAGATATATCTACATCCACAGACAGTCTTCTCGCCTTGTCCACTTCAGCATGCCAACTGTTTACGGGCCCACACTCCCCTTTCCAGGAGTCATACCGGGCTAGAGAGGGGGACAAAGGGCACTAGTGTCTACTCACTCAGCCAGACAACCCCACCCCTTACCCCACCCTGAGAGGAAAAACAGCTGGACCACTCCCTCCTCAGTCAAACAACCACACACATCTCCCATATTCTGAGACGAGTGTGTCCTGCGTCACTTCAGGTCCTCTCTGTAATTTTTTCATGTTCCAAGTCAACCAAAGTATGTCTCTTATGATAAAACTACGTAACAGGTTATGTGCATGTTTGCCAAATTAATAAATGTGTGCAGGGACAGTCTTACTGTTAAAAAGCATTTCACTCACATAAACTTCGATTTGGCCACCCGTGAATAATTTAGCGTATCTTTTGTTAAGCATTCTGAAGCAGCCATCACTCATTGTTTATTAAATGTTCCTGACAAAGCTTAACACTGTGAAGCCATCTTAAATTTGTTACTACTTTGGTTTTTGGATGCTCGCCCTGGATCAGCAAATCCAATTTATCATAATGTTCTGGGTGACATGGAAAAAATATTTTGTAAAAGTTGAAAAAAATCTGTGTGGTGTGACAGTGGTGTTATGTATTTGATATATTCATCAACTCGATTCATGTATTGATTTTTGTTTCCAGAAAAGCTATCATTCAGTGCCACCATGTAATAAAGGTCCATCAGTTTTTATCAAGCACTTTAACTATAGTACTTTGGTTCCAGCTTCTTCTGTAAAGGGGTAGCCAATTGAATCTTTCCTCATCGTGTATGAGGATCTGGTCTCGTACAAGACAGTGGCCGTGTTGACCATTCAAACTCAAGAAAATCCAAACACCCCAGGCTCTGTAAGCCCAAGAAACACTCACACCCGGGATGACTCGTGGCTTGAGCGGCCACGTACAAAGCTGTAACCCCTTACCATACTATTATAAATCCAGCTTAAGTGCATAAATGTAATGAAGTTCTGTAGTGGCGTCTTGGTGACACACACTCGAATCACTTTCTGCATTTGCTTGTGGAGGTTTTACCCGCAGATCGTGAAACAAGTTAACTGCCTGATGTACAGCTCCAACATTTTCATTGATGAAAACTACTATGGTGCGAATGAAGTTTGGTCTTGTTTTTTTAATTAAAAAATGATTATATATATATTATATATTTCATTGTTTTGGTCATTTGTTGGTGTACTGACTGTCAGTATGAGGAATATAGTTCTGATAGTGTTTCTCTTCCTCTGCAATGAGACACAGCCTTTTAAATATATTTTATTTCTGGGTGAAAGTCTGTCTGATAAATTTTTCCATTAATCTTTCGTCTTTAGAGTTTTTGGTTGTCTAAACTGAAGTATACAATTTACTTTTTTTTTAGTCCACAGCCTTTTGATGGTAGTTGTCTACCACACGGATGGCAATTCAGTGTTTGGCAAATGGCAGGCTGAGTCTTGGCAACTTCAAACAGACCAGGAGTCATAAAAGTTTGAGGCCTTGTTAGACCTGCTCTTTGTTTGAGATGTGGCGTGAGTTCAGGCAGAGGTCGTGACAAACCAGGTGCCTTTTGGGCCATTCGTACCTCCAGACCTAAAGGCTGTTGTTCGGACACAAACTTCGAGTCTGGATAATTATAAAAAAAATGAGGTGCTGGGAACAAGGACGTTTCAGTTCTCATGCAAGGCCTTTCACAGGTTAGAGAAGTGGTTTGAAATCCCTCATTACATGACATGAGTAACAGGTTTGGAGACAGAGCTTTGCCACTTCGGGTCCACATTTAGGCTCAATCCTAGCTCAGCCTACGATTGAAGACAAATAGCAGCGAAAGAAGACCGAACTGTCAGCCAACTGTTGCTGGTGCCAAAGTGGAAGATTGCTTCATTTCCACAAATTGATCAGCATGCCATGGAGCCCCACTGAGTCTGGATCTAAGTATTTGTGGCTTTGTCTTCAATTTATTCGGTTTCCATTACCCATCTGAAGGCCTTCACGACAAAAAACCCACCCCTTTCATTTTAAACCAGTAATGAGGAACATGATACATTTGGAATTACACTGCATTGGAATCAACGTGTTCTTCATTAATTTATCTTTTTTTTTTTTTTTTAACCAAACAGTTGTTGGCACGTTACAGAGACTTAGCGATATATCTCTATTTCTGAGTCAGTTTTTTTTCATTTTTTGTTTTTATGTTTTTCAGGAGCAATGGAAGAACTGGTCCCTATTTCCGCAACAGAGGCCGAGGGTCAGGCCCACCGCGACGGTCAGTGCCAGACAGAAAGGCTAAGTCACTGCCCTCACGTCCACATGGGTTTCCAGTTTTAAAAAACTGACAATTCTGTAGAAAGTCTTAACAATAAAAAATATTCAGATGAAGTTCACTTAGATCAATTAATTGCAGATCTACCATACTACAATGTTAGGATTAGGATTATTTCCTTTGTTTGAAGAGAAGCCCAAATATAAACCCACCAATATCCACAGGACTATTTTTCTGCACAGAGCGTATTTATTGTTGAACCCGTTGATTCGGTGGATTCACGAACTTCTTTGTTGTTGCTTATTTTTATAGAGAAGATCACTACAGGAGCTCTCCGCCAATGGCAAGCAAACGGGACCGCTCTCCTGCGAGGAGGGACGCCCAGCCTCCGGCCCGCTCGGGATCCAACACCAGCAACAGGAGCTTCTCCCCCGATGCAGACAAAGTCCATGCTCACCCAGAGAAGGCCCAGAGAAAGTGTAAGTATCAAGTCTTATGTGGATCTCAAATGGCTTGAGTTTACAGATCTGAAAAAAAAGTTACAACCTCACGCTGAGATCAGTGAAAAGTCATGACAGGAAGTGCTGTCAGCACGCCGATAAATGACACTAAAACACATTAGCAAAGTTTTTTGTGTTCATTTGGCTTAATCCCTATGAAAAAACTCAAAATGGCAGGGAAGAACTTGACTTTTTTAAGCTGCTCCCCTCAAAATGCTGGGCTGTCCCCTTTATTATTAGAAATTGGATATCTGATATTTTAGCAATCATTATATCCTCTTAATCTGATGCCATTTACCTTTTGAATTTCAAGCTGTAGTTAAGTATGTTTTATAACGCAAGATCAAATATAACACAGTCAAATTTGTCCAAATCCACCATGCACCCTCTTTTGCTTTGAAATCTGTTGCAGCAAACCAGCAGTACTGACTGACCCGCTGCTCAAGGGGATTTTATGACGTCCAATTACAAAGCACCACTCTGAACTACCTGACACTCTGTGATTGGCCACAGCCCAAAAACCTGAAGGAGCATAGATGATTTAATTGCTACAGTGAAGTTATATCAAATACATTGTCTGTCCTTGCTGCTGTCATGCCCCTTGTACAGACAACAATAGAGATCATTTTCCAATTTTACAGAAGCATACGTGAAATTAAAACACATAAAGGTATTAAGTCGTTCCAGGTGAAGCATCTGTTTTCAGCGGTGGTGTGTAATGTGAAGGGTCAGGGTTTGCTGAAACACGTTACAATGTTAATTACACCACACGCGCATTTAGAGGCTGGGAAAAAGGATACCCTTGGTTTATTGGGGTGGTTTGGCTTTGGATTCAGAACCTGACCTTTTCTTCAGTGAGAAAGTAGCTCATGCGTCGGCTTAACGATGTCTTCAAAATCACTTTGGGTCTGTCATTTTACATGCCTTCTTTTGTGACTTTAGCAGGCTTTAGAACTTCAATTAGCAACGCTGAGCTAATGAAATTTATGGATTCGCATTTTACTAAATCTTGTCTAAAAGTGCTCTGACATCAGCAGTATTATAAGTCTGAGGCAAACAGCGTGTGGACTGTAATTTCTCCAGTGCTTTGATTTCTAAGATGCATAAACATATTAATGTGTTGAAAGCTTAGCTCCATGTTGCACCACCCTTTGAAGAGGCAATAAAACTGTGAGAAAACAGTTGTACCTCCCACCTCCACTCTCCATCTGGGATACAAATTAGGCCAGCACAAAATACAAAAAAAATATGGTTCACAGAAGCTGTGTGCAGTGTCTTTTTAGTCTTTTGTTTAAAACTAAGTGATGGTTGATGATGGCTATTTTTGGTGAGTGATACAGAGGCTGGTACCATCACCTGCAATGCTTGGTTAAGTGTTCTCGTGAAGTGGCATCAGGGGAGCAGTTAAGGGACCTTTGGGGCCTTGGTGGACTGAATTATATTTGCAAAAAAATGTCTCTAACTATGTAAAATGTCACCTAGAAAGCATTTCAAACTAGGTGCAGTCTGGCTGTGGGTAACACATGAGCAGTGGCTGCACTCTGAGACATCCGGTTACTGAGGGTTTTCAGAAATTGTTTCAGTTTTAGTCAGAATTTAAATGGGATTATTTTAAATATGAGGATGCATTGCTCTCTGCAGTCGCCTCACGTTCCCTGACACACTGCAGAGAAATCAGGGTTCCTTAGGAGAACTATAGCAGGGAATGTCTAGTTTCTCCCCAATCATCGAAATCAGGGTTCTCTGTAAACACTTTGGACTTTCACATGTCACATAAACTAGTTTGTTTTAAACATACGCAGGTCTTCACACTGCTGTATGTCTCTATGGTCCAAAGTATAATTTGAGTATCTTGCCTTTTCTGAGTCTGCATGGGGTCCTGAAGAAAACGCCACCTGGAGACTTAGTCCCTGTTGAGGGACTCAAATTAAAATGGAAGTTTCACCTTAGCTCAGTCTTACCGCTATGGGAGATTCCTTCAGTAAAAACAAATAGTTTGGCCTTATTTGTTTTTTTCTAGACACATTGGAGCCAGCAGAAGACAATATTTCAATTTAGGCACAGCTGAACTCCTCGACCACTATTGTGTGGGAGGATCCGACAAGGGAGTATTTAAAAAAAAAACAAAAAAAAAAACACACAACGATTTATACTTTTCAGCTGCCTCATAATGACTCGGTTTCAAGATTGTACACTATGATAAGTGAGTGATTGTTTGATGTCTCACAGCAGAAAATAATTGTTCCCCAGGGTGTTTAAAAAAATGTTTTCTTTGTGGTATTTTGTAATTATGAGACAGCGTAGCGCAGAGAGTACGGAAAAGTGTGTAGAGAGTGAAATGCAACAAAGGTTCCTATCCAGATCTGGTCTGCGGATGTTATCGTGGCATTCATCACACACCACTGACCCGCCAAGAAGCTCTCCCAGGGTTTATTTTATTACAGAGTAAAATTAAATAGAAGAATGCTGTGGTCTTCCTAACGTATTGTTTAGATCAAGCTCTTTTTATAGCATCTCCCCTTTTATTTACCATAAATATCTTAAGAAGATTATCTGCTTGTTTGTTCGCCGTTCTTTTCATTTCCATGTGCCATGACACTTTCTCTGCAGATAAGCCCAGCGTGCCGACGAGTCACACTCCCAGCACCTCTGTGGAGGGGTCCCCTCACAGCTCAGCATCTTCAAAGGTAAAGCCGACATTTGAGGGCAATCTCAGGCATTATTTCTCTTGCAAGAAACACGTTGAACTGATCAAAATCAAACGCGTTAGCATGCACTGTATTTTCAATCTTGTACCAAGTGAAACAACTTAAAAAGATTTCAGTTAAATGAGCTTGAGTTGTGGAGGGGTTTTTCAGAATATCACTAATCCTATTTTAACTTAAATCGTTGCAAAGCCACATCTTTGGTGAAAAAAAAAAAAAAAGTCAGTCGCCAGCAAAAAAAAATGGAGTTTATTCTATACTTCTTGGAGTTGGTTGATCTTTGTAATCTTATGTGTCTTGTATATTGATGAAATATGTACAACTTGTTAATCCTAGGAACATGTCACTTAAAATAGGATAATAATGAATGCCTCAAGTAGAGAAGTAAAATAAAAAAGGAAATGTAGGTTATACACTACCATGAGTCTATATCATATGCAGTTATTGTTTCTTTTGCAGTTTTGCAGTAATCATGTAACTTTTGCATGTGAAGTTAAAATCCCCACTGTACATTGTTTATTGTACTCGAGCCAAGAACAGGCAATATACATAGTTCTAAAAAGTATAAGATAACAAATAGAAACAATAGGTTCTTTGATTTATGGACGTATAGGATATGTTACTGACTGACAACTGATGGTGTTATGTGTGTCATTGGGCTTTTACTTTATCTCAAACTCTGACGTGGATTCTTTAATCAGAGAGACCTACTGTGTACGGCTCCTCATTCTTGTTTACTGTCGACACGAGGCATGCATAGTGGCACGTGTAGGAAAACAAGAAGTCAGCGCTTGTAGGAGAGCAGACTTGTCTCTATTTGAAACACTTTGAAATCAGAACCAGCTTCTAAACCTGGTGACCTCAGTGCTAACCCTTCACCTTTGGCCCGCCAGGAAAAAACTTCTGCATCTGTAGCGGAGACGGAGGAGGTGGTGGCTGCCAGCATGGAGCCAAAGCTGACACCAGAGGACTTCAAGGCTTACCGGTTGGAGGCCATTAAAGCGAAGGCTCTGGAAATTGAGGAGGTAGTAGAAGTTCCTCGACATAACGAATTTGCTTCTGTGAATTCTCCTGACGCTTTGTTCCAGTGGCATTTTCCTCTCTTGTCTTTGGTAGATCTGAACCTTTATCCATTAGTATCACTAGATCTTTAATATGCTGCAAAAATGTCACCTTAACCACTTGATATTATGGAAGTCTAAAATCTTATTTTCGTAAAACAATGGAAAAAGCTGCCATGAGATTGACCCTTGTCACCTGACAACCTTTAGGAAATTGGCATGGGACAGGGAGTGTGGCAGTGGGCAGTTGTGGAGAGAAACTAAAATGGTGCCCTTGACGTATTGTTTAATAACAAGGACGTAGTCTTGTTCACTGGATTTGGGACTTGTAGCCCCAAATCTGATGTTCCTATTGGATTCAGCATATTGTGCGGTTGTTACATGTGTGGGCTTTACCCTGAGCTCGTGGTGGGTCACGTATCAAGATAACCCATTTAAACTGGTTTTGTGATTTGGCTGAGAGTCAAGGGGTTGATGTAAAAGGTATATAAATATGCGTTGGCTTGCTACAACTATATTTAAGAAACATTTTTGGGTGGAGAAAAGGAGGTTGAGTCAGCAGAAAAGTCCTTAGCACCTCAGGTTGTGATGCCTCTTGTGGCCTGCTATTTGGAGTTGCACTTTTCTCCCTCCCCTTCATCGCTCTGTACTACAGTACCACTTATCTGTTCCCGTTAAAGCAGGGCAGGAATTGCCCTGCAGGATGCAGGCGGCCCACCCACAGTGTGGTACGTCTCTTGGCATTAGCACACACATGCTTACCCTGCCATTTCCAACTGCCTCTACAGACGTGGTGAGAGGTAGAAACCTCTGCTGAGTCTTTACTGTAACATCTGCTCGAGGCTCAGTTAAACACACACTGATCCATTGCTGCGGTCGAGGGTTAGTCAAGTGTCTCACATACATCAAAACTAACCACTCTGTCCTTTCTATGCCCATGTTGGACTGTGTTTCTAATAAGCAAAGTCTTAATACTCTGTTGGCCTGTTATCCTGGACCGGATCATTCAGAAATGGATTTGTCACACCAGCATTGTCCCCTGTTTTTCAGCCAAGATTGTGTTGTAATGCATACTTTTGTGGGTGTTCCAGATTTTAAATTAAATAAGAAACCTCAAACAAACTCACTGACACAGTAACCATCCCTGCTTGTCATAAGATATCTCAAAATATCCAGTAATTTCATTACAGGCATAATGACCAGCATGCAGTTGTTTTGTAAAACTTCGTCATCAATTCTACAGTCTCTTTCTTTGTTATGCAACAGATGAGCAACTGATCATTCTGACCACGGAATGTAAATTTACAGCAGGAAGTCAGAAAATACCCAATCAAAACGTAGCTAAGTGCCTGGGAGTGATTTCAAGACAAGCCCATTCATCATCTCAATCAGCACAAATGAAACATATCCATTTCAACTATTAGCCCCTCCATCTAGAAGTCCAGTTTGCAGCTTGAGTGATTAAAATGGCTCTTTTAATATCCCCTAATGTGTACCAGCCCTCCAGCCATTACCCTACTTCCCTTATTATGCAGGACCCCTGCCTGCATCAGTGCTCGTTTGAACAGAGCCTCACTAAATGTCCATGTGAGTGCCTTATGTATAATCTCACTCAAACCCCCCAACTTCTCAACCCCCATCTGGCATCCCAGCACACACTCCTGTCGGTATGTTCACAATTTGTAACTCCACAAACATCCGATTTGGGTAGAAGCCAACCCAAGGTTGCTCCTTAAGGCCCCTAGTGTTGCTGGTTCTCTTGGGGCTCCAGCCCGTCCTGTGTGGCCCCTCAGTATCAGGCTCAAAGATCAGCTGGCTCCTACTCCAGGCAGGGAAGTTAGGCAAAACCTCCCTGCGAGCTTTTCTCACAAAATACAGAGCACACTCAGGTCAGAAGCACCCTTCCTGTTTGTTCAAGTAACATAGGAGTAGTTTTCACAAAAATAGCAAATTGTATGAAGTCAAGTCGTGATTATTCAGTGCTTTAATAAAAGTATAATGATGCTCTTCACCTCACACAAATGTATATGCATGGTCATGTGCATGGAAGTGCACAATAGGTCTACTACGGGGGAAATCTCTTCATTTGAGTTCACAGTTCATTATGAGACCTCTTTTTTTCAACCCTTTTTAAGTATGGAAAGCCGTGTGTATGGGATATCATGAGGTGAAAATGTAATCACTGTCAACGAAGGCTGTAACCGTGGAAAAGCTTAGAAAGGTTTTGTTTTGAAAAATGGGAAACATAATCAGCTCTAAGTGATTAGAGGGGCATTGGTTTGTTGGACACACACCACATGTTTGCTTCTCATTTAGCCTGTTTCCTCTCACATCTTCTAACCTGGAACCAATTTTAGCTCTCCTAAATAATGCTCACTCTGTAAAAATGTTTATTAAAGTAGAAACACTTAGTGTGGAAATTGAAATCTAGTTTTTGTGACGATAAATTGGGCCGATCTTATATGGTTAAAGAATAGCTGAAGGGAAGGGACAGCTCACACAGTGTGTAGACAAAAGTCAAACCGGTCTTGTTGAAAGAAGCTGACCCAGAGCTCAGCTGGCCACACGTGTCGTGCGTCTCTCGCTTCCTTGTGGTCCAGGCTGGAAGACTGTCATTATGTTGGCCGCAAATTCGCTTGACATGATCTGCAGACATTAAATCATCAGGCTGAGTCCAAACATCCTACAGTCTGGGATATTTCTGTTGGAGATTACGTGACCTCCCTTCCTGTCTGTGTGCATACAATACACGTTGTGATACAATGATGATAACCTGTATTACTGTTATACTTGTGATTTTTTTTTATCCAACCAAAACTTCTTAAACGATATTTCCCTGCAACTGGAGCAGACATTGTTACAAATTAATGTGCAGTTGCGCAAAATGGGGGTTAGAGATGTGGGAATGAACAGATAGGTGTGCATCAACTATGTGAACATGCTGTAGCTAGTTCACCAGGGGAATTATCAGAGAGGGAGACAGACAGAGAGAAATGATATTAAAAAAAGCCATGAGGGAGGGCTGAAGTTATCTAGGGGCTTGAGGCATTACATTTTTACATCATTGTAATTAGCAGGTAGAGCAGAAAATAGAGACCCTTAATTTTCTCACACAAAGTTTTTTGTCTGTAATTTTATCATTTCAAGATAACGTAGCCCACTTTAGGTCTAGCCTGACACAGTAAATTGTGCACCTGGGATTTTTTCCCTCCCCAACAGGTACCGCTCTTGCAGCCCTTCCTTTTGCTTAAAAACACACATTGTTTTCATCCTTATTGTTCCAAGCTGATTACCATACTATTTTTGTTCATTCGACCTTTGCTATGCGTCCAGAACACCACCAAGCCAAGCTCACTCACAGATTTTTATGCAAAACATCAGCTTGATACTGAATGACTGTGTCTTATTTCTTTGACAGCCCAAAATTGTATATTCTTTCATTTCTGTCCCAGAAGTGACAATTGTACTTCAGAAAATCATATATTACACATACTTTTTTGCTTTTGCAAATCTTTAAACTATTCTGGTACAGTCAAATTAATTTACAAAACTCTTGTGATCGCTATACAAATTGATATACACAATCAAGAGTTAGCCTAGATACACATTTTGTAATGTGTATGTAGGCAAAGAAACAGCAGCTGTGGTTTTTAAATTTCCCCATAGCTGACAGAAGCCTGGAATAAAGCCTTTTAACCGGTTAACCTCACATTCTGCTCAAGACTGGACACTGATTTAGGCTGACAGGCAGCATTTTTCATTTCAAAGTTACCAAAGCTGATGGTGTGTGTTTAATTGCATTTAACAGACAGTAAATGTTTCATGAGATACTGTCAATTAATTTTGCTCTACAACCATGGCCTGCATAGTCCACATTCCTACAATGGTTATGTGGTCTGAGCATGACACAGACATACCATTCTTCTAAGTGTGCTCAAACTGTTTGATTAAATTGCTGCTTTGAAGATATAGGTCATATCTCCTGGCACTCAAAAATAAGATGCCAGTTATAAAATATGAATCCTTATGCAAAAACAGGCATGTTATAGAGTGTGTAGCCATAGTGAACATATTAACCTCCCAAAACATAGTCTCTATATTAGCCTATTTTGTTGATTTACTTGTTGTGGTCAGGGGAGTGGTTGTTTTAAGCCACAGAGAAGCCTCCTATCTGCCCCAGTGACTCCCAATTTGTGGGGAGAGGCGATCTGGGCTGCGTTAACTAAACCCTGGAGGACCCGATGTCCCAGATTGCTCCTTGTTCCTGGTGTAGCCCTAAATCTCTTGGTAGCTTCAGTGCGGAACCCCACATTTAACTTTTTCTCCCCAGGTGATAAAAGATGTTGTGAGCTTGCACCTGGGACTCTAATAAAGAGCTTAACAACCGTTTTTGGGTCAGCTGTAAAATTTGAGAGGGATGTGAGAGCTTGTTACAATGTGGTGTGAAAGAATGTCAGAGCACCAGTAACACGCTCTGACACCTCGTGTCCCTTTGTTATGGCCGCACAAGCACTTGAGTAGGATTGCATACACACACTCACACACCTGTTTCATGGAATACACCAATTTACCAGAACTGGGTTCATTAAGTTCAATGTAAGATCAGTCTGTAGAATTCAAAGAGCTGTCAGATAAGAGGTGCTCACCTATTTGTGAGGCCTTCCCTTAGTAGACTGGTAAGTAATATGAGTAAATTTTAAATGACACAATTTTGGTGTTGTGTCTTGATTTGGAAACTTGTCAAATAACCGCACAATTACAACACAAACTTCAGTCAGTTGATTTGAGTGGGTTTATGAGCTCTGTGTGCAGAAACAACCCAAAACAAACAAAAAAAAGATTAACCCTGCAATTGAAATTGTACTAAATGACATGTGCCCAAAGGAGAACCCTGCTGTTAATGTGCCATTCTCTTTGTTGTTTCATCAATACATGCGTGTACCTGTTGTATTTATAATTATGAATTTTAACATTCCTTTCATGCTTATGTGCAGCATTACAGGCAGGACTGTGAGACATTTCGCACCGTGGTGAAGATGTTGGTGGCCAAGGAGCCCAGTTTGGATAAGCTGCTACAGGCTCCGCTGGATGAGAACTTGTTGGAGACCAAACAGCGCTGCCTTGATGCCCTCAGACAATTTGTGAAGGAGCTGGATGAGGTATTAGAGCAGCCGGAAAAATCAGCTGACCTCAAAACAAAAAACCGAAGTGACAATACGGAGTCCTAAAGTCTTATTTTAAGCTTCTTCATCATTACGAACTTTATCAGACATTACATGAGAATATACAGTGATTGAGCTCATGCATGTTATGCAGACTATAGTACCCACTTGCATGCAAGTCTTAATTGGTATGCACACACCACTTTGGACATAATTCATTTTGACTTCACTTTGACTGTTTTATCATGAAATGGGAAGCTTCTGTGGCTTAGCTATACATTGTCCAATCTGCAGTAAACTTTCATAATACTCCATCAGTTTCTACATGTCAATATTGAATCGTGGTTTTGGCTCCGGCAACCGGAAGCAATCCTTTTGTGTTATAATATGTATTTACTGAGTTTTGTCTAGTGCAAGATAGTATGGACAGAAAAGGGTAATGATTAGGAAGGAGGCATGCTTTTACAGCAGTGTCGGGAACCTATGGCTCGCAAGCCAGATGTGGCTCTTTTGATGGCTGCATCTGGCTCGCAGACAAATCTTTATTAAAAAAACTATAACATTAAGGCCGGCTCCAGAGCTGCATGCGGATCTTTGAGTGGCTCCTTATGGCTCGTGGCTCTGGAAGTTGATTAGACAACCCAGGTAACTGACGAGTAAGTGGACGTCTCTGTGCATTGTGCGTCGGAACATGCCGCTGTACGCTACCCTTTATTTTTACTGTATGGGATTCTTGCTTTACAGGTTTTGGTGAATAAAACCAAGTAGATCAATTGATCTATTGAAAGACAAATACATTGTTTATTTTGATCTCTTACATCCTCTCACCCAGCACTTCTTCAGATGAAAGCAGTACACCCAGAGGTCCATCGTTTGCCCCCGAACAACAGGAACCCTTCCATGCCCCCCACCAGCACCCCCACCAGTGGGAGGGA
Organism: Terapon puta; assembly: GCA_028564955.1. Lineage (NCBI taxonomy): Eukaryota > Metazoa > Chordata > Actinopteri > Centrarchiformes > Terapontidae > Terapon > Terapon puta. The sequence continues at coordinate 8,093,604 of JAOXYL010000090.1, read as the reverse complement.
ATACTGAATACTGCGACTTACCCTGGAATCCATGTCAATGAAACTCAGAACTTTGGTATGCTGTTGAATGCATCAAATAGCCATCTCCGCAATCTAGAGGGAGTAGCTTTAGCTACCAGGAAAAGTGTGTAAAATTTGAGTAACAAATACTACCCTGAGCTGAAATTTAAGGTCCACAAACAATGGCAACCCTATCATTCATAATTGACCTCTTTATGCCCAAACATGTAGAGCATGGAGTACTGTGTGGTATCACACAGAGGATGCCCGAGGCAGGATAAAAAAAGGAATGGGCAGGGAAGGGAACCACGAGATGAGCTCAAACAAGGAAGACACAAAGTGCCCTGTCCGCCGCCTCCTGTGGAATCAGCACCCCAGTTGCTTGGATTAAATCATTTTTATTGACCAATTTATTGTCATAATTCCTAAAACACTCCACAGGAACAGATACCCATTCAGTCAAGAAACACTTTCCTACAAAAACCCCCCTACAAAACTGCCGTTGACCAAGTAGCCTCCATAGTTCTAACCCCAGGACAAGATAAAAGGACCTAGACAAAAAGTGCTTTAGAGAGAAGAATTGCCTTGATTCAGAACTAACCACTCTTGTCCTGATGTTGAGATCCAAACTACGAATGACAATGACTGAAAGAATGTGCCTTGATTTCTCACAAGGAATGGCCTGCAGAATTCAGTTCTCAAATCAAGGAGGAGAAACAGAAGAAAACCTTGACTTATGATGGCTTCACTAGCTTTATTGCCAAGAGACAACATCAAGTCTCAGTTTAGGCCTTATAGCCTAGATGTAACATAAGGTTACAAGGTTCACCAAGACAAGACCAACATTTGAACAACCAATAGAAAGCTACAGCGGTTTGACAAACCCACAAAGACTACAACCAAGGCTGCACAAGATAGGGCTCTCTTGGATAAATAATCACTCAGAATTGGGACCAGATCACAATCAGTGGGATCCCAGAGTGGAAAGAGACACTAGGACTTTCTGGTGTGACCTGATCCACATAACCACCCCTGAACAGTGGAGAAACAGATAGGAGTAACACGAATAGAAAGAAAGACATTATGCAAACTGAGGAGAGAAGGAGAAAAGAGATCAATCAGTATCTGGATGAGACACTGGCACCTTGAAGAGGACATTCTCTTAATCTCTAAGTGGGAGAGAGAGAGAGAGAGCATGGTGGCTTGTAGCTAACAAAAGCAAAAACAGCACAAGGTTTTGAGAAATGCAGTTATAAAGAAAGTTTACAGTTTGGTAGTTGAATTCTAAATAGTTGTGGCTACAATTTCACTGAAAGACAGTGTTCCACTCCCACCCTGAGCAAAATGAAAACTACATCATAGCCTTATAAAGAAAACCACCAACCACACCACACCTTCAAGTCAGTGGATGAGCAAAGACTGAATGCTGTGAAAAACTATAAAGGGACTGAATTGTATCCCAGAGACCTAGAGATAAAAGATGTTTTAAACTTTAAATAAATTACCACTAATACATTTGCAGGAACCAAACACAAAGATACAGAAGAAAGAAATTCTGTCTTTGGACCATTACTTAATACTTAGTTATTGAACGTACATTTATATCATGTAAATAATATAGTTGCTTTGACCAGAATACATGCATTTTAAGTCATACATTTATTATGTTAATAACATAGTTTCCATTAACATTATCTTACAAGACAATTTCAACCTTGTTTGGGCACTGTATGGGACACCGATCACTAATGCACTGTCTTTCCCCTAGACCATTAACCGAGGGGCAGACGGAGCAGATCAAGGCAGTCCCCACACATCTTCCACCAACCACCCAGAGAGAGAAGTGAATTTTCCACAACTATGTTCCACAACCTCCACCATCACTGATGGAAAACAAGGAGGAGGAAAGCAACCTATAAAGACAGGAGACTTTGTCTCTGTCCCAGATGAGAATGAAGGACAAGGAAGAAAGCAAACTTGGAATACAGGGACTTCCACTCCTGTACCAGAAATGTATAGTCCTAGACCAGAAGATGGCCACTCTGAACTGATGAAGTTGTCAGAGAGCCCTGCCTCTCCTGCTCAGCAAGACCGTGTTGATGACCTTCCAACACGACTGCAGTTATACAACCAAGAGGGTGAAAAATTCAGCAATACATATCTCTCGGATCCAAAGACTTGGAAAGACATATCATACGCCAGACCAGGATGGATACCAAACCGCCTGCCATATCTCCAACCTGGCTACCAGTATAGTGAACTCAAAGCTAACAGTTCTGTTGTCTTCACTAGAATCCCACTAGAGCCAAAAGGAAAAGGTCCAAAAAAGATTGGCTGTGGAGTTACCTTTTATAACCATGTTGAGGGTCCTTGGTGTGAGGTCCAATCTGAGAATGGGAACAGGATCTGTATTCTTGCAGCCCCTCCACAACACTCTCCTCTGCTAAATACCCAGATCATACCTCTGATGAGGCAGGGACCACCAGAGCACCATATAAGAGATAGTGTTAAAAAAGGGTGTGATGGAAAAAAGACGGAGGTGGGCGAAGTGTCGCTACCAAACTTTAAATACACTTCAGTATTAAAAATAAACCAACTGAGTCAAAAGAGTTCAAATGTGAAGACGGGTTTATTAATAAACAAGTTTAAAGATCCCGAGTCAGTTCGAGGAGCGACTGGATCTCAAATACATGAATCTTGCACATATACCCATCCTTACTCCTATTGTGGGCCCAGTATTGGGAAGATGTTTGACTAATTCAGTGGTGTTCTGCATTGGTATTTGGGAAGACCCTTTGTTTCCACATGTATCCTTTTCTAGTATGTCCCTGCTTTTGCAGTGCATAATAGTGTCAACTAAGGCTAGCTAAGGCATTAGCTATGTTGTTGCCTAAGGACACTTTCAAATTATTCTATGGCTGACACACTGTTATTTCTAAGCATCAGTGATATTGGTAAAAATATTAAGATGTTATTTATTTGGAATAATAAGGCATACATCTTTAACATGTTTGATTTAACATTGATTTAGTTTGCTTTACTGTAGTTTTAACTTGTCCTGTAACCTCATCTGATTTACAAATTGCTGCTTGATATTAAACAATGTAATGATGACACTATTAATCATGAATATATGCCACAAGTGCAAAGAATGCATTCTGCCATTGGTTGGAGGATGGACTTAGCTGAAACATTTAAGTACAAGGTACTTAAATTTACTGTATGGGATCCCATACCTTCCTTTCTTTCTACAGTGTACTCCAACTCACCTCTAAAACCCTTCCTTTTGTCTGATCCCCAAATTGATCAAATTCTTTTTTTCTCAGCTTGAATTTGGTTGGCACAGGTAACATGTCCAGACCTCCAAAAAAGCCTCAAGGTGTCATACTCTATGCCCAGCAAGAAGTCGCCATTTTGACTTAAGTGTTTTTTGCCTAGCACCATGTGGTGTGCACAAATGAACATTTAACCCCTTCATGCAATGTCCAATATTGTTGACAATATGTATCCATATCAGGCAACCTCCACTTAATGTACTGGTACATTCATAACTCACTTGTAGCACTACTTACTGGCAATGCAGATAATGCTGCTTATGCACTGAAACGTAACTTGCATTCAAAATTTAATGCTGCATTAAATAATAGCTCAAATTGTTATGTTGTTGCAAAATGTTATAAAATACTTATAGCATCGCAAGTCAAATATGAAGTGCCTCACTAAGTGAAATGCACAATGTATAATGTTTTTTTGAAAACTGTAATTATGTTTGTGTTTTTGCAATGTATCAGTGATCAATTACAGGTGCCATCCTATTGATAAGAGCACTAGCAAAAAAAGCCAAATAATGAAACCCTTCTATCACAATATTTCATTCAGTCTTAAGTGATATGTAACCTACTATGTTGTGCTTCCTGTACCTATATCTCTTTGCAATGCAAAGATGGTACTGGAAGCACCTGACACGTATTCTTGAACTAGAATCAAAGGTTCCAACTCTAAACGATGAGGCAACTTTTTTCTATGTGTAGATCCTGCAGTTTTGTTTTTTAGCATTTCCTATGAATTCAAGTCAAACAACCAATCTTAGATTTTTTGTTAAACATTTGTAAATAAAAGTTAAAACCCTGAATGAAATCACCTTCGCTTGTTTTTATATCCAATAAATACTTTTTTGCAGGAAAAGACAACACAAATCATGATATATTGATAATTTTATTACAATTATCGTCTATCTTAGCCTTATATTCCAGTTTGTACATTTATACAGATTACAATGATTTGCTTACATTACAGTGACCCATAAATACACTCATCCAGGCCCTTTATTACACACAGTGCTTCTCTTATGTTACTGCTGCATAAGCCTGGAAAAACCCATTTGAAGAGCTTGGGTCAGGGGCAATTTGTCATTAATTCTGACATAATTTCTGACACCCTTATGGAAAAATGTCTTTCTGTGTCTGTACCGACTGCCAATAGCTAAATGTTAATGCCATTGTGGTACAAAGCAAGACACGAGCTCAGGGGTATAAAAATAGCCATTTTGTGTTTTTTTTTTAATTCTACAATATATACATTAATATCTTCACTGTTAAATAAACACAGTTAAGATTGTGATTTATAAATATGTATTACTCTAAAATACTTTGTTACTCTACTGGTAGTTTGTAATGCTACATGTACACCTATGGAGTTTCAGAATAAGGGCTTGCGTCATTGCACAACAATCTTAGGAAACTGAGTGCTGTCAAACATTCAATAGCAAGCAGACTGTTATTGCATTTTAAACTGTGGACATGAGAGGCAGGGATGAATGGCATAGCATTACCCAAAGCTGGGGATAAGAGTATTTAAAGTCTATGAAATTATACAGTTTTTCCCTTTGTGCCCTTTCTTCTTTTTGGACTTAGTCCGTTGGCCATAAGGAGACGAGGACATGCCTGCCACAGGGCAGGGCAAGTCGTCAGTATAGTAATGTCTGTGGGGCCTGGGCTGCGGGATGGGCTGTCCTAAGAAAAAGCCTTCTTCTTCAGAATCAGAGGATGAAGAAGAACATGTGGAGCACCAGTCATCATCATCCCCGTACAGCCCCATGAATCTCCCCATGGCTGGGCCCTGTAAGCCATACTCTGACATGGCAGCAGGATTGGGGTGGCCATGAAAGGCTTGGCGGCCCTTGGTGCTGAGAGCATTCCCTCTGTGGTCCACTTTGTAGTACATTTGGGCCCTGTCCTTGGGCAGAAGGTTGAGAGCATTGTCAGAACGAGACTTGCGACTGCGATGCCTTCTGTGGTGGTGATGATGTCGACCAGAAGGAAGTTCCTGGCTCTGTTCCTCAAAGTGGTACACTCTCCGGCGAGTCCGTTCACTCATTGGTGGTTGGCGCACTGGAAGATCACAATAATGACCATTGTCCACCACATCATCAGAGAATTTGACTTGCTGCGGCTTAGATTGTGAACGTGTCCTCCTGAGGGCAGGGACATGAGGTTTAGATCTGTCCTCTGGCAGAGGCACCTCCTCTTCCTTTGGAACACTTTCCTCCACCTCCTCTTCCTGTTCAGATACAAGGCTCTTCAGGGAATTTGCACTTCTGTGTAACATGGAGGAGTTGAGGGTTCCCATGTTACTGGTTTTCTCACAGTCTTCTGTCTCCAGTTCATTGAAGCCTTGCAGAGAATACACCAAAGGTCTATCTTTACTATCACCATCTACTGAGGCCCCTGAGGAGGAGAGGGGAAAAAATTAAATATTTGCACATGGATGTTTTAAAAAGCAACTACTGCCATCGCAATATTCAGAAGGTGGATTGGAATAATACTGCTACATACTACTCACCAGTAATATTAGAAAGTGCCAGTGAGTCCATCGAGTCTCTGACACTCTGGTCTGTCTTCTTGAATTCATCTGTGATACATTCCAAAGAGTCATTATACCATTGCCGCTCCTCTCCCTGGAAGCTTCCTCCAGCACCGTGATCCAACTCCAACTCCTGGATCTTTCTGCTGCTTGCTGGGCCTGGGTGGCTACCGTAGGCTGAATCACCTAGTCCATCCTGTGACTGGGTCCAGTACATGTCAGCTTGGTACTTCTTACTAGCCAAGCTCCCTCTGCCTCCTACACCACCACTGCCACCTTTTGAGGACTCCTGCTTCAACTTAACATCCTTCTCAGCGATCCAGAAATCTGTGGGTCTAGAGTCATTGGCCTGCTGGAAGACCCCGTGTTCCCCAAACTTTAATAGCAGTTGAGTCATGTAGTCTTCATGCTCAGCCCACTCCTCCTCCTGGTCTTCAGGTGCCTCAACCTCCTCACCACGTCCTCTCCAGAAATGCTCATCAGATAAATTCATGTGGGCAAGCTTGTTGGTTAGTGTGTCATCAGCGTTTCCACTGAAGCCAGGGAACTTATAGTTGACAGAGGGTGAGAAGAGGAGCGACTGTCTGCATTGGTCGGCTGAGCGACTGCTCTTGCCCATGCGCACACTGCGGCGGGATTCACGTGATCGTGCTGACTGGAAGGCAGAGTCGGAGGAGTCAGAAGCATGCACATCTTCTCCGAGACTGCAGGCCTTGGAACAGTAAATGCGGCCCTGGTGTGGCAGGAAGGGGCAGCCCAGTAGTGAGCTCTTACACTGGGCACAGCTGAAGCAGCTCTCAGTGGCATGCCAGTGGAGCCCATCATAGGTCATCTGAGCATGATCAACACCTTAAAAAGGGCAAATGTTGTGATGGTTAGGAATACAACTCAAAAGGCTAGACAATCATGACTGGTGTTTTATTTTAACTTTAGAAATCATCATCTTACCAATGTGTTCTCCACAGGCCTCACAGTACTCTGCATAAAGAGACTCAAAGCAGCCACAACAGTATGGTCTGCCATCCTTCATGATATAGCGCTGGCCTCCAAGAATGGTCTCACATTCAAAACAGGAGAAGTGCTTCATATGCCAATGGCGTCCTTCTGCTTCTGTGCACTCATCAGCGAAGATAATCTGTAGACATACATGTACACTGGATGAGACAAGACTGCAATATTTTGCTTTCCTGGCCATCATCAGTCTACATATTGATGTTGGATGTATTTGAGACAGATGAGATGTGAATTAAATGTTATTACTATCCCAGAGGAATTTTAAAAAGCCATAAGTTTCAGGCTCTGAATGTTTTTCCTGCATTACAGTGTTTTCTCTCAGTATTTCAGTAATGTGGTTTTACCTCATCACAAGCTGAGCAGCGTGGTTTTAGCAGTTCAGCATGGTGCCTTCCACAGTGTATCTTTCCATCGTGGTAGAAGTAGATCAGATCCACCAGCAATTCACTACATGTGGAGCAGGCAAAGCATGCAGGATGCCAGCACAGCCCAGGGCCCGCCCTTGAGGTGAATACTGCCATTTCTCCACCATTGATGTTTTCAGCACACTGAAAATGCAAGCATGATCACAAGGTTCATTATATCACACTGGAATGATGCATGGGTAATTGAATGACCGTTATTTTGGCTTCAGGCCAAAATGTGCTGTAAATGTAACACAAAGTTCACATCCATTGTATCTAGAACATCATATGACTTTCAAATCAATTTGCTCTGTCGATTAGGGGGTAATTATGTGGCTCATCTATGTGTGCCAGCCCGTCAGTTTGTCCTAAGCATAGTCATCCCAGGGTGGCCATCTTGTTTTTTCTTCTTGACCAGTGCTTTAAATGAGGCAATGACTTATCATATCAACTACAGTGGATTTGGATAGGAGAGGTAGTTCAAAAAAAGAAAACATAGTTCTCTTGTGGACAGCTACATCAAGTGTTTTGATACGGCTTCTGGGCATCCTATCGCTGCTCAATAATCTTTTCTTCATTTCTTCGTTAAATACTAATTGAAGCATTGTCTTGAGGCACTTCAAATCACTCAGATGAAACATTAGTTTGCATGGCAGCAAATCTGGCGTGTTTAGGGATTTCTTTAATACCATGGCTGACACTGAGATCTTAATATTTGCTTTTTGGCTAAAACCGGATCCTGATTAGCCAAATACTCATGGAGGTGATGTGCAGAGGAATGGCAGCAAATCAATTTTTCAATACAATAGTTTGAAAGATAATGGAATTTTGAAAGAAAATGGCTTAGCTTTACACCACCACCATACTCTCAGTCATTTCCAGTTGTAAATAATAGATGCAGAAGTCAGGGAACGTACATGCTCACAAATGCTATTCTGAACATTGCGGGGCAGCAGTTTCACTGTTCCCCTCCCCAGTGCTTCCTTCTTCCTCTGGACACTGAACATCAGTAGCTCCTTCTTCTCCTCCTCACTGAGGGACTGGCAGTAACGCACCTAAGAAAGAGATAAATAATGGATAAGAAGTGATTCAAGAGACCTTTTCATATTAGACTCATTGAAATATCCTATTGCAGACTGTTAGTTACTAACAAAAGGTTAGAAACTTAGGTAAGTACGGGAGAGGGCTTAGTACATACCAGAGCATGCTGAACAAAGGCAACTCTTGACCCCAGCTTGCCCTTCCTACACCCCCTACATATCTCCACCCACAGTCCCTGATTGAGAACATCATTTTTACAACAGCCCTTCTTGATGTTTCCCAAAGTCTTAACAAGAGGGAAAGCAGACGTTTACACAAACAAGGCCTGTGTTTAGAGTGAAATCAAGAGTACGGGCAACAAAGGAAGAGAGACAGCCAAGTCGAACTGTGGTGCCACTGCGGTGGTGGCATCACATAAAGCCTCTTTCAACCAGCATCCCTCTCTCCCACTGAGCAGTCCTCGTAAAAACCACTGCTATGACAGGAATCCTGCTGGTGGGGGCTACCAGCAAACATCATAAAATCATCAAGTCAAAAGTCACATTGTGCCCGCAATACATGTCTACAAGATTGCGGAACAAAAATCCCCCGGTGTGATGTCAACGTGAATGCCAAGGGCTCACATTAGTGGGATGGCATGGAGCTGGTGAAGCTGTTAATGCTGTGGGTTTGGAGGGCAGGGACAGATATGGCCACTCAAACAAAATGGAGAGGAGATTTTTTTTGCAGCTGTGGTGTAAAAAAAAATGCTGGGATGGATTTTATGTTACTTAAGTCATGTACAATGCAGACAAAATATTCTCACCTCATTATCATGTGGTGGAAGCTGGTAAAGCAGCTGCTTGATTCTAAACTTCTCTCCTGGACTGTTGACATAGGGGATCTTATCCTCAGGCAGACAGGAGAAATATAACTGGACCTGTGGAAATGATGACATTGAGTTAAGTGATCAGTTTTAGGAGTACTGTCTGACACAAAGCTGGAGAAAGGAAAACGCCTAGGTACTGGGCTTTGGTGACACAACTGAAAAACAGTTTTGAAAAACTCTCAAAACATCACCACGTGATGAGATAAAAAAAACATTTTAGTTTGAAAGATTCAATAAACCCCACAGAGGACAAATGATATATTTTCAAGAACGTGTGATCATTGATCACAAGCATAGAGCTGAGAAGTTCAACTTTTTTAAACCCCAAATTTCATCAACTGAATTGCAGCAGTATATTATTTTCATGATCTTGGACAGAGGCATCTTTATGAACACCAGTCCTTTTCCAAGGGGAACTAACACATTAATTTGCCATGAGACACATTCTGGGACAGCTCTGTGTAAAGTGTATGGAAGACTGACTTTGTGGAATCAAAGTGTCTAACCTCACCCTCAAATCAGCTTTAATTCACCAGGACAACACATGGCATCGTTTCTCTTTGAAGACAGAACTGGAAGAATCATTTTCTTCATAAATCTGCACTAAACTAGTCAAAACAGGTCAACAGGTCAAATCAGTTTAAAGGTTGTATTTTCCAGTCATATGCTTGTCTCTATAGGGACAGGACAAAGCAGCCTGTCACGGTGGCACTTTGACCCTTTGGGCTGACCACTGAAAACTAAACTTTATGAGGGAGGGGCTATTACAGCCTGCCAGATAAAGAGGTGGGATGTGCTTGTCTTGTGTTTGGTGGGGGGGGGGGGGGGCTTCCTGCAGCTTTGGCCGTCTAGAAGGGAGGGTAACAGCAATTTACCCTGACAATCAACCCAGCGTTTGCTCCCCATCATAAATTATGCACATTTTCATGCTGCTATTACCCCTCATCCACCTCCCTGGGGGCTGATGAACAGTCAGCTATCACCCATCCCCTGTGTGTTTCTTCACTGTAATGATGACCCATAATACATGGCCCATTCAGGGCAATGGCTGCAGTAAAGACATTACAGTTGACCCATGCATTACCAAAACAAAAGATTCCGCATGTTTGGGATTTAAGGCTCACAGCTCTCTGCAAACTCATCTCTTCGTGCCCATTTCTCCCTCATTGCTTCCATGTGTGCTGTTTAACAAGGGAAGTGGGATAAGAAGGCGTGGAGAGGAGGAGAGAAATGCAGTAAGGAAAGAGAGAAATGAGGGAAAAAGAGGAAGATTTTGGAAAAGTGCCACATCACACTGGATGCCCTGCGGCCACGGCTAACAGCCCTGCCTGTGTGCACGAGGGAGACGGCTTGTTAAAAGACGGCCCCTCGATTCCTGATCCTGCCGGCAGCAGAGGGCTCAACCCAAGTCCTCCTCTTAGCAGATCTTTGATAATCACAAGCAGACATTGCCATACCGCAGTTTGTAAATAAAAGTACACACATCCTGCCTGCAAGTGGCTGCCTGGTAAAGCCTGACAAGTCTGCCTCAAACAAAGAGACCAAGAAAAAGTTTTATGAAATATGTTGCCTGTCCCATTGGTACCATTACCCAGAGACTCTAGTTGCTATGTTATTCAGTAACGTGCTGAATGGCATTTATCTGGGCCAGGCAAGTGGGCTACAAGGGAGTTAAAATTAGGTCAGAGCTGTTTTTATTCTCTGTAAGGAGGATACGCCATTATCACTGTAGTGATTTGGGGGAATAATGATACTAATGATAGGTGAGATTAGCAATACTCTACGTTACATTTTTCTTGTAGTACAAGACGGCCAAATCCAAACTTCTTCAACTCAGAATGCCTCCATGCATTTCCTGAACTATAGCAAAAGGAATAGTCAGTTGTAACTATAAGTAATGTGATGCTCACCTGTTCAGGCCTAAGGCCAGGTGGTACCCAGGCATACTCCTCCAGCGCACAGCCTGAGTCATCATCAGAGGTGGAACTTCGTTGGAAGCCAGAGGTCAGCTTACTGACTTTCTGCTCCATCATCAAGTCTCGTTGGCGCGCCCCACCCTGGAAGCCAGCCGCTGACACTGCCGCACTCGCCAGGCTCATCAGGCTCTCTTTTTACTAGACAGACAAAGCAAAAAAGCGAAGGATGGGTGGTGGGGGAGGAAGAGTTGGGGTGAGGATAGGAAGAGGAGGGAGGATTGAAGAGGACAAGAATACGAAACGTTGGTTAACAAGCCATTACATCAACCAATCCCCACATAATGCTTTCCTCACCCCATCTAATCCATCTCTCATGTCGATGCCATTCCCCTATTCCCCTAACGTTAACCACCAGCTGAATCATACCATCACTGTCTCTTTCATGAGGCCCACAGTCCCCCTCTAAGGCCCATTATGGTATCTGAGCAGGCTTTTCTTGGTTCACTTCTGGTGATGAGTCTACTTCATAAAGACACTCATAAAGAGAACTATACCCTTTCACTGCTCTTGTGGTGGCAGTTAAACATGTGCCCTCCTCATGTGGCTTTTGAGGATATAGAGACCATTAGGAAATTCCCAAAGCTTCATGAGGTGACGTCTGATCTCATTATAGTGACAATAACAAGCAGTTAGCTATTCATAAATAAAAAGTCAATTCAGAGTTGCTAATAGGTACGCCTGGTCTTGGGCAAGACCTTACATTCCTTTCTTATACTGTAATTCACTTTCCCATCAACTTAAAAGCTAAAACAACACCAGATACTGGATGTTATATCTTTAGGTTTCACCTTATCTGCGGAGCTTGCATGAGTCTGCACGAGTTGCCGTTCAGCTTGTTGGGGTGCTACGTCATACTATATCCCAAGAGGGACCACCACATGGGAGATGATGCTGCCTTGATCAGCTGAGCCTGTGGTCTGTATAAACATAAGTCTGGCCTTAAGACAGGGCCACCATATGGGGAATGTCCAAAAGCCTGGTGTCTCCCTTCATCTCTCCTTTTTCTTTGGATCTGTTTGTTTTCCAACCTGCTGCAGTGAGTGTCTGAGTGTCCTTTCATCTTTTAGATGGAAGAAACAATGCCAGACAGGTGAAGCTGTTGGATAGGGAGGCATGGGTGGAAGGGGACATGGATGGACGTTGTCAAGTGATACTTGGTTGGACACTGATGATGCAATAGAAGGAAAAAAAATAGAGCAAGAAGATCAAAGCCTGGCATGGTGTTGACCTATGTGGGTGGTGGCCTTAGTCACTGATGTTTTTTCTACAAATCCCCACATTTGCAGACATGACTGTACTGGGGGTCGAAATAATAACCCCCCAGTGCATAGCTGGAGAACAAATTATTTAATTGCCGTGAGTTTTAAAGCAAATGCAATGCCTGTAAAGCTTGAAAAGAAGCAGCCACAAATGACAGCTACAGGTTAATATTCACATCTGTTAAATGGCAATACTGATATTAACTTTGCTAACACTAAGTCACAGTGCTACTAGTCATACCAGACCAATAACAAAAGTAGCAGCGAAGCTTTTTTCTTGAGGTTTATGAGAATTTATGAGTTTATAGAGTTATTTCATGTTGTTGCTTATGAATTAAACGTTTCTTTTCTAAGAGGAAGAACGTGTTATTTGTTCTTGTTGCCAAGTCTAAGTTTAAGTGATATATTGGGATGAAACATTTACAATTAGACAAATACATACTCGTTTTTTTGTTCTTTGTGATGAAAGAAAATGGCACTATGCTCAAATTTGTGAAGAATATCAATATTAACATTTTATTTCTTAAAGCTATTTAAAACAAATGTTAGTTACCAATGAAATTAGCCTATTAGACTACCTCAGTTCCTGAGCTGTTGTAAACTTTGCAGGACTGGGTAGACCTGAAGATGATGAATGTGTGTCCAGTTGTGGTCATTTCTCACAGGCTTAGGGCTCTGGCTGAGATCAAATGGGAGAGCAGCCAGTGTCCAGCCGCCTGGCCCTCACCCCACCTCCCCCAAAAGCCACCACCCCCTATGGCCGACAAGGGCACTGAGGGCCGCAGAAAGACAGCTGAGAAAACCAGACACACTCGAGTGCAGCCTTTGAACACCAACATGACAGTTAAGGGGCCTGAAAATCTGCGCTCTCTCCTGGAATGATATATATGCTTGGCTGCCCCTGGGAGTGTGCAGCTCCTATGCACGCATGAAGAGGGAATGCACACATTTATGCTGTAGCCAAGATAGACACAGGCCTGCAGACATATGGCTTATTTACACATAAGCACGCGAGCAAATACAGAAACATAAACGCACTGTCAGAGTGTATTCTCACGTGTTCTGCTTCTTGTTCAGTGACAACTCTTTTTGAGATAATACCACACCAGATGCTCCTGGTGGATGATTAACTGCTGCACGCATGGCATGCCAGGCCAGGTGGCCATTGCCCATTCATATCAGCTCAATCTTCCACAAGGACAAGTCAGTCCCCATGGCCTCGCCGCTGCCATCAACTGGCATGCCATGCTATAGCTATCCATATTATGAACAATGGTGACAGTGGATTGGCTTTTTTGAGAATTTTTGCATGTGCTACACCACAAAGTGTCAAGTCAGGAGGATTGGCTTATGACGGGTCCCATTAAGACACCTATGATGTCTTGAACAATGCCGCCTTTGTGCAGGAACCACTGAGGGCTTGTTCCATCAGGAGCCTGTTTATCTCACTTTAAGTCTGTTGTCTTCCTGAAGATGTGGTGGGTTATCTCCTCATACATGACAGTTAAAGCCCTCGAACCCAGATAACCTGTCTTCAGACGAGAGAAGGGGGCGCGAAATGAGACACTCTCTTGTTCTGCTCGCATCTATTGACTTGCAAATGAGACCAAAATAACCTGCAAAAATGTGGCCTTGTTGGAGAGCAGCTTGGGTTTCACGTGGGAGATAGCTAACTATAGGCAGGTTCAGTCAGGAGCCAGGAGACTCAGACTTCAACAGCCTCACATTTTATCAGGCGCAGACTCACTCGTGCGCTACATTTGTTAGAAAGATGTTTGCTTTCACATGTTGGCCAAGTCTCCACAAGGATGTATCACACAGCCAGACCTGACTCACAGGGATTTCTTGAACTTTAGCCAGATCTGCAAAGATGAATAAAGGATGTACATGCATTGATGTTAGGCAAAGCCCTTTTCTCCACACGACATCTGCTTGCATGCTAATTTTTCCTTTAGATCATGCAGTCCATTTCCTCCAACCTTACCAAGAACGCTTCCTTAAAGTTTTGAATGACAGAAGCACAGGGCCAACTAACTAACCATACTTATACTGCCTTGCCAAGTCACTGACTCATCACTCGTGCTGGCTTTTTCTCCCAACAAGGGACCCATGGTTTTGTGAGATTAGTTTTCTCTCCCCCGTCTCACTGTTCCACTCCCCCTGCCCTGCCCTCCTCCCACACTAGCGAGACCCCTGCAGTTCTGAATGTTTAACAGCCCCTCACTCTTTTGTAAAGGTGCTTGTTAACATGGCTTTGGGAGCTGCAGGCCTGCATATCTGACTGATCTGCCCACAGAGGGCCAGAGGGTGTGGGGGTGCTATCAGACTGAGGCTAAAATGGGGTGACTGACATGTATGAAAATGTTAATGTCTCTTGTTCCACAAAAGGGATGAAATGCATGTCAAGGCAGGTGAAAGGGGGAAGTTGGAACACCATTGAATGGTTTCCTGTGAGTGAAGATTTTAAAACATCCCACCAGATATTGAAGGAATGAAGAGGCCTGTGTTCGAGGTAAAAAAAAAAGTGCACAATGACTTTGATAGTCTTGTTGCATGGAGAGTGTATATTCTAACAAGCTCTGTGTAAAAGGAGCTCAGTGGAGAAGTGGGTGTCACAGTAATTCATTAAGGCACAGCAGAGACTCTGCATCTTGTATCACCTACAGCTTAATGATGTTATTTATCACATTGGTACAAACCTCACACAGGATCTCATACTATGACTGACCAATAAATATAGGCATCAGTGACATTTTTAAAGAGCATTCAACACTTTAACCAGAGTCCCCCAAAAATCCAGACAGTGGAGCATTGGATTAACAACCCATGAGAGAGTGCACAGGAAAAATAAGCAACTTCTGCTCTGAATTACTGTCTATATTCCTGTAGGAAGTGGATGATGGACAAGCACACAACCCAACACAGTGCTCTCTGTCAGTTTGGACTAGCCCAACATGTTTAACTTGGCTCCTGCGAGCTCAGCAATGCAGGACAGGCTCTACTTTAAGAGAAAAACAAGATTTTCTGTTCATGGCTTCTGCTTGCTTGAGCTTGAACTCAGACAAATCTGTTTTTATGTCACACAAGGTATGTATTAACTAAAAAACAAAAAACATAGTATTGCTCTTGACTGCCCATTCATATAGATTATCTTCATGAAACACCCAGTCAGCCATTGGCACTTAATATGTTGCATCCTTTGTGAAAAAACAGACGTGGTTTGATCCATTAGATAACAAGCCTCATGTGTGTAACTTAGTCGTCAATATTTAAGGTTAAACTTGTAATCAACTAATGCAATAGGCTGAGCACTGTGAAATAAAGGGTTGAAACAGTTGTGGTGTTCATTCATTGCATTTCTCTCTGCAGAGGATTTGATTTCAGTCAGTTTGAGAATGACGCAAAAGTAGAAATGTTGCTGAGTATGGCTGACCCAAAGAGGATCCCGGTTTATGTAGAGCTGAGGTGCTACATGGCAGGAGTTTGGTCAGCTCATTGAGACCTCCTTCCGTGGCTGGGGTGGGGGGGTGTTTTTCCAAGACCAAATGGATGGGAGTGACATCCCGACAGAGTTCTCCACTATGGAGGCCACCTGTATGTGCTGGCCGGACTAAGCTGAGACTCAGCGCACACGTGCTGCTGTCACACAGCAGACATCAAACACATTTACATCCCAGTAAATTCAGTATGCAGTACAGGGGACTTAAAATTAATTCTTGGCACCCTTCACACCACCTCAGTGGCAAAGAGTTTTTCTGAGGGCAGATTTTAACTTAAGCAGAAGCCTCATCTATACATGTGCTGTGCTATAAATTAGGATTAATAATAAAAAAAACACCCTTCCTTTAAACAAAATAATCCAAGAGATGTTTGGACTTTACAAATCTACATCAGAGTCAAAGAAGCTTGTTGCATCTGGCACTAAAAGGTACTTCAGGATGAGTTATGGCGCTGTACTTGAACAACTCCACTTGTTCAAGTAATTTTTCTTTCAGCTTCACTAAGAGCGAAGCACATTCCTCTGAAAAACCAGATTACATCTCCCTGCTGGTCTTACCTCAGCGTAGGCCAACTCTCCTGGGGCGAGCAGGAAAAAGGATCTTATCACCACCTATATCCAGTCCTAGATTCTTCTCCAGCCTCTGGGCTTCATATCTGTGCAGGATCCTCAGAGCTCTGATTCCAGGACAAGAAGCAGTCAGCCCTCTCTATCAGTGCTGTCAGCACAGTAACAGCCCATATCAAAGCTAAGACTGTAAAAAGTCAGGGAGATGTCTGTCTGAGTGCGTGGGAGAGAGTGTTTGAAAGGGGTGTGTGCGTGTGCGTGTACATGCAGGAGCTCAACCAGATGGTCATCCCACCCTTGTCTCTCTCACCCACCACTCCTCCCCCTCCTCCTCATCCCCCTCCTCCTCCCTCTCCCTAACCCAGCCCTCTTAACCTCAGCCCGGCCCCTTAACCTCAGTCAGCCAGTCACGGCAGGATATGGAGGAGCGAGGCGTCTCTCCTCCGCTGACCCTCCCCTCCTACTTCAAACATATGCTTCCAAATGAGAACCACCGGTGGAGCTTCAGCTCACAGGAACTGTGCTTTTAAGTAGCACATCAGTGATGGCAGAGCCCGTTTTACCACACTGACCGCCTCATCTCCACAACAGCTTTCACATGACATTTTTCTCTCTCCTCCCCTATCAACAGCTCAAAGATGTGGGGAAGGTGGTGAACGTTACAGTCAGGCTCTGGTTTATCCGGTGGTTTGTCTCTCTTCCCTCGCGCGCTAAAATGTCACTAAGTTGCAGAAGGCTGTTTGTTAACTGCAGCTGTATGATTATAGAGTGATTGTTGGGTCGAGTGAACAAAAGATGCTTTATTTATCCTGCTGCGAAAAATTGCTTCCTACCATCTACAACATCCTGGCTCAGCCTCACATAACCCTGCCTTCCAAGTGAACATGATGTCAGCAAGCCTAAATGGGACCAGCTATTGGGCGTACAACATATGAACCACAGAGCGCCTTTATAAAGAAATTACTTTAACCACATTGCTGTTATCATCAGCTTAAGACTGTCTGAGTGATGGTTAAAAATGTCCAACATTGTTCGGCTCAACTCTTCCAAGTCATGCAAAATGCACTATATAACTGTATTATGGGACTCTTGCGTCCAGTGAAACTCCTCAGGAAGATCGCAGTTGACCTCTGCCTCTCCTTCACCTTTGCAGGAATGTCTGAAGGCGATTCTCTTCCTGTTGCCTCAGAAAACAAAAGTGGACGGTTCAGGTCAGTTTCTGGACAGTTGCACCTTTTGCATCCATTTGTGGTTGTTGTGGTTGCAACGTCAAAGTGTTACTTTCCCTCAAAACGACGTGTTTTATAGAGGACATAACCGTGCCTAAGAAAACTAAAAAGTTTATCCTTGCCGGAGAGGGTTAACATACTTTAAGACCATAAAACAAAGCAGGACATTTTACTAGGAAGCAAGGAATCCATTAAACAGCTAGAATAGCTTTCTTTATTAACATTATTGCAGCTGTTTAATTTCATGGAGATGATGTCAGGGTTCAATTCTGCGAACTAGAACTACATGGGTGAAGCATTTATACTGTGGGTTTTTAAGTGAGGCTGATATAACAGGGGTCGCAAAGGCCAAAACCGTTATGTAGCAATGAAACTTCACAGCATTACAAATGGAACAACTGCTACAGAACTGAGACAAAGTCACAGCATACTCAGCAGTACTTTACTGTACTGATTTGTTGAAAGCCAAAAAAGAAGGGCAAAAAACATGGCCACTCATTCCTTCTTTAACTCAACTGTGCATGACTGACAGCATGTGACTGAGAGGCACTTTTTCTATCCTTGCACATTCACATAATTACGCGCTGAAGTGCTGCATCGTGGGTGGTGAATGGTGACCATCACTTCACTGTCGTTTATATAAAGGAATACAGTTTAGAGAGGCTGATGTTCTTTTTAGTGAACAGAAAGTAAGTAACATTAAGAAACACTTGGAAAAAAAATCTTTTATAAAATGCTGACTGATGTTTGGGGGCTTACAGATGCCTGTCTGGTGCTTGTACCATAAGTGTGTATGGGTGTGTGGACAAAGCCATTGTAGCAGCCAAGGCCAGGGAGGAGAGGTACCCTTTCACAGCAAAGCTCAGGCCTTTGTGCTAGTCCAAAAGGCTCTGCACCATGTCCCATTAGCAATTCTTAGAGGGGAGGGACAACACAGCATCCTGCCTTTGGAAGAGCATTCATGAAATGCAAAGCCGAGATGGTAAACTCATCTGGACAAAAGTTGAAGAGACCATTCAGCAATGCCAGTATGAGTAAACAGATTTGTGCTTAGTTTCCCCAAAATGTAGGAAAGTTTTTCCTATTTATTAAATACAAGATTTTGCCACATTTGAAGCTTGACTAGCACAGTTGCTGTTCTTTAATCAATCTCTCCTTATTTCACAGTTGCATGTTTAGGAGAAAGTCAGTAGGGTAAAGGCTAAAACAGATATGTTTGAAGTTCAAATGTGGGGAGATCTTACGCTTAAATTGCAACAGAGAATCTGTGGCCTTTGGCAATGAACTAAGTTCAGCTAAGTTCTATTTAAAGGCGACTGCAGATTCTCTTTAGTCTCTCAAATGGGAACCTGTAGGAACATCCTGAGATCATACAACTCTATAGTTAGTAGTAGCTGGCTGCTCAGTTCAAGGTTCACCTCAGACAGTTGAATAATATCAAGTTGGACAAGTCATGCATCCCTGACCTGTGACCTGACCACATGACCCATAAATCTATGGCCCCGGGGCTTTACAGCCCTTCCCCTGTCATAGTCACAACGACCTGACCAGCACCTCACACCTGGTCTGCACCTTCTCACTGCTGTAAAAAAAAAAAAAAAAAAAAAAAAGCTAGCGGCGAGGTCCATGACCAGCATGCCCTGACAATGACAGGACAGGGATGATGATCATCAGAACCAACGCCCGACGATAAAGCCGCATTCTTCTCTGGTCCAAACACGTCCTTGAAGAAGGCGACCCATAAAATGAGGCACGTAACCCTTGTGTAACATAGAAATGGACACTCGTGTTCAAATGAAAGATTCAAGTCCCAAGAAGACCGCCGTAAATTGGGGTACCAAAGGGGGCAAAGGGAAGGTCAGTCTCTAACTTACCGTCACTGATGGCTATTGTTGAGAACGGCTCTCACTGGTGTGTGAGCTAACTTATAAAAAGTAGGCATTCTCAAGGTTTAAATGACTTGCCAACGGGTATTAGCAGGACACAGGCCCAACAAAAGACTCAGTTATAAAGGCCAATAAAAGCCTATCACTCTACTGTAACAACAATCCTTTTTACGCCTTGAAAGAGGGAGGAAAAGGTCAACTGGTGGAACAGTCAGCGCATTGATATTGACTTAGCTAGATTGGCGCTGACAAACTCAGGTCAGACTGTGGGCTTGTTAGCCCTATAACCCTCACATAACCCCTTTTACTGTTTCACTGTGACACATTGGAGGCAGCTGAGGGCAATGCTTAGATCTAAGCTTAGTTCCTGGCAAGAGACATTTGTAAAAAATGAAATAGAAATATCTGCTCACTTGACACTTGAACTCACCAATGATCATGTGTTTCTCAAGTGCACTGAATAAGAAAAAAGCTAAATGAAAAAAGGTAAGGATTTAAAATTTATTAGGTAATGAGATATGGTTACTTCTGAACTTTTCAACTCTGACTGAAAATCTAATTTTCTGACTTGCCAAAGGGCAACAACGGGGGTCATAATACTTAAATTCATAACAAGTCTGTCTGTGTTTAATTATTAAATTAGAGTGTGTAATGCTATTGTATAAAACAACATACGACATAAAATCTGTTAAATCGATGATGTCAGTTTGAATGGCCCTGATTTCATGGAAGCAACTGATGACCATAGTAACCCATTTATTTCTGTTTTATTTCCTTTGCTGTAATGTTGTGTCACGCGTGATGTAATAGACCATGAATGTCTAGTTTCCATTGAGTACCCTGTTGTACATGACATAACACATCTCTGCTGAACAAAGCCTGGTGTCAGCACACCAGTTCTTTCTCCACTTTGTCAAAAGTACACCTCTGTCTAACTACTTTGCCAAACGTTGCAGAGATGTACGATTGGGACAGCTCATATTTCACCCTCAATTTGACACTCTCTCACCTAGTTGTAAAAGCCGGACCTCATTGGGAACAATGGGAAGTGGAGCGACAGAGCTCCTGGGGCTGTTAAAGGGAGGAAGCCCCTTTATTTGAAGACACTATAACTCAACAAAAGCCTGTGGCTGTCTACACACAGAGCGGGCTGAGGATGAATGGGCTGCTCTTACACTACTCACTTGCATGGACAAAAGCACTGGATCAGCAAAGGCCAAAGCCTGTCATGTGTGGTCACCATGTACAAACTAAGGAAAATATAGACATAAAATGAAAAAACCCAGGCCTATTAACACCTTAAGCCAACGACTTCAACCAATAGGCTTCTGTTTTCGCCATCATTTTTTTTCTTCAATGAAACTTCAAAGTGTTCCCTATGAGAAGGAATACTGTCAGGACTTCCATGCCATGTGAAACGTTTCTATCACTTCTGCTGAAACAGTATCCTGTCAAAACCCACATTCGACACTTGTGAACTTTAAGACTTTACTACATTTTTAGCTGGTGACCTCACGCTTTCAGAAAGTCCAACTCACACAGCACTCAAACCTCACACCCCACACATCTGGGCTTTCCTGCTCAACCATCCTCCAAGTTCAACAGTATATCACTTCATATGGCAAGAAAACTATTTCCTGTGTGTTTCCAGCCTGGGGCTCAAACGGACACATGACTCAGACCGCTGTAACAAAACAGGCAATAGTCAGGCATGAGCACTACTAGAAAGTCAATGTAGGAGGAGAGGATGCAAAAAAAAAAAAGAGGGAAAGTTGGCAATTCCCACACGTGGAAGCATTTTCCTGAGCCGCGCGGCTTCAAAAGGCAAACCATGGAATCCAACAATACTCTGAAACAGTTAAGAGCTGCTCAGTCAGGATCCCACTAATGATTAACATTCCTGGAGAAACACGCCGTTACAGTCTTTTTAGAGCGTTCTAATTAAACACATGCTCCAGTGCCACAGCACAGAGGGAACTCTTGACGACTGAGAGCGGGATGCTTCTCTCCAGCTCTGCTTAATTGGACACAATTTAAGTCATTAAGATGGTAGTAAAAACAGCAGAAAGAGCAGAGGAGAGGCCCACTGATCTCCCCTGTAAGGCTCCCTGTTGCTCTGATGTTGTTGACCCTTTAACCTCTTCATGTGACTCACATTCAAACGGATAGAAAAAAAATCTATACCTACTTTCATAATGAGACGTCCAGCTGGAGATTTATTCTTGTTTGACTTTGAGAATTTATTGAAACCGGTTATACATTACGTTTGGAGGTTCTTCATTGTGGAAGGTTAACTCAAAGCTGATTATCTGTGCATATGTTTGCCACATGAGTTTCTTTCTATGTGTTGATATATTGTTTATAGATTAACTTTTCATGACATGATCCAACCGTCTTGCAGTCTTAAGAGCGAACGCATACCAGAGTGGTCATATGTATTGGGAAGTACGTTGAATAAGACAAATGGTGATAACTGATCACAAAAAAGACCTAGAACATCACAGCAAATATAGTTGTGACAGAAGTCTACTACAAGTAATATGGAGATGTATGATAATAGTCACTTTAAAATAGGGATGCACTCATTCAAGTTTTCAACACCAATCCTGACACCGATACTTGATACTTCAGTGTATTTGCTACTACTGAGAACCAGTGCTTCTTGTGCCTCGTTGTTGTGTTTTTTATATAAAAAGGTAACAAGAGGCAGGGATTGCTGTGATACTAAAAAGTTGAGCTGCTGGCCTACCATTACCTGGTGAATGTTATTGCTTTCAAAAACACTGCCCACTGCCATCCTAAAATCTGGCATATCATGTCAGTGTATTGCAACTCTTTTCCATTTTGACTAATTCAGTTTAAAGATGTGATAAGTTAGGTAAGAGGTGGACTACAGAAGCTTGCCGGTGTACGCCAGAATAGCTCTGACTGTGTGTGCATGCTATATACTGTGTGTGTGTGTATGTGTGTGTGTGTGATAGTTCAGGTCTAGTGAGATCTTTAGCCCTCTGGAGGCCTCACTCAGTTTAGCAGATATACGGGCCAGACATGGGGTCATTAGTGTCCGAGAGTTGCATGTGAGTGTGTATGCATGGGTGTGTGTCAGCACAGTGCATGTGTGTGTGCAGTGGAAAAAGGGACACAACTGGTTGCCTTATCACCCCTCAAATTAAGGATACCAGTCCTCCAGGGTAGAGCTTATTCTTAGAAACCGCACATGTAATGTGCCTGTTTCTGTCCGGCATCAGTGTGTTATTTCTGGAGCTGCTAATTCTGAGGTCACTAATGACACCAAACCATTTTCTGTCAGCTTCATGTGCCAGCATAAAGGAACATATGACAGAGTGTGCATGTGTGCATGTGTGCATGTGTGCTGTGTGCGTTTTAAAAACTAATATTCTTTCCATAAAATCTGAGATGCCTTTTCGTCAAGTTTTTTTTCTTCCTCCTTTTCATTTTCAGCATCATAAAATATTCTCCCTGAATGGCCAAATGTGTGTGTTTGCCTGCAGAAAGGACACACACGCACAGACGTACACATCTGGTGAGCCACTGCCCTTATTTTCTTTGGGAGCCCAGCCCCTAACAGGAAGACAGTGCGAGCATAGCAAACAAAAGCCTGGCTCTTTGAACTGGCCTCTCACTAGGAGCTGCCGTCAGGTTGTTGTGGCCAAACGAACTGTTTCTGTGTCAGCTCAGTGGGCCCATTGTGGGCCTCAGGCTGCTGCTCTGCAAGACATGTCCTCAGTTAGCCTTTTGTCAATATTGACCCATCTGTATGTTATCCCACAACATCTAGCTCCACTGTGATGTATGACTGTTTCCAACTGATAATAGCACTTTTCCCCTGTGTAAAGAGATGAATTATATGAGATTACAAGGTAGCAAATACCAGACATAAATCCAGTGAGAGTAAACTGTCACACTCACAGTAAAACTCACAGTAAAACAGTGGGGGTGAGAGAACACATTGCACACTTTTTAACTTCAGTGACACAAACCAATTTAAGTAACAGATTACATCCAAAGAAGAATTAGAATTATATTAAAGGAGAATTTGTTCCATGCATACAAATGTACAGATAAAAATAATGCTACTGTGAAAGAGCAGGATGTCATTCAAATGAAGACTTGTGATACTATGTATTTTTCAGTATTTTAATAACCACACAATGTCATTGAAACAACATCTGGTGTCAGAAATTTTAAGAAAATCAGCTTCAGTTCAGAACCTGTTCTTGATATGCAGCTCTAGTGAGATTCAGTACAGGATGATTGAGTACTGTTAACTGATTATAGTAATGCCAGCGTGCAACACCTCTTGGAGCTAAATTAATTTAGATTAAACGGGAAGCGGTCTAGTGTTTCATTGTGAATGTAAAGCATGTGCTGTCATACATATCTGGTGGTGTACACAGCGCTCACTATTCTTGGATGGACGCTCCCATCAAGGAATTTTCTTTGCATTAGCGCACATGAACCATCCCTCAACTGAAAAACAAAGGGAAGAAGCGGCAGCAGTTTAAATGTTTTCTCAAGAGAGCCATAAGGCGATAACGTATTGATTTATTACTTTGCATTCCTGTTAATCTTCTTATGATGTTTTTTTAGGGGGATATTTTAAATGAGTTATTATAATTAAATTCAGTAATGTGTGATTTAGGAACCAGGCCAAACCTTTGTATGCATAAATTTGCTTCCAGACCTGATTAATGGCATTGGAGAGAATAAAAGGATCAAAGTTTTAATGAGTAAATGTTCTGGGAGGAATATTCTGGCAGACATCCAGCAACCATCCCCACTGTCTGTAACTGTAACCTTTCTGAAAAATGTCAGGAAATACCTTTGTTGTCAGTCCAAAAATCTTGTGTGCCCTGCAGAGTCCATTTTTAAACCCTGCTGACCTTTTCCATATCATCCACGCTCACTGACTCCACCCCTGTGACAATGCCGACAGGGCGGGAGGAACAAGGGCCACAGGAAGAAGAGGGGAGGGGGGGCTGTGTGTTTTGCATATTTCCAGCCACGGGTCCGGAAAGCTTTAACTGAATCCCCTGTTGTGTCCCGGGGAAATGAGCTGGGCTTTTTAATGACTATCTCAGGGTAATATGTTTTCTTTTGCTTCCAGCCCTTGATGCCGTGATTGCTTAGATGGATCTCTGTTGATGTGGAGGACAGCGGAGAAAACATGCCCTCCTGCTGGCTGCCTCGTCTGTGTCAGGTCGGGTCAGAAGAACTTTCCAAAAACTCCATCGCCACGGCTGCTTACATTTGGCATCTCTACCTCTGTTATTCCCTTTTATCAAAGACAGGCATGTCGATAATAACCAGTTTTATAGCACTGTACCGTGGTTATTATGGAGGATTCATCCAGAGTTGAGCATCATGCCTATACATGGCGGTGATAATGAAACATGTGTGTCGAGTATGACTTTCATCATCGTGGTGGTCTAATGGTTAGTCCCGCAATTATGCCGTGTGGTTACCAGAGATCTGCTGGGGCATTAAACTCCAGGGTGAGAGCCAAACCCGTTTTCCTCCAACATCATCCTGCAGCTCCTAATAAACAGAGTTGTGCCTGGAAGCGCTAAATCACAAGCTACCTTTAATCACTTTAGAATAATGCTTAGCATGTGGATCCAATGTGTGCCACTGCTTCAGGCACATCCCACCGACTCTCATACATGATGCTGTTTGAAAGTTACCGGAGGGGGGATGCAGTGTTGTTATCCCTCCCACAGACGGCAACGTCCACAAAGGTTATCCAGATCTCTGCGAGTGTGTTGTAACAGTGCCCTAAATTTGACCATGCAGGGCACCGTCCATCCAGCCGTGCCCAGTGACCGCAAATTCAGGGACCACCGGCGTTTAAACAAGCCGTACCTCATCCCGCCTCCTGCCAACCTACCACAAACAGTTTACAGTCAACGTGCTCTGCTCTCTGGAGTTTGTCTATGGCAACCCGACTCCATGCCACATCTCACCGTCCAGAGCCATGAAAGACTGGAGTCCTCTGACAGCTCCTCACAACACACAGGCCTGTCCCGCTCCGCTTTTAGCCCTGCTGCGGTGAGCTGGACCACGTCTGGGGATAAAAGACTGCCAGAGTGTTTGGCTTGCAGGCGATTTACACGGACGCAAGGGTGATTCATTCTAGCTTTGCACAAACAGGCCTCTGTGTACATTTCTCTGGTACTGGGCTTTTAAATCAACAGTGGGAAATGTATACACACGGTCACTGGGACTCGCAGTCACAGTCAGGCCGGGCCGTCTGCCGCACACGCATACACTCTCCGACACCTACAGACAGTCATGCGCACCCACATATATGGGTGACCACTTTGTCTCTGTCCATCTGCTTCTCTCGGAGGAAAACACACACACACACGCACACACACACACCATGGCATACCCCCACTGTTTATGTCTGAGACTGGCTTCATGTCTGCGATTTGTCTCCACCTCCTCAACCCTTGCTGTGCACTAATGCAATATAACACAAGTGCGCTAATGTTATAGCTAGCCTCTTCAATTGAAAGGTGCATTATTAGGTGTTTATACAAAATACAAAAAGTCTTTTGTTGCTCAGCCCTAAATTCCGTAGCTTAATGCACTTTAGTACAAAAACAAATCTTGAACATATTCCACATTTATTAAGCGAGCGCTCATAAACATCAAATTTGCCAAATTGATTGGGACAGTTTCCACAGCTGTGTCCAAGAAAACCTTTGATAAGACTGGCTATGTTATGTTCTTTTCCTAAAACCTTGAAAACCTTTTAAAAAAGCTTTTTTATTCTATTAATGTTACATTTGATTCACTTCAAGGCTTTGGAAATGGGACGTGAACAAGCACCTCATGACGTGTGGATCTGCTCCCGAAACACCACTTGCAAATCATCAAGTCTATAAATAACCAAATATTCACAGAGAATTCTCACCTGCAGTAGATCAGTGAATGTATTAAGCTCAACTCACATCTCCCTTTACACATGCCTCGCCTGCTAAATCATCCAAACATTAAATAACTGCAGCTGTGAGGTTTGAGACCCAGACTTCAGCCCATATACAGTGTGTTTAATGTCCAATAATATTTACATTAAGACACTTAAATCACTGACTACAATTTGCAAGACAATGTAGAACATTATTCTTTGCATAAGATGCTGTCTCTGGTGTGGGTCAGCATGCCCTCATTTTATATTTGTAAGTACACACAATCTACACACAATGAGTATGTAAGCAGTTATTTTTTCTCTTATTTTGATGCAAATGAAGTAGTTCTGGAGGTAAGTACAATGCAACTGATGTGTTTCTGTGACTGTGTCCTGGGACGTGAAAGCGTCAGCCTCTCTTCTAACCACTAGGTGACACCACCTACTTGGTTCTGTGCTCTGTCTCCTCTCTGTCTCCCTTTTCACAACACACACACACACACACACACACACACAAGATATATATATATATATATATATATATATATATATATATATATATATATATATATATATATATATATATATATAT
>JAOXYL010000090.1:8043645-8065531 GCA_028564955.1 Terapon puta | reverse complement strand
AGTTAGAATATTTCGGTTTGCTAGACTTGATTTGATTATGTGCAGATCACACTATCAGGAGGATAAAACGTGACAGTAATTCTCTCAAATATCAAGTAAAGAAGTTGTGGCCCACTTTAATCAACACTTAAGGTCTGAATCTCAGATCAGATGACATATCAGAATGGACGGCTCCAACCCTATCCGTCGGGGCGAGTGCTTAAGAAAGTGAGAGGGGACTTCTCCTCTCGCACTGTATGTGGCCGGGGCGTGTGACCACATTCCCCCTCACTCAGCAGCCCTCTTGACAGCTCTGGAGCTCTGCAGTGGCGAACCGGCAGCGGTCATGCAGCGCCGGCCAGTTGTCACCAAAGTGACAGGCGACAGCTGAGTCCATACATCTGGAGGCCCAGGGGGGCTCTACACCTCCACCTCCACCCGCCCCACGTCTCCGAGCAAGTTTTTACAGAAGCCTCAGCTCCACGCGCAGGGAAAGTGAAACGCGTCTCTTTGGGGATGTTGCTGCGTAAAGGCGCACAGCAGCTTTGGGTGATGAGGAAATTAAAGCCAGTTTGGAGACTTTTTGGGCAGACACATGTCCCTCTATAGAGTATCAGCTCTGTGATACTTTTTTCCCCCTTTAGTGTTGTTTTTTTAACCACAAGACAGATCAAGATCCCCTCTTTTTCTCTGCCATTGCTCCATTTGAAATATTTTCAGAGCGCAAAACCTGAAACTAAAGTTCCCTCAAAAGTCCAGCCTATGGATTGGTACAACAATGGGAAGCGAGAATATCAGAAAGTCTTCCCAGCCTCCTGAATTTATGTACCCGAAATATCTATTGAAAAGGCAGTAACCGACCTGGTCCACTCACCCGCAAAAAGCGTTCCGCCGCAGCAAACCCGAGTATCCAGAACCAATATTCCTGAAGTGAGAAAGGCGATTCACGCTGCGTCTCATTGGCAGAAGATGAAAAGTCCAGAGAGGGTGCACCGCCGCGGCGCAGAGCTGAGCCCAGAGCTGCGCAGGGAGATAAGCTTAAACTCCAGATACTGGCCGCATTGGGGAGAGAGAGCGAGAGAGAGAGAGAGCGAGAGAGAGAGAGAGAGAGAGAGAGAGAGAGAGGGCCTGGTCCGACCTCAGCCACTGTCACCACATCTCAGTCAGCTCAGAGCGCACGGTGCGCTCCGGTGCTCCCCTCGGCGGTCACAGTGAAATGACATTAGCGCTGCGCCCTGCCTATTGGCTTAAACAAGCAGCCCCCCCACCCTCCCCTCCCCACTCCCCAACCTGCGAGACGGACCAGTCTGAAGCACAGTGGACAAATGCTCCTGTGGGTTTAACTCCTGCTGCTACTTAACTGTTTGTGTAACTTAAATGCTTGAAAATTCCCCCGATCGCCTTTATCTATAAGCTGCCCTTACCTTCATGTGAACTTTTACTTTTATTTAGCCTTTATACAAACCAATACAAACAAACTTAGGAGCTTTAAAGTGTTTTTTCCCTCCTTAACATATTTAGCAACCCGTTAATAAATGTTCATCAGTTCAACAACAGAAACCCGACGTGCAAAGATGTCCTCTTTTGCACTTTTATCCCCACATACAGTTTGTCACATGGTGCGGAAATATGATCTTTTATCTCTTTTTTTTTTGCAGACCTATTTGTCTCTCTTTCAATCAGTGTGCATTTTCACAATGTGCTTTATGTTGCCCCACACAAACTGTGTAACTCTACTCCTATTTACAGTGTAAAAGGTAAGCCTATATGCATACACCGAAAAGAAGCTTTTCCCTTGCTGTCTATTGCTGCATTATGAAAGATTTGAAGGGAAAGGCCACCACCCATAAATAAGTGCCTGAACATAATACAATTGTAAAAAAACAAGGACATTCAAAGTTGCACAAAAGGGTTTTTTTTGTTGTAGATTCAATTTTGTTTGCAAAATCATTCTGCAGTTCGTTTTTTTAAGGCACATCAGCGGCATGAACTCGTGTGCTGACAACCTAAACTCAGTGGTGGACCTTTAAAGGGCACACTGACCTGCTGCGACCCAGATGAGGCCTTTCCGTGACATTAAAAGTGACGCTGCGCCCCCAAACAACTCAGCCAAATCTGGATCATTCCTTGCATTTGAAATCAGGATCTGGAAATGCCCTTGGAACTGTGCCGTCTCTGAAACGTGAAACGCAAATGTGACGAATGCATCGATTCAATTGTGTGCCCTTTGACCTTCACGTCCCTCCCTCTCACTGGAACAGACGCTACGTCTTCGGCTGACCCAGGTTACAACCCAGTGACCGTCGTGTAGATCCGGCTGTGTGAATGCATCCTAAGTAAGAGCAGGTTTAGCCAGCTCAGACCTGTCAGTCAATTTCTCCACAGCCTTGGCATTTAGCAGTGGAACGCATTGCAGTGCCAGATCTTATGTGGACCAGATGGATATAAGCTACTATTTGGTATTGCACTTCACTGCAAGCATTCTGTGTGAATCTTCTTTATCAGAACTGCAGATAGGAAGATAAATAGACAGAATTCAAGCTAATCTAAGTGAGGTGTCACACGAGCGGTACCTCATTTAACCTCTGGTTAATAGGTCACAAAGAACTACATTTAACCAACTGTAAAATATTTTCCATCCTTGTCTTTTTGTGATTTCAGCATCAGAGCCGAGAGTCGTGGATGCACTCCTATATTTGACCTAATTCTGTTCTGAATTTCCCTTCTTCATTTTTCAAAAGTATAATAAGTCCAAATAAAAGAGAATTGGCCAAAAATGCAACACAGCTGACATTATCTTGAGGATACAGCACGGAAAATGAAAGGACAGTTCTAAACAAATGGGGTGTGTATGTCAGGTTTCTGTAACACGGCTAGATACCGTTTCAGATGACTGATTATTCAGAGTGGCTATGCCTCAGACCAGAATGTTTGACTGGCTCAACCTGATGGTTAAAACCCTCTCTTCTCGATGCCTTATCTTTTCTCTTCTCAGAGCTTATCTTCAGCTTACCTAATGAGATATTTATGGTGGAGAAAAATCTCTAAGCAGCATCCTTTTCATGACTTTGGACCGTAAAGATGCTCTGCATACTTTCCAGCGAATCTCTCGGTGACTCTTTCCCCCTGGCTTTAAAGACGCGTTTCTGATTGCTGTTTATCAGATGTAATCCCGGTAAACTGCTGAGCATTATAGTTGGCGAACGGATGAGCATTTTCTTTTCCCGTTACAGCTGTTTTGCGTTTGTCGCGCTGTGTGACAGAGCAGCGGTGAATGTGTTTGTTGAATTGTCTCTAACAAGATTTGGAGCTTAAGGCACTATAACCCCCACAACAGGAGCTCACCAACAAATCTGCTTTAATGAGAGAAGATGAAATTAGTTTCTTCTTTATATGTCCTAGTTACTGTTTGTATGCTGAGCCATATAAGGGTATGATAGCTTTACACTATTCTTTGTCTGTGTTTGCACTCTGTCTTGCAGGATATCTGTCCTTCAGTGAAAGCACTCCTGCATTCATTATTAAAAGAAAGTTCCTATTGTGAACCTGCATGTTTTTTTGTTTTTTTTGGCTGTGCAGAAACGATAATGGATCGTTTCTCAGAGTCAGGTCACTAACTTGAAGACCCAGTTTTAAAAGCTTGTGGGAATTCTCCATTCAGCTTTAGTGAATCCCACCTGCATCTATATTTTATACTCAGGAAGTGTAAATGCATGATGTTGAGTGGTGAACAGTGGCATACATTCAAGAACACAAGTTTTACCACCAGAGTTGTTTGATATTTGGTCTGAAATTACAGTAATTAGGCTGTCTAAGAGATACAAGTCTCCACTGAGCACCTCAAGCCACTGACAGTAATGTAGTCATAACCTCGGTTGCCAGGTTGAGTGAGGATATTTGCTGGAGTGTTAGCATGGTCTTAATCAAGTGGCTTGTTCTGCCTTTCATGTTTGCTCCACTTTTTATGTGCGGCTGCATGTTTGCTCGGGTCCGGCCAAGAGCGAACACGAGGCTGCGGCGCATGTGTACGCTCATTATGCTGCGATAGTTTGATTTTCTTTTTACCACGCGAGTTATGGCTTCCTGTAACCTACTGGGGTGTTTGCATGTTGGAATATATGAGATAAGGAGATACAGATGGAAGCCATGTCTGCCCCAGAAACATATTCCACACGCATATTTCCTCGTGATTTGATTTGCGATAAGCCGTAATTGCTTGTCGCTGGCACATTACTCCCACAAAGAGAGAAAATAAGTCCCTATTGAGGTGCATTCACAGCAGTTTGGGAGGGGATTCTTTTTCTACAGGGATCCTGTTACTTTGAGTTTACACAGGAAATCTCAAGTCCAAACAAAGGCAGGAAAACAAACAAACATTTGACTAGGACAGGGGCTGATGGCTGAAGGCAAAGGCGGGACCAGTCAACAGAGCAGCTGGACCTCTTGACCAGTCACCTGGCTGCTGTCCATACTCAAACACTGGCGGCCAATTAGGGAGAACTGGTCCGAGCCCCAAAAGGCCCAGCTGTAATCGGTCTGTTGACTCGATTTGTTGTCCGACAGCTTGTCACAGATTGACAAATGGCATCACATGACTAAAAATAAACGAGTTAATGCACGAGCTGGAGATACAGAGAGTCGGTCAGATCCTGATTGTTTTCCAAAGTTTCTGTATAATCCCCCAAATAAAGGCACTTAATCAGTCCAGATGAACTGTTACTTCAACAATTGGCTACTGGCACTTTGTTTGGCTTGTAGATCAAGCATTCTGTGAATACCAGAGCATTATCATTGATATGCTACACTTTAGCCTTTGTAGTCTCTAATTGGCTTCTCCTCAAGTTCTCCCAAAATAACTACAAACAGCCAGTGAAACAAGAGAACGCCTGTTTGCTGACAGCAAGCTAATTATGGAATTGTTACAGGGTAGAAGTAATAACCAACCGATTTTAATAGTGTCATGATATTTGCTTAGCTCCACCCCTATATTTCCACTGAGGTTTGTATCATCATTGTTTGTTAATGGTCTGCAGGCAGCACTTAGCCTATGGAAACTCTGAAACTTTTTTTTTTGTCTTTATACAGATTAAATCAACAAATAACATTAATTACCATAACACTAATTAATAAGTATTGATGTGCTGTTAATTTGATTTTGATATGTTTACACAAATGTTGTCCCTTTGCATCCAGTCTTAATGCTAAGCTAACCTAACCTTCTCCTGGCACCAGCATCATATTTAACATGCAGATGATGGAGAGAGTAATCAATATTCTCGTCTTACAAAGCTATGCTTCTTTCCCAAAAATGACTAAATATTCCTTCCAGTTATGCACTGCCGACTGACCTGTACAAGAGCACACATGAAATTTTAGCTCACATTGGATTGGAGAGGTTCCTTTCAGCAGTTATTCAAAATTAATGTCTTTTCCTGGTACTGGATCCGCCATCTGCCATCATACTTCTGCTCTTTCAGTCATTTATGAAAGAGCTGCATCCTCTGAAAGGAGAGGATCTGCTTTTTGATTTCAGTGTATTCCAGAGGAAGTTTACATATGCAATAATCCCGCTCCCTGAAGCACATATTGCTGAAGAGAGTAATATCTTCACCTTGAAATAAGGCTGAATGTGACTAAATTATGATGAAATAACTTATTAGAACAAAAAGAGTTCTGGTACTGGTTTTGCATACACAAATGGGTGTTTATTCGCCATGCAACCATCCAAACTCGATTAAAAGGCAGAGGTGGCACTTCTGCATCTGCATAACATGACTTTGATCCCTGGCAAATTGGTGGGACTTTAAATTGAGTAATTTCAGTGGGGAATGTGCACGTGCAGGAGGAAAGTCTGAGGGTCTGAGGAAAGCTTTGCACTAGTCGTGGCACACAATGCTCCCCCAGTCTGAAGGACGCCCACTGGGGAAGGTTTGCGGCCCTGCAGGCAGGAAAACCAGGCAGGTGGGGGAAAGACAAACACAGGGAGGGTTCGACTGAGCCGTGCCACCAAACACATTTGACTTCAACGCATTATCTTCCCTCCTCGAACGGTTTGCTCTGAATCTTTTTTTGTGGGTGAGCTTCCCTGCTGAATTTTTCACGCCCATCCAAATGTTATGCCTCAAACACAAATTGTCAGAGGATCAGGCCCTGATGCTAGCTGGTTTCCGTTGCTTTTTTTTTTCCATCTTTGTGTCCTCCCTCACTCTTTCATTCTTACCCCAAACATTGCAATGCTTCTGCTATTAATTCCCTAGCGGTGGACTGAAGCTCCTTTAGGCATGCTGCATTCCCCAGACCGGTCCTCTGTCGTCTGTGAAATAGCACAGAGCACACAACCTGCACTATTATTAAGATTCCTTATGTTACCCAGATAAGGGACATAAGAGGACCTCGGCCTTTTCTCTTCCTCTACTTTCTTTTTTTCTCTATAATGTCTTCCTTCCCTCCTGTTCCTCTCTGTCCTCAAAAATTATTCCTTACGCTCTTGTATTTGCTCCATCCCTGTCTGAGTTTGCAGACTTTGTCCAATCAGAACTGGCACACTGGTTCCAGCGTTCAGTTTCTATATCGCCGGCTGTGGCTCTTTGACACTTTGCTTTTTTGGCACCATAGACTGCAACCAACACCTCCTGAGGGAGCTCTCCCCCAGCAGCTATCCCCTTGTTACAGGAACTTGGGAAGACTGATGTTATACTCCAGGCAATGTTACATTTATAGATATGCCCACAGTGTGTGATTGCAGGATTACAACTCCAGGCAAAAAACTGATGAAGAAATTCACACCTTTATACACTCAATTGCGTGGAGGAGAGATGTCGCCTGGAAGCTATTAGTAGAAATACTTACCCTGCTGCATATAATCCCTTTTCAGCATTATCCTCTCTTTACTTGGCAATGGGAACTCTTTGCAAATGGCCAGCCCAGTGGATAGTGTCTGTTTCCCTCATAACAGGGGCTGTACATCTTCAACTGCAATCCTGCGCAGCTTTCAGTGGGACTAGGCTGTAATTTAATGTGTGCCTGTGGAATTCAGTGCCGGGTCATATTGCTTCAGTAAAATACCATCAACAGCTTTGTTCCGCCACAAAAAAAATACATTAACAAAATGAGGTCAGCCGCACTTCTGGGCGACACTTTACGCACAACACATTACTTTTTACAGACTTGTTAGAGGCTGAAAAAGGCCAGATAACCTGATTTACAGCCCCGGTTCTTGTATCAGCACCAGCAGGCATTGGTTTCGGTATTTTACAACAACTTGTGGCACCACCATGGTGGAATTTGCTCTGATGAAAGGTGTCCTTCCATGCAAGGCTCTTTTCAGGTTCTTGTAGATCAGTATCCTGAGGATCATCAGCCTGGGCCTGTGCCAGTACAACTCTGTCTGCGCCTCTGCAAGACTGACAGGCTGATGGAGGAATGTTTTTTTGGGGGGCGGGGGTGGCCTTGGAAAGGTGGTCTGAAGGTAGCAGCCTCTTAAAGGAATCTGCTCCATTCCCTAAATTCCTTTTTTCAATTGGAGATTGTTGTTTGTCCAACACGACTTTTTCTGCAGCTCTGGAAAACTTGGGCCCCTGCTCTGCACCCCTCTCCACAATCACTTAAACTCTCCTTTCTTCCTCCCTTCATCCCTCCTCCTTCCCTCCAACCCTCTGTCCCATGGAAATGCGCCATTGACAGATCTTTATCAGCAGCCCCATCCCTGCTCAGGCTCGCTGTTTGCCTTTGTTTTATTTCACCGACCAAGCGCTGAGCCAGGATGAGGGATTTGTGTGCGCTTCCCTCTGCAGCTCTGCAGTCCTAATGTGAAACTGGTGCATTTGTGGTCGTGACAATCCTTTTCCACTCTACGAATGTTGCTCTGGATGATAATAACATGGGTCCGTGCCTGGGGGACAACGCGGTGTGGTCAGGGTCAGCCGCAGATGGTTGTGCCTGTGGAGGATATAAACAGCGGAAATGTCAAAACAACCCTTGGATAAGTAAAAGGCAGAGGAAGCGAAATACTGAGAACGTGACACAGAAAGCGGGTAGAAAATATGCCAATGAGCAAGAGTTAAAGACAGATGGAAACAGGCATTACAAAGAAGAAGACTCAGCTAAATATAGACAACATGTAGGACTGCCCACTTGTCCTTGATGGTGTGATTATATGGTGATGGTGAGTGGAAAGTATGTTGAGCAGGACATAAAACACAGGAGTGTGGGCAGAAGGTGTCGCCTTTCATCCCCCTGAGGTGGGGACAAAACAGGCCGGATGAGTCTCCAGAAAGGACCAATTCCAGCCGCCAACTGAGGGCTCAGCAGACCCCAAATCTACACTACATTACCCAGAAAGCACGGCCACCCATGCTTCTAAAGGCTGGTGAGGACAGGGACAAAAAAAGTGTTAATCCATCTCAGCTCTCTCTATTGGCAGCAACTACTTGACGCCATATGTGAAGCCAACTGCTTGTGAGTTCATGTTTTCTGTCCTTTTTCCATCCATCATTCCCTGTTTGTTAATATCTCTTCAGCCATTTTCAGTTGGTTTCCCTTACGTGTAAATGTAAGTGTGAACACCAAAGTAGACCTTAATAAGCTACTTAAAGTTTTTACAACCTGCAACAGCCACTTATGTACTTACTAAAGTAAACGCTGAGCTCCAACAGGACAAGAAACACAAGTAGTCAGACGATCATGCAAAATGGTAATTTAGACAGATTATCCAAACCATTTTTATTTAGAGGTAACAGCAAAAGTGAGCAGACTCAAAATGCTTGTCCTTGGAAATTATTTTCCTGCGCAGTGACTAATTATTGATATGTCGATTTGGTATCTAAACAATTTACCCTGTGACTATAATGTCATCACCAATTTAAACTAAACTAATGAAACTAAAACTAAATAAAACCCAGTTTATCATAAATTTGAGTGATCCTTTGAAGAGGTGCATCATCGTACATGACTTCTTTCTTGTTATTAGTTTCTTTTGAGAAATTTGCGTCACCTCAAGAAATCACATTTGAGCAAAGAGGAAAATATGGGTTGTTTCTCAGCACTTGAACAAACAACCGATGCTGCTGCTTTTCTTGTGAGGACAGTCTCGTCTGCTGTTTGAGTCACAAAATCTATTAAGAAAATGTGCTTCTAAGCTGCCTGGTTCTTTCATAATGCTTGAGTGCCTTTCTCATATTCGATGTCACTGAACACAGTGTCCTTGCTGTGCTATTGCCAACCAAACACTGAGGACCAGATGCGTGATTTGAGGGACGGAGCCCAGAATAGAGACGATGGGTGACACATCCCATCGCACCAACTCTCAGTCTCTGTCTCTTTGGCTCGCTTTCCGTTTCTTATGCGTCGGCGCACACGCACTCAAGGTGGCATCAACTGCATGACTGCAAACGTCTCCTCACAAAGACAGCCTAGCCTGCCTGTCAATCCAAGTCCTCCTAATTAGACGCACTGTATCTGTGAATGTCGTCTGGTTCCATTCGGGCGTCATTTCTTTCTCAGTTAGTTATAATTTAATGAGATGGGGACAATAGAAGAAAGCTGTACCATGTGCACCTCTTCTGCGCGACTCTTAATGACTGAGCTGTTACGATTGTCGCAGCACATCATTACCATTTCCACTGTGATTTCTATTGTATGCTGCGCTCATTAAAAGTGTCACCAGAGAGATCTCACTTCTTCAGCCTGAATCCAGCCAACTTGCGGCCTTTGAGAGACGGATCCGTCTAATTAGTCAAAGAGAGGACTTGCCCCAGAGATTAGCTTCTAAAAACACACTTGACCTTTTGAAATTTGGAAAACAATCCAACACCTGTGCCAGACAGGGGATTGCTTCTGATCCGAAGAAAATAATCTTTATCCTGTGTGTGTGTTTCCATGTAAAGGTCCCTGTAAGCATTTTAAATTAAAGGCGTAAATGGAAGGCCTTGCCATGTTGCAGGTGGCCACACACATGCACACACACACACAGTCAGGGGTCATGCTGGTTCATTAACAGCCAGTCTTCTGTGACGTTCAGAGACAAACACTATTATAATATTTATGAGTCATTTTCAAAAGCTGCCATGTGCGGGAAAATTGGATAAATGTTTTCTTGGGGAAGTGACATGTGGGTGATTGTGACTCAGGAAGCAGTGATGGATTGTGACCATTTGATGAAATGCATCAATCAAACTCTGGTTTTAGTTTTCCACATGGAATGTTTCTCATAAACTGCAGCATTGAACAAAACGGAGGCTGTCTTTTAGATAAGCGTCTGGTCACTTTAGTCTAAATCGAATCTTCTCTCAAGAAGAGAATCACCTAATGTTCTTCATATTTTTCTCAGTATGGGTCCAACCCTGACAGTAAGCTTAAAATCAAGGTGTTTCAGCATTTACATGATAAGCTATCTTTTTGACATGCTCCTTTCTTGACACAAAATGAGATTAGCATACTACTAAATAAATAAATAAAATGAAATTGTACATGGAGTTTTGAGTCACAAAACTTTGAGGAAAACAAGCTAAATGCAACTGAACACATTAACTGAGATATAAAAACACCATGTTCCCTGACACTTGCTTGTTCTGTAATTTAGACGATGTGAAGTGCATGCAGTGAGCTAAGAAAATGGAGATTAGAAATTAATCTCTTCCTTAATTTCAGCTGGGAGCTATTTTTAGTAACTCAGTGTGATACAAAACTGATTTTACATACTATAGCTGCTGTTCAGGAGAAGAACAAAAAGAAGCACCTCCAAAATCAGTTCAGCTTAAAAGGTGCATATCTCAGCCCGTTTCAGAGCCTAATTGAATGCAGTCGATGCTGGGCCTCATCTGCATTGCAGGGCGTACAGAGGTCAGTCCTTCTGTAGTTTTCTTTCTGGATGTGTAGCATTTTTTTTCTATATCTTGCATATTTATACATTCAATTCACCTTGACTTCATCCTCTTACACACTATTAGGGTTACAATAGTGGGACGAGCTAGAGGGCTTCATGTGTTCCCCAACAAGTAAAAGAAGTCACACGTTTAGTAAATCTTTGTTCTTTGTTATACACCACAGTATTGTTAGAGTCAGCTATCAGAAACTACTGACCTTGGGGTTTTTTTAAGTCTTGTGACACAGTGAAGGCAGCAGCCACTTGGAGATCAGTTGTAGCAAAGTATGAGGAGCTGTCAGGGGGACAAAAGGTGTTGCCACTCAGGTGGTGTAGGATAACGTCTGTGTATACACCCCTGTCAACTGCCCTCTTTCTCTCGTTCAAGTGCTGATCCATCAGTTTAACCCAACACTCCTTCACTGTCTCCTGCATAATCAGCCCGGTGCGGAGTGATCCGAGCACCTAGACGGGATCAGCCGGGAGCAACGGAGAGTGTCATCGCCCTCTTTTTCCTACTTCAGGCATGAGGCATTCGAGACACTCCGCGGAGGATCATGTGCGCGGTCACACAGACACGCCGCACAGGCACACAAAACTGCCGTGACACACATTCAGGTCAGCGAGGTGACGCTTGGAGTGCCGGAGCTGTGTCCATCACCGCGGATATAGTCTGTCACCACCACAATGGGGTGGGATTTGAAAACATGCCTGTAAGATAGAAAAATAAGAGTTCTCTTCTGCTCATATGGGGGAAGCTTGTGTCCACATTTTCTTTTAGATGAAGACAAATTATCCTCTTTCAGCCGGCACTGAAACAGCAATTGAGTTGGACAATGGGGCTGATCAGGCCAGTATGAGGATATAAATACAGGGTAAACTGGGAGCATAATTCATTGTCAGGGCACACGCATTGTTCTGGGTTATATTAGGCAACGGTTTGTTCCAAAGAGTTAGAGCAGGCCAAGAGAGGATCACACTGCAAAAAATATCCATCTTTTAAAAGACACATATTCTTTTACAAAAACAGGTCTTAAAATAATCACCCATTTTTCAATTGCTTGAAAGGGAACACTATTTTTAGGCTTGGCCCTGAATATACTGGCTTCTTTTGTTCTGTTTGAAGTCCTACAAAGTAAAGCAAAGCAGTGCTTCAACTCTTTAAACAGTTTACTGTTCGGCTGGAAGCTTTAAAGCTGCTCTAATCATTAACTGTATATAACAATGGCTTGATTGTATAATGTGAAATGAGGTGTTAGTCTCCAGCTGCATAAAGCACGGTAGCGTCAACAAAACGCTGGGATAAACTCACTGTATGCTCACTACCTAGCAAAGAACTGACAAAACAGACAGAGTGAAGCATCTGACTTCCGAAGAGACGTGTTTGTTGTTTCTGTAGACCAAAAAAGAGCTTTAAATAAAAAATTTGTCAGGTGAGCAGAGACATGACTCCAAATGAGTTCTGGCCCAAAGTGTACCAAAAAATACATCAGTGCTTACTTACTTTTAGCAGGTCAATAAAGAAGTGTATGCAATACAAATGGGAGCTTATATGGTTGCAGATAAACAAGGAGTTATGCAGGATGTTCAGTCTCTATTCAGATTATGACAAAAAAATAACCAAAATAAGAGTCCACACTAACCCTTCACAGTGATACTCATAACGTTACCGCTGCAAAACTGCAAATAAAAGGTGACTCTTTAGGTCCGGCCCTTCGTGACTTCCCCTCCGGGCAACTGTGCTGATCTTTACTGTAAGGCATCAGAGGAAAATGAGCCTTGTTCCAGTCTGTCATTATGGTGATACCACAGCACAGCGCCAGACAGATGTCACTGTGAATGAGACGAGCCACGATGAGTAGATTGAAGCGGTGTCATGAGTGACATAGTTTAAGAGACGTGAGTCACCCTGCAGACGGTTTCCTCAGCGCTCTCTCATAGTCAGCCGTCTGACTGGTCTGTTGCCCAAGCAGGAGAAGAAAGAGAGAGAGAGCAAGAACAA
Source organism: Terapon puta (assembly GCA_028564955.1). NCBI lineage: Eukaryota > Metazoa > Chordata > Actinopteri > Centrarchiformes > Terapontidae > Terapon > Terapon puta. Next base: position 8,052,689 of record JAOXYL010000090.1, on the reverse strand, counting down.
AAGACAAAGGAAGAAACAAAGTGATTGTGTCTCAACTGAGTGTGTTCACTATCATTTGTTAAGTCCTAATGACTGGACTGCAGACTGCTATTACTATTGCAAATGAGACAGTCAGCACTATACTGTGAAGTGTTTAGTCTAAATAAACACTAACATTACCAAAAATAGTAGCAGCTGCATATAAGCCTTTGCAAATTACTTGCAGAGTATGTCTTATATTAATAAAACGTCATTTTATTTGTTGGATTTATGCAAAATTACCCCTGCAGTGCCAATCCCTCTGAGATATCTCTGGTTTCCCATAATGAAATACAAAACACATATCAAGTGTACAGTGTCATAAAGCCAAATTGGAAACACAAGAGGGTCTGACAGTCTGTACAGATTTATGTTGGGTTCACGCTCTGAGGATTTACACCCTTTTGCCTGAGCACAAACCACAGCTGAAATAACCCAAAATGATCCAAACCCTCAAGCAGTCAGTACCACTTCAAGTGGTGCGAGAAAGTAGCATGAATTATGGAACATTCTTGTTTTATGTTCTGTAACGGTATGAAGAAGAAGAAAGAAGTGCTAAAATAGTATCGTCCTTGCAGGATGTCATAATAGTAAAGCGGAATAACTAATTATTCTCCTATCAAAACACAGCCATGGTGGGGTTCGCACGTGTTGTTTTTGGTGGAGGGAGGGGTCCCGCGGCTGGACCAGTGATGCCTGATTCACTCTGATCTTTGTCAGAGCCCGCGGCCTGTCCACCAGCTGTGTCCAAACAACCCACACCCTCTGCCTGTGTCTGGAAGCTCTGACAGGATCTGGTGGTGGTGGCGGTGTGAGGCGTGGGGGGCGAGGGTGTGGGTCAGCTGAGGGTGGACCAAAAGTGCTCTCTCTCTCTTTCTCTGTCTCTCTCCCTCTCTCCACGCTACAGTAACTTCTGCTTTTGACATGTGGAGGCCCTGGGCCCATCCATCCTCCCCCTGACAGCTGAGCTGCTCACACTGGCAGGGTAAGGTAGACAGAATTGGTGTAGTCCCGCTGCTTTAAAGTCATAATCTGTGACATTTTTTCATTTGTCTATTTTCTTTCTGCCTGTTCATATAACAGTATGATTCAGTGGTGATTCCCATACCCATCCAATGAAATGCTTAGACATTTGCCTCTATAAACACCTCATATCCTTCTGTTGTATTGCAGTGCAGGACCTACAACGTTTTCATTTCAGCGGCCGTAAAAACTGGGATTTTTTGGTGTGGAAAAATAACAGCTGGCTTGAGTGGTGAAGAGTTCAAAAACATTTAATAGGAAAATATAAGCAATGCATGTTGAGAGAAAAGAGGAAAGGAATGATGAAAACCATCCTCGGCGGGCAGGCTGGCTCGTCAAATTTTGGTTTCCCATCACACAGATCTTCCCTCAATGAGCCAGGGGACAGACAGAGAAAAACCTGGATGAAATAAAAGAGATGTTGCAGTGCAGATGGTGTGTCTTAATCGATGTGAGCTCAGTGAGCTGTGATAAGGGACCCCGTCTACTTTGAGCAGGGAGAACTGGCAATCCCTGCTCAGGGAGCTGTGCAGCATCTGCAGCCAGACATTAATAGATGACTACGAGTACTACGTTGACAAATTGAATGCCACCAATGAGTAATGACAAGAGACTTGTAAAAGAGAGACCATTACAGGAAACTATGGACTCAATTGTTACCAAATGCACTGGTGCATGTCTGCAATAATAGAGAAGGGATGTATCCAAAATACTGAATGCACTTACTGCATTCAGTTTTTTGAAAAAGTAGATCCCATTTTGGAGCTTCAGGTTTGTTTTTTGTTTGTTTGTTTTTGTTGTTTTTTTTTGTTGTTGTTTAAACCAAAAAATGAGGATCAATGTGTAATAATTAAAAACTTAACAGCCCAAAGGTAGGTTGAAATCCGCCTCAATCAGATGCTTAAATCAGCTCTAATCCTATGATGACAGAATTATCATCTGAATCTGCAGCTCCTCTTGGCTTTCTGGAGCTCTGCGGTGAGTTTCAGGTCATTGTTTAGCTGTCTGATCTGCATCTTTACTTCTCTGATGGATTGTTGTTTGTTTCAGGAAAAAAAAAACAAAAAACTAAAACCCCACTGTAGACTCAACTATCTGCACCACAAAGCAGATAGACAGTTAACAGCCAAGCTAGTGAACTCTGCGGAGCATTTAGCAGCAAAATAAAGAGATATTTTGCATAACCCACCATAAAGCCACAGTGTATTTTCGACACCTTTAGTACATAATCAAACAAACAAGATATAATGTGTTCACTAGTGAGCTTAGAGGAGCTGGCAGGTGGATCTAAACAAAGGTAGTTGTTTCTGCCGTCTTCCAATCTTTATGCTAAGTCAAGTCAAACCAGTTACTCACTGCAGCTTCATATTTACAATACAAATAGAGAGAGTGGTAGTTTTCTCACTTAACTCTTGAAAAAGAGAGAAAACGAAGTTATTCCCCAAAACTCTTCCTTTCATAACCCTGCTTCTACCAGCATTGCCTTTTCCCAAGCAAGTGTATACACAGAACCATGTGGTGCAGACTCCCTCTGGTCATGCAATAGCTAAACTTACATGGTGCCTTTGCCCCTCTATAGTGTTTGACAGTAATCTTTCAACGTCTTTGTAAACTATGTAAACACAGAAACCTGTGGCTGCGAACGGGCAAGATGGTGCGACTCCAATCTTTCCTCTCACCGAGAATCTGGGTGTACTGTATTAGTAGCTGCAAAGAAGCAAAGGACCCCGCTCAGCTTGCCCAAATGTGTGAAGACCATAATAAACCTTCAGCTGGCTGCACGCTGAGAATAGTTCTGTATTTCCCCCAAACACCTTTCCCCCTGACTGGCGATGTTACTGCTCAAAACATAGCAAGGGGTTGAGTCATATGGTTTCACTTTGAGAAATATACTTTCCTACATGCTCTCTGAAAAGCTCATGTTTCTATTTTCGTAGGTGTGGTCTTCTATTTAGGTCACAACAGAACTCAGAGGAGAGGAATTCCCTGTGTATCCATGTGAGGGAGGGTTTTTAATGAACTGCTCAGTGATTGAAATGGGGCAAGTCAGCTTACTTTTATATGAAGGCAGACTGTTACGGCTTCATACGGGGAACAAGAGGCATATAACCAGGGAAGGAGCTACTCCAACATATTTGATAAAGAATCCTGTGATGTTCATAGTGAGAAATCGAGGAAAAAATCAGTGTTTCAGACCCATTGTTAAACACATATAGGAACACTTTTAAAGCATACATCCTGAGCTCAGGTTATCATAAGCTCCATGCCAGGAAGTTTTCATCTTAAAAAAAAAAAAAAAAAAAAAAAAAAAAAAGCACATGCAGAGGTCCAGGGTGGAGGATCCATGAGTTAAGGCCAGCCAGTCTGCTTGCAGTTCAGCCAGAGCTCCCACACATACCCCAGGGCAGCTTTCTCAGATGAATAAAGAAGATGCTTTATGGCCTCTGGTTCCTGGTCTTGGCCAGTGATGCACCGCAGCACTGTAGCTTATTCCAGACTGCCATTATCAAAAAGAAACTGTCTGAAAAACCCGCAGAAAGCAGGCGGCTTTATTAAATGAAAAGTTGGTTTGTGAGTGAGTTTGTAATGTACCACATGTCAATTTACTTTGAGTTTTGGGCATCTGACTGTGGCCTTATGTAGATATGCTCTTGTCTGGTCCTAAGAGGGAGTAAAAATGTGAGAGAGAAGCAAAGGAAAAGGTCGCGATTTAATGACTTCATTGAGCAGAAACGAAGAATATTTCAGTTTCTCCTGTGTCATGGTCTGAGATTCACCTTGCTGGAATGCTTTCCAAACCACTAAACTATCAGCAGATGTTAAACATGTTGGAAAAATGTTTAAACCCATCTTTTAGATCTGTGCCAGAGATTTCATACCCTTAACATTGGTGTAAGTGCTTAACTGACTGGATACAATCAGTGGTGGAAGCAGTGTTAAGATTTTTTCTTGCCTAAAAGTATCATTACAATAAATCACTATAAATAAAAAGTCACTTTATTTGATGATTAAATGCAGTTGAATAAAATAGAATAGTTCCCTCAGAATGTGGTGATATAGAACTATGATGCCTCATACAATTGAAATACTTGTGTAAAAGTACTTTAAAGTTGTACAAAGGCAAAGTGCCTGACCAAATTTACTCCGTTCACTTCTCCACTGGATACAACCTTGTTTGATGATTATCAATTTAACTTCAAAAGCTGGGGTCACATTCTGCCACCCCCTATTCCATTTGAGCAACATTAGCAGTTTCTGGGGTGTTTGTGCATGAGCAGGCACTTTTCTGCATGTATGCACGCGCTTCTGTTGGTTCGAGCCGGGAGTGTGGATTAGGTTTGGTCTCTGGCTCTCGTCAGCACATGCCGGACACGGCGCTCTGAGGCCCTGCATTCATTCCATGTTGTTTTCATTCCCCCACCTTTGCTAGGTGCACAAAAAATGTTTTCTCAAGTCTTCGCATTCCAGCAGAAAAAAAGCGCTAGCATTTACTTTTACACACACCTGGACTGTGGCCTTTCATTTGATACCCAACATTTTTCAATCACGCAGCACAGCCGAAAAAAAATATGCTCCATTTCTTCTTCCGCACTAAATCGTTTTGGCACATGGGACAAGCAAACAAACTGTAGGTGAAGCTTTATTAAACACATATTTCCGAAACCTTCATTTATCAGAGAAATCTACATTCATCTTGGCCATTAGTGCTGCTGAAAATAGCTGCATGAACATGATTTTTTCACTCACAGAGGGGCCCTATCACTCTGTTAGCACTGTAAACTGGAGCAGGAAATATCCAGGCCTGTAATTACAGTCAGATACAGAAGGTAAGGAAGTGAACTAACATTCCTGATCAGAGCGCAGCTTGAATGGAAGACACTTGAGACTTCCTCCGGTACACCTTCATTTATTAGCTTTTCATTAGGCAACTCACCTTCAGTTTGATCCTTCCCCAAATAAACCTTCACAGATTTTCCAAGAGGCAGTTTTAGGTCTGGTTTTAGGACAACCTGGGCTCAGGATTTAAACCTCTGTTCTCAGAGTAAAGCTAACAAGAACAGCTACCACCACGCCATGACAGACCACTCTTTAAACAAACACATCATGATTTCATCGGGCCTGGCATTACATTGTTATTCCATGTTGATGCCAGTGACTCTTTGATGGCCTTTTGCGTTAATCCAGATGACATCCTCTGACATTCTGGGACTGGGCAGCCGACAGGAAGCAGTTGGCACGCTCTGGCACACCCTGAGTCTGGCCAGCAGTTCTGCAGATGGTTTTGAGCTGAACGTGTTGTGTCATCTTGCAGGCCTCTTACCGGAATCAGACTTGGCTGAACACCTTCTGCCCTCAGCGAATCGTACCACCATGTACACAATTACGCTCATTCTGTTATGATTCTTGGAGATCCGCTCCTAAATTTGGATTAAATCAGGCCGGGTTGTTTATGCCATACTTCTGTTAGGCATTTGTTATGTGTTGTTTGTGTTACTTTTAATCACACATTTACATTTCTTTGCACATTTTGGATATATAATGTTGCTAGATTGAGTCCAGATAGAAATCTGATCATAGGGCACGTTACTTCTATTTGGCTTTTCATATTAATCTGAGCAACACCGTGTGTTGAGTTTGGGTGCAGTCAGATGATATGTCCTAATGTGACTGATTGCCAACAATTCCCCAGAGGTTGAAGCCTACTGACTCTAAAAAGGTGATGTATTCTAGGATCAGTATTGATTCAAAAAATGACTTTAGCTCATCTACTGGAAACCTAGAGATAATTTATAACTTTAAATTATGTATTATCAACTGTTGTCATCATTCAAAGTTATAAAATATGCAGTTTAATCACAGTCTTTCCCATCAAATTTAACAAAAGTCTGTCTGACTGGGCTGCCTTGTTTGTGATGTACGAACTTATTTAATAATGATTTGCGTGATTGCTGCTGTGATAAAGGGACAGATCCTTCTGCATATCTCATTGCCAGGGGCATGCAGGACTGTGTGTCTCGCTGTAGGTTAGATGCCCCTATGACACCCCGGATCACACAGACGGCCTCATACCAGAGAGATGCGCTGTACTGACGAGGAACTGAGATTCTAGCACCACACAGACAGCCCTGAACAGGGCAGGCTTTCATAACAACGCTGCCTGTTCCGTTTCCTCTCGCAGATGGTGTGATCTGTGGATGAGCTGAACAAGTCTCCACTGTACCGGCAGCAGGTTACCGGAGGCCACGGCTCTGACAGACAGACGTCATCTACCACGGCTCATCTTTTCAGCACACACCCCGCAAGCTTGAGCGTGGTCACTCTACCACAGAAAGGTCCAGTTTGGAGAGCTAAAATACATTCCCTTCGAGCAGGATCTTGATATGATTCACAGCTCGAGTTTCCAGCGGATGTGCTGGTATAGTTTTGGCCTTAAAGCAGGAAGCCCCAGGGTGCTTTGTTGTGGTGGGAAGCAGCCCCGCTATCCCAACAGAGATCTCTGTCGCATGGATTTCGGACAGCAGGAAAGCCAACAAGAGGGGCTTTCACATCAAATCCCCTGAACTGGTTGCTGGTACTGTGCCATCACACTTCCCCTATACCTTACCCTGCAGAAACAGATCCTATCCTTCCTTATCGCGGGTGTGACTTAACCCATATTTATTCCGTTTCATCAGTTGTCTGTTTGCAGAGGCAGCAGTGACTCACATCATGACATCAGAGGAGATATGGAGAGATACCTAATGTAACTCTTAAAAGCTGGAACTTTCCCACACACCAAGATGATAAACCAAGCACCACAACATGTCCCAAAAACTGTTAAAAGTTTGGGTTTGACCAAAAGGAAAGTACTAATGACAAGCTACTACTTCTCCCTCTAACAAGCATACATTTCAAATACTCACTTGGCTCCATAAGTTGGACAAACTGTTGAAAACAAGCCGAAGGCAAAAGTGCCGGCTCAAAATGAGGGGGAAAATGATTACAGCCGCCCAGACTTTGGCTTGGACGCGATGGGTTGTTTACAGCCAAGACCGGCAAATCAGCTGAGGAAACGAGATCGCTCTGACACTCCGTGTACGAGTCCCCAGATCTTGTGGAACAAATTATTTACTGACCAAGTTTAATTAGGAATAAATTGATTTGAAGTTTTATGTGGCTGTGACTTGGATGAACACAGCGCAGTACGCACATAAGTCACTGGAAGGAAACGCCGCCTTGGAGTTGTGCTTTGGCTCCTGCAGCATATTCCCCCATAAAACACAAACCCTCTACAGCTTTATCAATAAGTTTCTGCTTTTGACAAGATAATATCTAAAGCACAGACATAAGTTTGATTTGCATCGGGGCTCGGATGAAAATAATTTTGCTGGAGTTGGCTGGATTTTTATCCAGCAACACTCCTAGTGCAGACGCAAGAAAAAAACTTCAGTTATTCCAAAGTCTGCACAGTGATGCATGTGTGAAGGTTTTTAGCTTGTTACTGCCTTTAGGTCTCTGTAGTCCTGACTCGTATGGGTGCAAGATATGTGGTCTCTCCTTGGCCCTTGAGGCGTCTGCCTGGTTCCCAACCAGTTGTGGAGGGTCTGCCCTCAGAGTCACAAGGTTCACCACTCAGTGAACTCGGTGCCTAGAGGTCAATGGTCAAGAGCCCAGGGCCAGGCCACAGCCTCCGCAGCTGACAGTTATGCCTAAAGATCATACTCAGCAAGCTGATTTGTGAGGTTTGCGTAGAGCAGGGGCGAGATTGTCAAACAGAGCTGTTTATGGCCTTAATGTTTACCTGTGTCCTGACCCGGAAACATAATTTACAGCCCATTATTGTAAAACTATAACACACAGAATATTTAACAGCAATGACAGGAAGTTGTAAGTAACTAAGTCAGAGCAAAGCAAGAATATTTGCAAGACAAGGACAACTCCTAAAATTCAAAATGATAATTTAGCTCTATTTCAATGATATTTAGCTTTAAAAAAGGTGTGCATACAGTGTAGCGAGGCTTTTAAACTTTTAAACCAGCTATGGTGGAAAGCTAATTAGAATTTAAAGAGGGACAGCAACAACAAAGTGGCCCACTGCAAATCTTGTCAAGGCTTTTTGAAGAGTGCTCTCATAACGCCTGCTGACCCCGGGGTAGAGTAAACATTCCATTTGGCCTTCATGACTTGCCAGTAATTACCCAGACTGCCCCAGGGCCGTGCTCGCTGCCTGCCTGGCTAACTGGCAGGCTGGCTGATTTTTACAAGCTAACAGACATACAAAGAAACATGCATGCATTTCCTAACAGGTTTTACCCCACATTAGCGAATCGAGGTGCATTCACAAGGGGCTTGTAAACTCACCTTCATAAAAGTCAGACTCAAAAGCAGAGGGATTCTTTTCTAATGGAAAGCAGCTTGTTGGTGTTTTTTAAAATGGATGTGTGCAGCTTTTTCCATTCTTGTCAACCACTATGTGTTTTTGCATAAGAAGTGCAGCCTGCCCAGATGTTCCAACTCAGTGCAGCATTGGTTGTTCGAGACGTGCCTTCTCGGATGTATCTCTTAAGGTGTGTCGACTGCTGAATTCTGTACTTGGTTGCGGTAGTTGTTACTGTCTGCAAGTCTTGATGCTGGACTGACGCACAGGCGACAGTTTCTGCCCGCGTACTCACAGACTTAGAAATACACGCACACACACACACACACACACACACAGGTCTGATTGTCCGCGGTCCGGCTCCACTACCTCATTATCTGTATAACTGCATGTCTGAGACCTTTTGCTCAGCGGCGAAGCCAAGTCTCCACAATGCTGACTAACATCCCAGCCATGATAATTCACCTTTGGGACCTGAATATGTTTGTCTGACTTCACTGATTCAGTTAAAATGTTGATGCTGTTCTGATGTTCATCAAATTTGGTGGGCAACTCACAATAAGGAGTCTCATAATGAGTACTGAGAATGACGTCTGTCAATTCAAATTTGTTTTATTGGCATGACTGTAATTAAGTCATTAATCCC
>JAOXYL010000090.1:7985086-8016143 GCA_028564955.1 Terapon puta | reverse complement strand
GTCTTGCAGTTGGCGGGACAGGTCTGGAATCTTTTCAAAGAGACACGTTTCTTGAGGTCAGGATATGTCTGCTGTGAGAAACTATGCGCTCTGTCTGAAAGGAGTAAATCAAAAAATGTTGGCCGCTACGAACCGTCCAAAGTAACCAAGACGCACTCTTGACTTTCATGCCAGAGAACTTCCGATCAATCTCCTCGCTGGCACTCTAAAACCAAACCATGTAGCCGCCTCCTGTTGCTGAAGCTCCCCCGTATTGTTTTCAAAGCGACGTCAAATTCAAGCCTCATGCCGTTAGCCCTCGCCATTGTTCCTGTTTTGCACATGGACATCCCAGACAGTGTCGGGTGAGATTATAATGTGTCCTGTAAGAAAGATTCATGAGGGCTTCACATGCCATGGTGGCAGCAGGATTTCTGATTCAGTTTTAGCAGTCCATATGGTGCCGAGGCTCAACGACGTACACTGCCCAGCTGCTTGTGACACATTTATTGGCACAAATTGCTGCATCGGTGGCCACTTTGACCAGACTGTCTGTCAGTTGCCATAAGGACAAGACTTGAATCAGATTAATTGGCCCAGAAGACTTGTTAGACACATGATGAAATGTTTTCTAATTAGTCAGTCACTCCAGTATTGACTGTCGCATACTGATTTGCTTGTATGCTCTCTTTGTTAAAGTTAATCATCACGTTTTAGTATGTGATTTATAATATTGTGATAGTCTTGTGAGAGAAGAAGATTGTGATAGAAGCTGGCTTGTTATAAACGGCTCACACTTTAATACCTTTTATTATGTTGCTTTGTTCAGGATGGAAAAATATCCAAAAAAGCATGTCTTAAGCAGTAGAAATTACAGCTTTGGCTTCTCATTTAAAGCTATTGTCATGTCTGTTGTCTGGCTCAACTTAAATTTGTGTGTTTACTTTTGTCTTGGAAATTCACTCAACCAGTTTATCTCCATGGCAGCAATAAATAACCTCCAAACACACACTCCAAAACTCTTATCTGTTTTGGTGATAAAGCACTTTTCGAGGTAATTTTCCAGTAGGGGGCCACTGCAAAAAGCAGGTACCTTTCAACATCATTTGAAGAAACCAAGGCCACACAGAGAGTCCACTGGTGTGTTGTGTTGATGCTTTTCTAGATAGTCACGGCATAGCCAAAGCAAAGCCTTGTGTTGTTAGCCCTCCGTCGCACCTTTACACCTCTCTCATCTTGAACTATTGTTGCACGGCCCTTCACTGACATGCTGTTATCCCTGCACGGATCCACACACACAATAAGGCTTAAGGGATCCTTTTCTCTAAGAGGAGATAGGCCCGTAGACCAAGACAAAGGCTTCAATCTATCCAAATTATCTCTTCTGGGTGTTCCTCAAAAGGTATTATAGCTATCTGGGAGAATCATCTTAAATGCTTTTGCCCCACATGTCAAATCAAATAGTCTTATTGTGCAAAATGCACACCATAAGCATTGTTTTTTTTTCTTTTTTTCTTTTTTTTTTACCAGGTTGTAATTTTGTGTTGGCACACACATACCCACTATATCTCCAAGAATGTTACAGAAATGTTTGATCTTTGCATGAACGTTGAGTCTGTGCACACAAGATGCTTATTAGAGCGGGAGGTGGAATTTTTCTTCCATCTGATTTATATCAGGTGCAAGACCATGGATGGGTAATTTGGCTGATAGAAGCATTTTTATTACAGAGCTGTGGTTTTAGTGGAAATGATAGGCCTGCTTTAGAGCATTTGTGGACTGGTGTTTACCCGCTTTTCTTTTGTCTACAGCTGATTCTACTGGAATGTTTGTTTAGACTCATCCCCCGAATGAAAGCTTCACCTGGAATTCATAGCAGCACCAGAGATGAAGCCAGATGTATATATCATGAGTACATACATTGTTCATTTTTTTGGAAACTTGGACTTAGATAACAATGCTGGTTTAGAGATACATGTGCATTTGTGTGAATTAAAGTTAAGCTGTTTGCTTTGCCCTTTATTGCTATTAATGCTATGAAGCAATACTTCTCATTTGTGACCATTCAAATGAGGAAGTTTTAGAGAGCGAAGGAGTATTAGGCAACTTGCCTATCAATATTTAGTCTAATATGTCAACACAAACAGAAGAAAGCTGTTATTTTGCTGACATAATAATGGCCTACAGTGTTTGTGCATCGGCAGTGCAGACATAAAGCTTTAGTTAAGGTTCAGTTGCTGGTAATATTTGAGGTTCGACTGATACTCTTTAATTACATCATTTTGTTGAACTCTCTTCTTCTGCTATGGTACAGGAGAACCACTGCCGCTGTCACGCCCCCTAGTAAGATTTTCATTAAAAAAGAGGTCAATAACATATTTCACAGTCAGGGAATAATAAGCAATTATTTAATTTTGATAAATGCGACCTCACCAAAAATGATCTATTCCATTCATTAGCCATACCCATTAATCCTTTAGAGGGTCACGGGGGGGCTGGAGCCGAACCCAGCTGACAAGTTGGGCCCCCCAATATTAATACTAAACAAAAGAAATGAAGGGGATTGACAGACTGGCCAAACTCAACAAAAGGGATGGAAGCCACTCAGGCCAACCACTCAGTGGGCTGTTGGGCCTGGACGCTCCCCATAAAGTAAAACAAAATGCTGAACTATGAACTAAAACTGAAACTGAAGAGAAACAACGTTGGGTAAAAAATGACAACCCATCAGCTCAAATAAAGAAAGAAATCTGACAAGACACCAACGTCTCAACTTTCTTTGGATTCTGCTACGGAAACCAGGCGGAGAACCCTAATTAGGTCAGACCAACTACACCTGAAGGGGGAAAACCGACATAAAGATGGAAATCGAGCAACTGCAGGGTGCAAATTCTGCTTGTTGGACTGCATTGAGAGTGGTGGGGTGGAGTGGGATCTGGAGGAGATGGCGTGATCCTGAAGTTACAATGTCATGATGAAGCTACTTAGGTGAAAAAAAGGGACACCTCTGTGGAGCTACTGTGGTGTTATCAGTGGGAAAACGGTGGAATAATAAGTGTGTCTCTTAATATTCCCCTGTGGATGCATACTAAATCTTCATATATTCACTCCAAGTTTTCTTTTACATTTTTTTTATAAAACATCTGCTGAGAGTGGTGATGTTCTGTGTCATATCTGCAGACCTTGGTGCTGTCACATTCCTTCACTGGCTACAAATGGCAGCAGTGCTCCTGTCTGTGGGCCTGCGTCTGACAAAGGGCCGTTGTTTTCCCTGCCTTTTCTCTTTTCACACGCCAGCCCCTCTGGCTCGGAGCAGCTGCTGAGGCATTAGAATGAAATTATGGGAATATTTGTTCTGCTCACTGTCAGTACGGTCTGAACTCTGATTCTGTCCATCTTTTCTTCCTAAATGACCCCCGTGTCTCACGTCGCGGACACATGGTATGCTAAGAAATTGATTGATACACGCATTCCTAACGACTGCGGATGCCAAATTTGAGACTCAACCAGCAATTTCTCATTAGGCTTCTGCAGAGTTGGTTTTAAGGTAATAATTGGCTACACTGCGTTTAGATTTGTCCTCCGTGACCTCAGTGAACCTATGCACCCCATTTTGAAGAACTGTGTTTTCAGAGGTGAAGGCGTTAGCAGGGATTTAGCATCAAAACACCAACATGAATCTAAATACCCTTCAAGGCCTTCATTCTGTTATTTTGCTTCCAACGCCTTGTTAAAAACATGTGTTTTCTGCAAGTTTCAGTCCCTCCATGACGAAAATTATAAAATTGTTAGGCCACAGATCAGAGACGTGTTGGAAGCCTATTTGTCACGGAGGTTTTTTTCATGGACTCAGCCTCTGCAGGAGTCTCTTCCTCCATGTCCAAGCAGACAACGATGGAATATTTGGCAAGGATGCAAAAGGACCAGACTGAGAAACTACTCTGCTAGGGAAATCCGGTCAAAAAAATCCTTTTATAAACAGAGATTCGACAAGCTATCCTTGTGCAACCATGACAAAGAAGCACACACACATACACACAGCAGTCAGACTTTCCAAGGACAGGATGTGTTGTCATACAAGCGTTTTGGTTTACACTTTATTTCTTCCGAAATGTCAGGTGACCTCCTTTCCCCAGAGGATACTAAGCCAGTGCAACATTTATATAAGCAACATGTAATGCTTTTCAGGCTTTTTAAGGACTCACACTGTAGCAAAGATCAGGGTTGTAAGGAGAAAATGGGAACTGAGAATATGGGGGTCTAATGTGAGCAGGGCCCACAAAGACACTAAATGACTAGCCTTGGAGGCAGACACATCCGCCACAGAGAATATCTATGTGCAGTTTTGCTCTTTTTCAGGAAGTGGGCCAGCTTTACAACTCAAAATCTGAAGTAAGTTTCACACAGAAATAGACAAATTATTGCTTGTCATTTCAAAATAACAACCACCAGTTTTGTTGGCTGAAATGGCAACTATCACTTGATTAGGAAACAGCTCATTCTATGGCTCTGAGAGTTGGTTTAAACTTTTTTTTTCACTTTTTAATGTTTCCAGCTGAAAACCATACAATCTATGCATGCAATGACTATACTGTAAATCACATCATGCACAGGTGTATGAGGCCATGAGTCAGCACTGAATACATATATATGTACACTGATATCCTAGTTATGGTTGAGCTTTTGGAGAATGCTATGTGTTTCACATGTGAACAGTTTCTCTTAGTTTCAGAAACTCTGATAGGACTTCATCCTGGATTTGAGGCACCTGCATACTGTTTGCATACGGGGATATGAATAACCAGCTTTCTCGTGTTCCATGTTAAAATCATAACAAACCATAATTCAACAGGATAAGACTCAGATTGCGGTATTTTACAAATGTAAATGTAAAATTAAGGTATGTCCATTTAGTGTTGGCTCACCTCACCCCCTCCAGTGTATTCAATGTCTCTGTTTCTCCTTCATTTAAGTTCATAAAACCCATCTACACCTACACTAAAACCTCCTCTCAAAGCTCAGTATTACACACACTGAGTGGATGACTAAAACTGATTTTAAGTATGTTTGAATTTAAGTGCACTCTGTTATAAAATTAAAACATCTTCAGCTGGCAAATGGGGGCTGTAGAGCTCTGTTAGGGACTGTAGTGTGATAAAAGCTCTTCACTGGCTATTGTACTGGCCCACTGAAGTGGCTTTGTCTCTGTCTGAGTAGCACTACCAGGAGACAGACCGGAACGAGTGCCCCTCTTGCCACACTAATATGTGTGTGCGTGCGTGTATGTGTGTCTGTGTGTGTGCGGTTGTGGGCATATCTGAATGTGTTTGAAGCACACAGACACAATCAAACAAATAGACTTATACAAAGAGATACCCAGACACACACACACACACACACACAGACACACACACACTTAACAGGAGACTTCAGACTTCAACTGCTCTCTTAATTAGAGCAGGTAGACGGAGGGGAGGAGATGTTTTGGGGGGAGGGAGGGTTGTCGGGGTTTGAGGGCCTTTTGAAGGATGACTAGCTGGACAATAGCGCGCCTTTCTTGTGGGTTAAATATGATCACACCCCCATGAAAAGAAAGAATGATTGATAATAACAACAGAGGTTATTCCCAGTGATAGAGAGTGTGCATCCAAATGTGTAAGCGTCTAGGAATTTCCCATTTTTCTTTTGTCCAGAGATTGTATCTTCTTTTGACAGAAGAGGGCTGGTCTACATGTCTCTTGGGTATAAGAAACCAGAACCTATTATTTAGGCAAGAGCAGGGGAAAAAGTGGCTTCTCAGAGCAGAGGACCGTCAGAGAGGTGATTGATGTGAGTTAACCCTGTCAAAAGCAGGGTTATGGATCAGCGCAAAATGGGACATAAATCACCTCCAAATTGTTTTACCTACCACAGTTAGATCGGCTGATACACTCTTAGCTCCCTCTGCTGCCTTAATGAATCTCCAGAATATCTCTTAATCTATCGTTTTAGTTATTTTTTTTCTTTTCTTCAGTTAAACTAGAGAAATTAGCTTTGGGTACATACGTGGGAACAACAGTGCCCTCCTTGCCTCATCTGAAGCAAGGCTACCGTTTTCATTTATTCAACCATGCAAATAACATATGACGAGGGAAAAAAATCCAAGAGGAAAAAGGAACTGTATTTTTGAAAACAGTATCACAACAAAATTATTAACCTCAAATCACAAAACTTGACAGGTATAAACTTTGTTTTTTTCCTTTCTTCCTCCTTGTTTGGAAAAGCACAGACATGCTGCTGTGTATAAAAGTATTAATAAAAAAATAAAGCATTGTCTTTGCACTAAATAAGGAAATATTCAATGTTTAATTTGTTCACGAAGGCTACATTTGGAGAAATCCATATTCGTTGTCTGCCAAAAAGTCATCCACATTGATGTCCTATTTAGCGACATAGTCAGTTGTAACCTTCTGCTAGATCTCCTCTGATCAAACTTTAAATGTACTCCAATAACATACTTGTTTTGAATTTGGAGGGGTAACAAGTTATGTAGATATATTGACATATATAGATATATCTATTATATTTAAACAAATTTTAAAGCTGTTGACATCTGGGACTCCAAACAGCAGTAAAACATCATTTCCTGTAGTGTGATTCTGAAACATCACTTCAAAATCATATGTATGGGTAATTTTCATAAAATTAAGAAAGGTTATGGAGATAAAACTGTGGTAAGTATTAAACTGGAGCTGTTGAAGAGACTGGAAAGGAGTAAAATTGTAATACTGTCGATGTTGTTGTCAACCATTATTTTGGAGTTTTTGAGCTGGTGTTTCTATTTTTGAGACATAGCTTTTTTTTTCTTGTTTTTTTTTTTTAAACAGTCTGGTCCTCTGAAGCAGGAAAACAATCGGGTATGGAAAAATGGACATAATCTATTCTGAGCTACCTTGACAAAAATTCCCCCATGACCACTAACATCTTTTTCATAAGCTTTGCAAACTTTTCCACTGAACACAAACAGTGGCGTGTCGCTGCTATTTCGCACACGGGATGAGGCCTCTGAAAATGCTGAAGCCACAAGACAGAAAATGTGGGATTTTTTTTTGGGGAGGATTTCAGTTACTTGCATGGTCTGTTGTCTCTGTCATCACATGACAGGGTGTGTGTGAGTGACTGGGTTGCACTGTACAGTATACACGCCCCCTCAGGCCTCTCGTTAGCTTGAAGTGCAGGCGAACAAAGGCGACATTCTGTTAAGAGGTTTAATATACCCTGGTGACGTGGGCTACAACAGTGTGTAAAAATCTCCAGAAAGCTCATTTGATTGGAGTGTTAAGCTGTTAAAAATAATTAGCCCCCTCCTCCCCCACATACCCCCCTCCTGTTATCCAGTATCTTGCCTGCTCGTTTCACACTCAAAAGAGTGGCCACAGCTCACAGCTACAGCCGAGTCTGGCCTTTGCCATGTTCATTCTAACTATGCTGACATGGAGCATGGAACATTTTCCAGGCTGAAGTTTTACAATGGGAAAGTATTTTCCCCAACGAAAACACTGCCACTGCTCATGATGTGTGCATTTCCTAAATGACTGTCAGCAGGCTTTTATGACTGCTTTGCATTGTTCACTGTGAGAACTGCTGCTTTGTTTGTGTGACAAATAGAGTTCTTGAGACCACAATCATGGCTACAAAATATGGCTTGTCAAAAAATATGCTGCCTTGCTGCATGGAGTCTTAACAAAGATCCCTGAGCAGATATGAAAATCCCTCTTGTGTTAACTGCCAGCCTTAATGTGTGATTCACGCCGGAGTCTCACGTTCATGGATCAAACAATGCAAGTCGATTTTTTCACTACACCACATGTGCATGTGGACTATTGGCACATACATGCGGACCCCAGAGGCCCACCACCCCCCTTCCCACTAACCCCTTCATGCCTCCTCCAGTTGGACCATGCCTGTCTCTGACAACATACCACCCAGTCATGTGCAGTGAATAGGTGGTCAGCTTTGGACTGAGGCTGCAGTCTGCCACGCATCGCATGCAGCTGTTACAAAATGGACACTCTAGACATGTAACACAATACCTAAAAATGACCTCATTCAGTCTCAGCCAGTTAAAGTCAAAGCTGACACGATTTCCTTCAAAACTGCTGGCAGCCAGGCTGACGGTACGGTCTATAATGCCTAGGAGGCAAAGTGCCAACAGCTTGCACCCCCAAACTACTGATAGCCCAGTTGGCAGGGCAGATAGCTGTGTAATCGTGTGTGGTTTTCATGGATTTTGAAGCAGACATGGTGCATCAAAAGATGAAATTGATACTGCTCAAGGCCAACTGTTCCACTATAGGACGGATGTGTGTGTGTCTGTAAATGAGCGGGAGATGTGTGTGTGTGTGTGAGGCATACAAGGATTTGAGCTTACTTACAACAACCTTCTCCGGTTGCAACAACTTGAAAAGTGTGAAAATTGTTCTGAGAGCAGTTGTACCCAGAAGCCTGATGGTTCTGCTCACTGCTGGTCATAAAGTAGTACATACAGCCCTTTAGGGGAAATACTGGAGAAACTGGAGTAGGAACATTTTAAAAAGTAAAGGAGCCACACTTCAAATCTCTTCAGTTAATCAATTAATCAGTCAGTGACAAAGTGCACACACTAATGAACAGCTTACAGTATCCGCTTGCACACAGTGATATCACACATACAGCAAAGAATGAGCTTGTGGGAATAACCGCTGGAAAAGAAAACATGATCATTAAATGATGTGTCTTTAATCACAGTTGGGTTTAAGCCTTGTAGACGGTCGTGGAAATAACCCAGCAAGAGGTTGTGTGATGCTTTACCGCCATCTACTGGTCAGAAATTAAGCTGCATTACATTGTTTACAGATAACTTTAGCCTGATAAATTACTTTATTTCCATTGTAAAGTATGTGTAAATGCTACTGCATTAATTTTAAAACTATATTAAAATGTTCAACTTTATTCTGCTCCCCATTTAAGCCATTTCAGTGAAAAAGGACAATATTTATAGCTCACATTTGAAATATTTTGAATGAGTTTATTAAAAAAACGGTCTTTCTTTTTCTTTTCCTTCCATCAGTGAGGAAAATTCAGAGGGAATTCAAACTGCTTTGCTTTCAGGCATCTTGGTCATGTGCATGCTAAATTACTGGGATACTTAAAAATGGAGTCATCATTATTGTTATTTGTATCACCTGCACCTTCCCGACAAGTCTTTATGTCTGCTGTGAAAAAGGTCTGTCCTCCAAAACAATATAAATACAAAGCCAACATAAATTACACTTAAAATAACAAACATGCACCAAATCTACTGTTCTCCATACAACAGCAGAAGTGCACAGAGGAGAGAGACAGGTGTAATTTTGCTGGAGGAACCCGGGACTTTAAACCTTTAGCTGTAAGGCTGAAGCCAATCAGCTCCCTGGAATCAGCTGCACACTCATTTTCACAATCATTCACAATCAGTGAGGCTCCCCTACAGCCTGTTAGAAAAAGAGAGCCAGCAGGTTCACCAGAGAGAGAGAGCACATAACACACAAATACACAAAAACATATAATCTTAATGGATGCACCTGCACAGCTTTCACACCTTACAATCAGTTTGTTTTGGTATCTTTTTCATTGGGCATTGGATATCCATCAGCCAGTTCTGCTCCTGTGAATTATGCACAACCTAACATAGACATTGCAACTCATCACATCTGTGTTAATCAGGGACAGGGAATGTAAGGTCTGGTTTCATGCAATAGGGGTCACTGTTTGCTCATTATATGGCCACGCTTTTCTTTGGGTGACTAGTTTGACACCTTTTTTTTAAAAATAAGATAATTCATTAGACATGTCTCTGTATAGTGGTGTGTTGTGAAACATGCTAAAGGTTAACCAATTAGGCGAATAAAACTGTATTTTAGGCAGCTGATATTGTTGTTGCAGTATATGAATAACAAATACATCTTTAAATACTACCGTACTTCTGTAAATGCCAGATATGATATTGTAACCTTTTAAATCAGTACCACGGGAAACACTTCTAGCTACAATAGAGTTTGTATTTCACAAAATGTTAGCACAGTACGATTTCAGTGAAAGACTGAGTGTGCTGCTTCAGCGTGTCAGTGCGGACCAGTTGACTGGTGGTTTCTGGATTCGTGCCCTTTGGAGCAGGTTACAGCTGCAGAGTGCACTGGAATGTCTGTGCTGTAACCTCAAAGCAGACTGTGCTTCATGGTAAACATCAATCATTAGTGTCTTTTATGGGGATTCTCAGTGCAGGTTTGTGTTTTTCGGCTCACTCATTAAAGATGTCTGGTTTATGCTCATGGCAAGCGGGCCGGGGAAGCGTTTTCCTAAGTTGTCCATCGCCTGGAGAATCTAGAAGGCCCTTAGCGTAAAAAACTGCATTTGAGGGGCGCCGTTGCCGTGCTACAGGACTCCTCCAAATGCTTAGAGTAGATTTTAGGAACCAAGGCAGACTCCTGGCAAGAAATCAAAGCGGCTCTTGAGGGACCACAGTATCTGTTTTCATTTAATGTACAAAGCTATCTCTGTGCAATGAGCCCTGGAAAAGTGGCTTGTATATAAACTGTTTGCATTTCGCTGAAGTACCTGCACCTTTGTAACCGAGTCATTTTATATGACATAGTTCCTCGGAAATGGTACTTTCTGTCTTTTGGCAAAGTTCTCAAAGCTTACTGGGAATTTAATTCATCCTTTGATTTGACATAACAATTTGGTCAAGTCATCAGGCAGTTGACGGGTTCAGCTGTTTCCAGAATTTAAGAATATGTGTACTTTAGTGAGAAGTAGCTTTAAAGGTATTTGTTCTGTTTATGTGTCTCTTAAGTGGAACTGAACTCTAGAAAAGTGATGTTGTGGAAATGCAACCTGCACCACTAAGTGAATCCACATGGAGCACAATCTGGCAAACACAAGTACCGAGCCAGCGCTGACCTGGTGCCCTTCTGTATTAACCAGTTGGTCTGTCTGCGGTCGAGAGAAACTTTTCTGTGCAGATAACAAAGACAAAATTTTATTTTATGCTTTTTTTGTTGTTGTTCTCTCTAAAGGCTTGTTTTTTCTTACATCCCATAGTGTGACTCGGAGGCTGCATTTTTCGTCTGCTGAAGGGAGAACATTTGGTTGCCTCAGAGATTTATCATTTATTTAGTAGTTTTGATTTTGCAACATCCTAACCCATTTGGAAACTAGTTTTGGAGACTTGAAGTTTTCAATGAGAAAGTGAAGATAGGCTTTTTTGTAAAACAGGAACAATTCTTCTTCTGGAAAAAAAAGGAGATTTACATAAAGTCATTTTAAGAGTGAAGACATAATTTTTTGTTTATTTTATTGAAAAGCTCTGAATTTTATACTTTCTCTACAGCCATGCTAGAAGCTTCATAGAGGTGTGTAAGTGTTGACATGCTCACCATGACAATTTCAACTTGGTGACATTTAGCAGTTATAATATTTACTGAATTCATTATCCTAGTTAGAATGTAAACACAGTAAAATAATTAGTGCAAACCATAAATTACAGTTGAGGCTAATGAGAAATGAACTCAATCTAAATCTTTGACCTGTTGGTGGCTCTGGGTGAAATGCGCTAATAAATTGTCTTGATGGAGAACATTAATGTCTGTATAATCTCAAGGCAATAAAGCCAATAGTTACTGAGATATTTTACGAAAGTTAAAACAGGTCACTCTTTCGGTCTGAAAATCTCCTGAAAATCCAAAAGTTGTTAAGGTGTGGGCTGACAGATATACCAACATTACCATCACAAGATGCATCCAGATAACATGGCCAAGGGATTCTCATGAAGGAAATTTCCGCTTCTAAAATGTTGAAAATTGTGTTTTTTTACCTTAAACACATGATGCAAATAACTTGAGTCAGCTGAAAAGCATTTTTTATTATTACTTATTTTTTACAGCGTTAGTAGAGTTGCAAGAAATACAGTATTGGTAAGATTAGTAGTCATAGCACCAGAATCAATCAGTCATTTCTTTTATACAGGCTACATACATACTGTAGGTACATCTGATTCTTAAAAACATCTTTGGATAAAGCATGGCAAACAAGCACACTGTTTCTCTATTCAGTATCAATGCCCATTCAATATTTAGCACACTGTTTACAATTCAAGTATGAATATTAAAAATACACATATATCATAAGTTACAAATCTTAACGGTTATTACAAAAAACAAACAAACAAACAAACAGGATTACATTTCTACAAAATTTATGGCACATAGTGCATCAAGTATACTTAAACTTTCTGATACAGACCTCATAGAACAATTGACCATCATAAAATCGAATGATGGCCAAAGGTTTTCTAGCTGCTCATTGACTTATTTTTCATTTATCTTTCAGCTATTCTTTAAATCAAAAGAAGCTGCATTGTCCGAGAAGAAAAAAAATCTGCATCTATCTTCTAACTTTGGTTAAAGCTTAACATAAAAGTACCAGCATGTTAGGTTGCTTGATGGTTGTAGTAGTGGTCATGGTGAAAGTCACACGATGAGTTAAGTACTACTCACGGGCAGATTTTCTCATGCAGTGGTTTATCGAGTATATCGGATGTATCTGGCAACGTTGCAGCTAAATTTTCAACTACGTTAACGAGAGGACTGTCGTATGCTTTAAAGGCAGATCCTGCATCTGCTAAAGAGCCAGAAGCCAGTGTTTTCCTTCTCAAGATCAGAGGTAATTCCAGTAGTTCAAAAGCACCATTCAAAAGATCCTCATTTAAGGTTAGTGGTTATAAGCTACAAACAGTAGTAGACTAATAAAGTTTTTTTTTTTTTTAGCAGAGCGGACAAAAGACAAACACATCAGACAATGGCTTCTGCGTTGATAGTAGTCACTGTACCTTAAAACACAGAGCGTATCTACAGTCATTATGCAATAAATATGGTCAAACATAAATATAGTACAACACATATCTCAGTAGAGTATGGATGTGTGTGAGAGGTAGGGGTTGCAGGCACCTACAGTAGGCCCCAATGGAGGGTGCGAAGTGAGACATCGCACCTGATACTGTGTCACGGCGTAACAGATGAGAACTTGTCTATGTGGTGCAATTAAAGAAAAACTCCTAAAAATCTAAATCTAAAAATAAAAAGACTCCATGTGGATTACAAAATAAAAAGCCACAGAAAACGTCACTATTTCCTCACAGCAGTAGTGTTTGTTTCTGTCTCCATGTGGCAGTGACATGTCGGTCAGTGGACTGCCTATGTGGGTTTAAGTAGTTTTGCGAAATACCTGACAGCAGATGACAGCAGACAGATTTTCAGAAATAAACAACAACGAAAATTAAAACCATCTGTGGTTGATCTAAAGGCTCCTCACGTTCTCCTAAAGTTTGACCTCTGACATAAGGCAAGTCTGGAGGGATATCAGTAGTTAGTTTCTAGCTTACTCTTTCTTAAAGCCTTGAGCCCCTGAGGAATTGTTTGACATTTTGGGAAGTACACCTCACTTATTCACTTTCCTGCTGAGAGTTAGATGAGAAGATGGACATCGCCCTCATGTCTGGACGGTAAATGTGAAGCTACAGTCAGCAGCCAATTAGCTTAGTAGAAAGACCGGAAACGGGCGCAACAAATGCTGGACTAAAGGTGCAGTCGCCTCCTGGAGTTGCCGCCGTTTTCCTGGCTATTTTACTTTATTTTATTTTTTTAAGTCATGTCAAGACTCAAGTCACCGCAACCATTCAAGAAGTAGTTCAGCACCTTATATAACATTTTTCTGTCCCGCGTAAAACTATGGAACACAGCATGTTAATAAATGAGCTTTAGGGCTGCTGGTTGATGGATTGTGTTACTTTCAGACAGAGGCAGGCTAACAGTTTCCCTTTGTTTCCAGTCTTTGTGCTAAGCTAAGCTAACTGACTGCTGGTGTATTACTTTCCACGCACTTGCGAGTGGTAATAGACCTTCTGATCTAACTCTAGATATGAAAGTAAGTAATGCCAGAAATGTCAAACTATTCCTATAAAAACTTGAGGCTCAAGATGATCTGCAGTGTGACCTATTTAGTAGTTGCAAAAAATCCCATGTGTTTTTGTGTAACTTCTTACGTTTATATGTACGTTTATAGTACATACTACTTCAGTGTCTGTCTGAGGCACTTCTTTGTCACCAGAGGGTTACCATGAATATTACATACATATCCTACATTGACTCATTGATTGCAAGTCAGTCAGTGTAGTTGTGAATAATAATAATAAAAAAAACGCCTGTAACGTCTTATGGGAGGTAAAATATAACAAGATTAGTTCCAGGCTCTTTATGGGCAAATTCGGGACATTTTTGAGTTCATTTTAACAGAATACTCTCCACTTTACAGATTACAACAAGGAAAATTATTTTCTTAAACTGAGAGTTTCTCTCTTGAAGAAGGAGAATATTCTGTGAGGTTTTGCCACCTCATAGTAGTTTTGTTGCTTTGCCAGTGTCATTTAGTATTGTATCCCTTTGAATGATTCCAAAAAATGCACAACAGTGTTAGGACAAGAAAGCATTTCAGGTTGCAAAGCGCAGATGTGTTAGACAGCCATTGCAACACGGTTGACAGGCGAATGCAGCTGGCTCTTCCTCAGCGTTAGTTGTTAGGATGAAGGACCTGACAGCGGCCCTGTAGCACTGCACAGTACACGGTGTCTTATATGTTTTAGCTGCCATTTGGGAACTGGGGGTGTTACAGTGGGATGATTACTGTTAAATGCTCCTCCACCACACTCACAGATGACCACGGGGTCCAACAAATCACTGTTATTGCATGCTCCTCGGCTACTGTCTTCGGGATAGATTTAGGGGTTTGGTCTCCGCACGGCCCTCAGTGGACTTGAAGGAGTAGGCCGTTGTGAGCCTGGGGAATGCACTTCCCACAGAAACCACCACAGCGGCCGTAGATTCTTGTTCCGTCCTACAGACAAAGACAAATGACAGAGGAAAGAGTGGGCATAGGGCAGCTATTTACGCACAGAATGAAAGCTTCAGAAATGTCAGTGGAGATTCCTCTTCAGCGAATAGACAGAAACACAACAAGGCAACTCAGAGCAACAATCTCACTCCAGTACTCCGAGACAGAACATGAGGCACAATTACATCCCATTGACAACTTAACATCTGTAACATGACCCACTACATTAGAGCTAAATTGCATCAGTGAGACCAAAGAAAACCATTTTAACTGTTAGTGTCTTACCTCAGATCTGTGGACTTTGACAGAAACATAATTGCCCTGAGATGTCCACTTGGTGGCCTCAGAAACTTTGAGGCCAGTGCCAATCAGATTAATGCTGAACTGGCCCTGAGAACACAAATACAATTTATTTGCGAGCAGTTATTTAAGGAGGAAGGTCAAGCTCATTCATATTTTGCAACAAAATCCTGTGGCGATAGCTGCAGAGGGCTTAGACACACTTATGTGGTGAGAACTTCCACTGGAATAACAAAGAAGTTAATGCCGGGGTCAAAGGCATATTCCCCACAGATCAAGGGAATCAGCTGCAAATCTTTTGCAAAAATCTATCGTTGCAGTTCAGGCTACCAGAAAACACATAAAGTGCAGCATTTTACCAACCTGTGGACACTTGGCTGCACTGTAACAGTCTCCCGCTGTAGCAAAGGGCACAGGTCGGCCGAGAAGAGTCTGGGAAAACTGGAGGTCTGTTACTGGTAAACAGCAAAGATACAGATCTAGAGTCACAATGAAGTAAACACAGACCGAAGACAGCTGCTCGAAGGTAAACAACCACACGGAGCGACAGTTCATGCAAATAAATTTCACCGCAGGGTCGATGTCACCTCAGCGGATGCTCTTACTATATCTAAAGCACTGAAACATTCTTGCAACACAAGATTGGAATCAAGTTATTGATAAGCTTATCAACTGTAAACGCTTTTGATTTCCAGACAAACATATTTTGGTTTTGTATAAAAAAAGGTTACTGTCTCAAAATTCAATTCAAAGTGAAAGAACTAAAACTCACATTTATTACATGTATTTATTCTATAACCTATACCCGAGTGCTTTGTAAACTTCTCTTGCACTTCTTCTACAAAAGAGACAAAAGAGATGATAACAGATTTGATCTGATCAAAATCCCCCCTCCAATCCTCTGGAGTAGATTTGTGAGTAAACTGGTGCGAATTAAATGTGTTTTACTTTTCAAATTCAGTGACTCAATCTGAGTCTTGTTTCCCTGACTCTCCTGTTCATTCCTATTTACTCTGCACTGTCACACATGATAACCATGACCAGTACCTTTTCCTGCCTGCCCCGCCCCCGCTCCCCCCTTCACGTTGCCTGCATAAAAAGATGATAAAGTTCACGAGATGCTTCCCTTCATCTTGAACTCATTATTCCCCCCTCAGCTCTCTGCAAGCCGCCTGAAAGCCAAATTAGTACCATGCAGAGGGGTGGGAACATGTGCCGTCAGGACCCGGACCAGACGAGGAGGATGGGACTGTGTAGGTTCTAACCTAACATCCCCTTTGCACACACACAGAGCACACTAATCCACATAGTCTAATCAAAGGCATACTTGGACTGAACAGGGAAGGTGGAGCTCACGTTGATAATGAGGAGGAATATGGCCTGAAGATGTGTGTGTGTGTGAGCGTGCCTATTAGTGCATGCGTGTCTATGGATGTGTGGTCGCTCACATGCTGGTGTGCGTAAGCGTTTGATATCGACACCGCTGCACGCATGGGTGTGTGCGCTCGTGTCTTCAGGTCGTCTTTCGGCGCTCGCTTGGCCGCGGACAAGATGTGCGAGGCGGCACCGCATATTGTCTGTCTGTGGCCGAGAGCCGGCACGCACGTCTGTATGCGCACGCATGCATTCCTTTATTCTCGAGCTCACGTGTTTGTGCTGAGAGGCCCTGCTTCGAGTCCTCGCCTAGTGATGTGAACATGGAGCGCTGAAAGGTCATTATTTTGATTTCAGAGGAGAGAACGCAGGGAGAGCAGCACACGCTCCATTCCGGCTACGGGTGACGCAGTATTAATCGCTTTGTGACGAGGCGTCTGAGGGTTAAAACAACAGCGATGTGTGGTCTCATTACAGTAGAGTGTAAGAAAATCACACAGTAATTACGCACTCATTATCCTCAGGGAGCTCAAATCCAGACGGACTTTGTGGAAGAGTGTGTATCCCGCTGCTGAGTAGTCATTCCTGCAGTCGCAGTCCTGTCTTCGGCTGCCATTGTATGGACACTCAAAGGGATTCAGTAACCTTTGTTTTAAAGACACACAGTGAGTGTAAATGTTTATTTCAGACAAGCACAGGCATCCGAACACTTCTACAAACAATATACTTACGCATGACATAATCCCATTTGAATGCTGAGCCGCAGCTCATGCAGCTGTCAGTCATCATATACACACCTGTGACCGTACACCTCAGAGTAGTTGTCTGTCTGACCGCTGCGCAAGGTCACATACTCCTTGGGGAAATCAGTCTGCATCTCAGCACAGTAAATCTGGGGCCAAACACATTGAGACAACAGATGAGAGCCCATGCGTAGGCTGCAGGTTGAGTCATGATGTGCGAGGGAGCAGTTCTGACAGGACAGACACACCTGTAGGACCCGGGATTTGACTCTGAGATAGTATTCCCCATCTATCCTCACGCCCTGCCTCATCTGGACCTCTCGACAGGAAGCGAACAGCTGGCCTGGGAGAAGAAATATGAAAGGAGGCAGGTGGGGGGTTAGCGCAACAGCAACTTTGACACTGAAGTCTGCCTCTGAAAGTCATGATTTTGAGCCACTCAATTTGTCCAAGCCGCTCGATAAACCTGTCGTCGATAAATGTCAGAGGGCTGGCAAAACCTCATCTCAATCTCATCAAGCAGGGCCATGATGAGGGATTGTAACCTGGATCTCGTCTTCCGAAATGAGAGCCGTTGTAAGTGTCTCATTATTTGTGTTGCCTCCTCTGTTTCCCCCAGAGCCCTGCAGAGCTCATATCACGCTAATTAGCTGATTAGCATTAATACTTGACCGCAGAACTGGCCGTCACCCGAGCATATCATTTTAATTTCTGCAGTGCCTGACTTGGCAGAAGCCAAGTCGGGAATGAACAGCCCAGTGCGCCAGTACTGAAACATCTGAAATGTGGGGGAGCGGACCTACAAGCTTTGGCCTGCTGCCGGGTTTTGCAGCGCTTGGAAGTTCACAATGATGGCTGCTCTGGCCCCGGCACACACCCCCGAGGCGTTCTGACAGACTGTCCGTATCACCATTTGTAGAAAACTGCTGACTGTCTATTTGTTGTTCCACTAAGTAATCACTCCAAAGTGGAGGTCGCTGTTCCGCCTAATGTGTTAAAGCAAAGCAAAAAGTTGAGCTTCTATAAACGCAATCAGATACGGTGTTGGTTGCCGTATACAGCACAGTCGATTTAATACCACCACTGTACACATTCCTGGCTGCCAGTAAGCACTGCATGGATCAGAAAAGCTTGAAAAGATGCTAGATTCTTTTGACTTTTTGTTTTTAACAGCCAAAAAAAACCCATCTGGGTATGTGGAATTAAGTAAGAAGGGAGAAGAGAAGTAAAGAAAAAAAAAAGGAGTTTGACCTACATTCTCTTTCCTGACATGAAGCTTGAGACTCGGGTCTTTCTGTGGGACGGCAGTGTTTGGACGGTTGGCCTTTGGAGGTCACACACTCCACTCTACGCTCCATCACTCCTGCCCCACAGGTCTGCGAGCACTGTTACACAAACAAATACACGCAGAGAGGCATTCAATCCCACAGCTGCAAAACAATTAACAAATAAGCCGCAACCCGATCCAAATCCACAAATGAGATTTACCAGCAGAACCGTAAAATGCACAAGTCATCAAAATGTTTTGAGAAAATGGCGATTAGCTCGAGAGAGGGGGGTGAGGGAGGATTTTGCACTGCCTAACAAGCTTTTTCTGTTTCACCTTGCTCCACGGGCCAACTTTCCAGTAGGCTGTGTGCGGGCAGTCCCTGAGGAGGCACTGCCGAGTGCCAGGAGGGTGGGGCTCGGGGCAGTGGGCGCTGGCAGAGGTGGACTGGGCAGCGGCGTACGAGCGCAGAGGCTGAGAGGAAGGTACCACCGAGCAGGACACTATACGCTGCTGGTAGCCCATCCCACAGCTGGCAGAGCACTGAAACACAGACACACACAGACACACACAGACACACACAGTGACGGTTAGTAACACTTGGCATTAGTCAGTGTGTGCACATTGTGTGTGTATTGATATGTTTGTTCATTTATTGATGGATTTCTAATGAAATGTAGAATATATAGAATATAAATAGAATATAGATGTCCTAAAATAATTTGCGGACAAGAAACATTTAGATATTTTTATTCATAAGAAGATATAAATAAAGGAAATATTTCAAGCAAAAATGCAAAACATTCATTGCGGTCCTTTAAAATACACAAATCTCCAAACTGCCATGCAAAGAGCTTTGTTATGTATTTCAGAGGGTGTTTTTTTAAATAGTGTAGGGTTAGGGTTAGGTTTAGTTTGCTGCTTCAGCTTTTCAAGCAACCTGAGGATTACACCACTCCATCTGAGAATTTGCAACAGTTTTCACAATGCCAACTTCATTCACTGTATTCACTGTATTGCTTTTTCTTTTATTCCCACCTGTGACCATTCGCCTGTAATCCACATGTAGTGGCAGGGAGTTCCCTTGCACGGCTGGCGTGGCGCTGGCTGGGTCGACGGCTCACAGTAATCATCCTGGACGGGTGTCATGCCTGGGCCCATGCACGCCACCTTCCTGCCTCTCGTGCCTTCTCCGCAGGTTGCATTACACTGTGAGGGAAGTGTAGCATGGGAAGAAATAAGTGAGAGTGAAGAAGAGTTGGCAGAGGGGGGGCAGTGTTGTACTTTGAGCAACGACATCACTGACTCAGGCTCCTGCTTCCCTCTTTAGCTCTCCAAGCGGGGAGTCCTTATTATGTTAAAAATTTACACAAGTGGGGAAAATTGAGTGCTGTGTGACAATGGCAACATTTGCACTCAGGGAGCACAATCCCAAACATGTGCTCTGGTTGACATAAAAGATTAAAGTTAGGCTGGTTTCCCTCAGGCCCAGCAGTGGTTTATGGGAGCATTTAAAAGTAATGATTTAGACCAGAATCTTAAAATTAATTTATGTAAAAGTCTGGTGTGTGTGTGTGTATTTTATCACAAGGCATTTTTTTTCACGAGAACAGAAAAGATTTCATGGCCAAAATGTGAGAGAAATGAGGCTGTAAGTTCTCAAGGCAACACAGAGAGGAATCCGAACACCGCAAACATTCCTGCAGCAGGAGGATACAGCGCCTACATGGTGCCCCCCTTTTGTGCCTCACTTTCGAGGACAAAGCAACGGGACATTAAAGAGAGATGAGCAAGAAAAAAAAAGCGCTCTGCTAGCGTGACACAGAACAGGGATATCCAGCGGGACAAAAAGGAATGATGGCCATCTGTACTTTGAGATTTGATTTATATATACTGGCTGATGGTTATCGCCAAAGCCCTCACGACTGACGCAAGAGAGCGAGGGTACCTGCAGGTCGTCCTTTTAATGATGCAGAGAAAGAGAGTGCGAGCGGAGATCCCAGCCAATAAAACAGCTTAATAAGATGGTTAAACATCTGTTCATCTTTCTCACCCTGGGAGGAAGGAAGGTGGGGGGGGGGGGTTATAGATAGGAAGAGAGACAGAGAGAATGAGTCTGCACTTACTTCTTCCCATTCGCCGGCGACCCAAGTGTAATGTGTGCATTCTGCAGTTTGGCACGGCCGGACGATGGCAGGACGCTGCCGGGCATCACAGAGATCTTGTCTGACACGCCCAGTGCCTTTTAGTCTGCAGTAAACGTCTCGGTTCTGAACGCCGACTCCACAGGTGACAGAGCACTGGTAAAACACAGAGCGCACATCTGACTGAGTGCATGGCACACATATTTATTCTTGTGTTTCTCATTCTGTACAATACACAAGACATAACATACCTCTGACCTCAGTTCTCTAACAGAGCTGATCTTAAAAGAAAAGGTTTAGTTTACTCTGTCTAGACAGGGTAAACAGCTTCATAATGTCCTCTATGACTCTGAGTTGCATTATGGCAAATGAAGAATCCCATGTTTTGCAATTTTTAATCAAAACTATAGACTAAAAGTCATCATAGGCCTGCTGCTTCAATTTTCACTGGTCTTCTTAAAACCTGTCTTTATTGAAGTACAATACTAAACACTAGTGGTCCTTTTAAGTGAAAACATACAATTACAGGATAATCGTAGATTCATTTATTTCACTTTACACTCATTAGTGAATCACTTTGAAGTCACCCATATTTGGATATCTGACTGAGAGCGGGATGCACAAATGCAAGCATTTGCTGCAAATGTGCTCCAGTGGCTGAACACAGTACTGTTAATGCTGAGAAAAAAAAAATCTGTGGTCGAAAATCTTTTTTTACTCATGTACCACTTAGAAAATAAACTACTCACACATTTAACCACTAACAAGTTCATTTTGTATTTCAGTAATAATGTTTGATTCAATATAACTTTTCCAAGACATGAAAGTCTATTTTAAGAAGCAAAATGTCTTCAATCTCAATATCAAGACGATGGAATGCACTTAGAAATAGGAAAGACACATGAATCTGCATCTGCACTTTTTTCTGCATCTGCAACTTTTTTTGGCACATACACTGGGTGAGAAAGTTGAATGGGCGACATCTTAATAAATCCGGTATCCAGCTGTCTGAATGTCTTGATGAGAAAGCGAGCAGAAAACAACAAACATGCCTTCTGAACCTCTGAGATATTTATTTGTGATGTGATGAATGGCATGAGACGACAAGCCATAAAGTAAACTCACTTGACAAAATGTATCTGAAAATTTGACAAGAGCCACTATATGCTACTGGTCATTACAGCCCAAGTGTGTTTTACTGCCTATTATCTCAACTTGGCACCTGCAGGAGATAGACTGTGTTATTTCTTCTTTCAAAATCTCATAGACTCAATTACATGTTTCAAAATGTTTGTTTGGTCTATTGCATCAGAGTTCCTGCTTTGATGGTCCGGAACAATGTACTTAATACATCCAAAGCTGGTCGGTTGATTCTCTGTGAGACGTATATCTGGGGTCACACAAAGGTCTATCTCAAACATCTCTTTGATGTGCTTTGAGATGCATACCTGCATACTGAGGAAGCACTCTGTAAGGCTCGAGCTGATCAGCCTGATTTCCCTCCGCCTCTCCGGCAGACCTCAAAGAACAGCGCCAGGCCTCAGCGATTTCACACAGTCAGAAACTCTGCGCATTATACAGCGAGTATCAAATTCCCCGAAAACTTCCAGATGTATTTGCGTTGTTCGCTTCTCGCTGAGATTGTGTGTTATCATCACAGAGTGTGTGTTTGAATGTGAAGGGTCAAGTCCTTGAGTTTGGAGGGAGAACAAAAAGCACCGTAGGAAATCTGACCTTCAAATCAAAAAATGGCTTCTTTTTTTAAATCTTAAAAAGCATGAAAACAGAACCTGCTGTCAAAGTGATTATAGTCACTGTTAACTGCTACGGCTAAAGAAACCTGATTCTTTATTCCTGCACAAGACCTGTTTTCCTTTTTATCAGAGGCAGCATGAAACTATAGGAGACTGTTTTTTATTTAAAATGGTGTTGAGTGATTTTAAAGACTCAGGTCACCCAAATTACTGAGCATTTTTACTAGTGATATCTAGCCATGCATAATTTCAGCCATAATTTTGTTTAATGGCCAGGATTCAAGGTACCTTTGGATTTCTGCTGCCACTCCAATGAAATAGATATTAATTCATTTTTATTTGTTCTGTTCAAAGAACTGAACAATATTATTTGAAAATCTCTCTCTTCGTCTTTTTTTTTTTTAGCTACTTCCTACCGAAGAAATAGACCGCATAAAACCTGTTGATAGACTGATCTGTGGATTATCTGCTGAAACAGGAAGACTGTTTCTGGAAAACAGATGACTAATTTTTATTTTTTTATATATTTTGAATGCTGTTTGCTTTAAATGTCATTTGATGCTTTGTTTCCCTCCACTGATGTAGGCAGATATTTAAAGATTAAATCTCAAAAACATGAAAATAAAACCATAACTCGACACTATCAGCATAACTTGAGAGCTCTGGACAAAAAAAAGAGAAAATATTATTCTATCTTGTGTCCTTGGCTCAATGGGTAGTCCCCCCCCCCGGCACCGTTTGCCCATTACACCCCTAGTCAGAGGTGAGTGAGAGGGACAGGTAGTCGTGGAATAATTCAAACGGTGGATGCTGAGGTTTCAAAGTTGTCACATGCATGGATATTAAGATATAAAACATGTCTCTATGCTCTAGTTGAGGATTTCATGGTTGCTGGTGGTATGTGGAGGATGATGATTGCTTCCAGACACCAGAGAGAAAGAGACAGATAGAGAGAGAGAGAGAGAGAGAGAGAGAGAGAGAGAGAGAGAGAGGACACCCTCAAACGACGGGGAGTGGCAGGAGTCTTGTGGAGGGAGGCAGACGGGGGTCTCCATGGGCCTTCATGGAATATGTTAGATTTTCAAACAGGGCTTGGAACAATTATTCAGGATATTTTGGCATCTTTGAAATAATGGACGACCAGGAAGGACTCAGCCAAGGTGAAAAAGAAAATATGTGGTGAAAAGAAATATTTTCAGTAGCTGTAATAAATATTATGATTGTACATACATACATATGTACATACATACATCAATCAGAGGATGAACACAAACACATGGTGAATGTTAATATTGCTCCATATGTTCTGGATATGTAAATAGTCACCTGTTTTATAACACGTACACAGTATACAAGCTCTCTATATTTATTGAGTGTCTTTGAACACATAGTGTGCTTGCTCCTCAGGGTAATCTGTCGAAGCGAGACAAAGAGCATGACAGTTTGGTCTACGACTTGTGATAAATTTGGTTCTGAATATGTTCCTCCCTGCGGGAGCTCCATGTGACATTGAGCCAAAACTTTGTTGCGGCTGCATGCATTTCATCTTACTAGCAGATATCACAACTGTGCGGTCGGCTCCAAGATGACTGCGACCTCACTCCCCTGGTGACTCATACGCATGGCCTTTGCCCCCCAAGTTTCTGGTTGCACAAGTGTACAATGGCACAAAAACTCGCTGTGCTTCAGGATGTATGTCATTCCCAACATCATGCTTTCATCTGTATGGGAGGCCAAGCACAGCTATATTAGCTGCAACTCTGAATCCCCATGTTTGCTGTGTTTCATTAAGATAGCGTGCTATGCATTCCAACAACAAATACATTCTTAATAAGATTTAGTGTGGGGAATGCTCTCGAAACATACTGGTCAGTGTGTGGTCTGACGAGAAGCTTCAAAAGGAGAATTCACTCAGCGTAAAGCTGTACTACAGATTACACTACACGACCACGCATCTTAACAGTTTGCCTGAGTATTTGAAACCTGACATCTAAATGTCAAGTGCACTACATAAACACTTTTACAAATCCAGCCTGTGGTGTTTAGTTCACACTTAAGGAAATGACACATTACGCTTGAACCAGAATAAACTGAGTGATGATTGGACAGGTGCTCTGTGTGTACATGTCCTACATCTGCAACCTCTGGGAAGCCCTCGGCTGTGTTTGTGCTTGTGTCTCAGCTGTTAGCAGCAGTTACTGTTAGTGTGGTCCCTAAGAGGCCCAGGCTATTTTGTGAGCCAGTGGAGATGGTGAGAAAAGCAAACATACCTCCCTCCACCTGTTGGCCTTCCAACTGGGGCATCCCTGTGCCCGGCAGGCCTTCTGTGTCCGCGGCCGGGGCAGATGACCGCAGTGCTCCTCCTCTATTTTGGTTTGGTTCTGGTAAACACAGGCTATCTCCCGCTGCTTTGTCCCCCGGCCACAAGTCACTGAACACTGGAGAGGGAAGGGGAGAGAGGAGGGACGGGTGTTGGGCGGAGGATGAAAGAAAAGCAGGGCATATTAGCAAAAGATCGTTCTGGATCTCTACTCATGGTCAAGGTTATAAAAGTATAAACATAGTAAAGTTAAACTGTGCTGAAATTAACAATGACAGTGAAGCTAATGATTTCTTATCTAACCCCCTCTCTTTTTTTCAGTGCAGTCTATTCAGCATTTCTAAATTCTATTGAGTGAACAGATGTCTGAAAACACTTCTTTTTCTGGATACCCAGAATAACCAGAATGCAGATTAGTTCACACCAACCACTCATTTGCACTAATCTTGTGTACTCTACACCATGCTTGTACATACTATTTATTTATTTATTTTACTTTTATTCTATTCTATTTTTTTAACTTACTTTTTTACTTACTTTTTGTGTATAGATGAACATACTCTGTTTCTTTCTTATTATGTATTTCTGTATTTGTATGTTACCTCTACCTCATTCTGAGAGCGTCACCACCGGAAAAGAATTCCATGTATGTGCGAATGTACTTGGCGAATAAAAACGATTCTGATTCTGATTCTGAATGTTTATATCAACGCCGTGAGAGCCACACATAAAATTCACTTTGCCACCAAAGTCTGTAGAAACAAAGCACATCAACAGAACCACAGACGTAAACATTGGTGCACAAGAAACTTTCTCTCCGTCCCACATATAGAGGATTTAGACCTCAACACAAGAGCCCTCTGTGAACCCAACAGCTTCCTTGTTGCATTTCATGGCCAAGTGAACACACTGAAAACAAATTTAACCGAGCAACTTAAATGGATTTCACCAAAACCTTTCTGTCAAACGCTCACAAACGGCTGGAATGCAGCCAACTATTTAACCTGTAAACAGAGGAATTACTTATAGAGCCGCTGTGAATGGCCGAGGCCGAGGCGAGAGGAAGAAAAGATGCAGAGCAAAACACGGATGCATGTGCACGGCGAGACAATCATCTGGTACGAATAAGGAGCCCAGAAAGACTTCAGGAAAGCTCGAAAGACTTCGAAGAAGAAGGAGAAAAAAAAAACACGATGAATAAAAACCAGACACCCTGATGAAAGCTCTGAAAAAGACTTTGCCTGAGATTTCAGATGAAAATATTCTAGTCTTCGGTCCTCATGAGGCCAGACAGCAATTAGGGTGGCCGCTATTTCTGCTTGACGAGTGAGCGCCCCCATACAAAGCCAGTCTAAAAATGGAGTGCCTGAATCGAATACACAAGACGAGGAGAGTTACATTTTGTCTTAGCATATTTTCCAGTCCAGATAATAAACATAATATTGCATTGTCCTCTAATTATGATCTCAGAGTGTTGCATAACACCAAACATGCTTTTTCTCCCTATGTATTCATAGTGCACGACATACTATAGATGATGCACCATGGAAAGAAAGGACCTGAATTCATAAGTACCCCTGATGATTTTACTTCTCTTTCTCTCTTTTCTGTGAGTAAAAATGCTCCGAAGTCTGAGTATCCATTTGAACCCTTCAAACAAAGCCATCTCCAGCCTTTTCTTCTGAAGTGTGGTGCAGGTTGTGGTTGACACTGCGCACACATGCATCGTACACATTGTAATTACCGAGGCATTTTAAACACAGGGCTTGCTCAGCTGACGGAGAACATCAAAGCCCAGGCCAGAGCTGACTGACTAGTCCCGGGCATAGCAGATTCACATACCCGCTGCACACTCACTCAAAAATGATAACAGAACTCCCTCTACCTCAGACAAGAGCAGAGACAGGCAAACATGTAGGAGGCTGGGGAGTTTGGGGGAGGTGGGGGGGGCTGAGGCAGACGGGTAGCCCCTCCTTACTGCTGTAAAAGCAGCAGGAAAAAAAGAGAGAAAAAAAAGGGAGGAAGAAAGGAAATCGCACCCATACGGGCTACATTCCCCCAGCTGAACTGTATCTGCATTTTAACGGTGGGAGAAGAGTCGCTGCACGGCGATGCGCTCCTCCCTCCGCCCTGCCAGCCTCATCTGTCAGCCATTAGTTAATCAGGGCTGGTAACACACGGCACAGAGAGCTGGCACCGCTCGTGGGACCAGAGGACAGCTTCACCTCTGAGAGCAAGAAGAGGGCAAGGACTCTGGGACCTCTGCTGCACCGATCCACAGCTGGGCCGCTTCACTCACCAGCAACCACTCAGGTAAGACTACTCCACTTATCACTTACTTTAAGCCACTGCAAGTATGACAAATACCGCCTAGTTGCTCTTATTCTCTGAAATACTGCAGCCTGGTTTTGGTGAATGTCGTTTTTAAAAAGGATGTTTGCATGTCCTTTGATAGTTGGTGCCTGATAATCAAAAAGAATACTTTGTACAATTATGGCATTTTGTACTAATAAAACAGTGAATGCACTTTATCTGAACTTTTATGTATGTCATATTTAGTTCACATTGGTTATGTTGCTGCACCAGTCTTCAAATGTGTTGCTGAGGCTGTTGTGAATACATGGAAAAAGAGTTTCAGGGACACTTTAACATGAGGGAGCAGAGCAGCTCCTTGAGAAAAAGCACATAAATCAACGGGTCTCCCGGGAAACGAAATGCTCTTGAGGCAGCTTTGCCCTCCCACGTTGTCCCAGCAATTAATTTCACATGATTAGGTGGGTTAAATCTACTGTAATCCAGTGGGGTTCATCTAGGCATAATGTGGATTACGTAAAAATGGAATGACTCAACCGCTTTAGATTTGGCACAAAGTTGAAAATCAGCCAAGTAAAACAGCTTTTGTGAGTTTTTTTTTTTTTTTTTTCCCTGGGAGAATAGAACTTCTGTCGAGAGAGACATAATTGATATTTAAAGCCATACACGAGGAACAGACAGCTCTTAATTGTTCTTTTTAGTGTCTACAAAGCGACTTTCTTGATTTGTTAGTGTTTCACAGTTCTGGAATAAATTACATAATTGAGTGCTAAACCAGACCCAGTTAATTTGTGACTTTTCTGCGTGCTATAAAACCATAAAACCACCTGGGGAGTTTTGGACATGTCTGATTTTGATTATATTAAAAAAATGTGATTTCATGCAAACAAATTTCTTACAGATGCATTTCAAGGGGCTAATCAGACTGATATCAGATACTTTTTTCATGTCTGATGCGTTTATGTCTTTGTCTACAGTAGGACTGGCAAGCTGACCCCACCCACTGCTTTACAGGTAAGTCGAGAGGACACATGGAAACTGTTAGACATCCAAGAGAAAAGGGCTTCGATATCTGTCACTCATCCAATATGGGAATCAAAGCAGTTGAAGGCATACAGTTCTTTACAGAGAGAGAAGGCCACTTCTGCAATTCATATCAAGCCTGCTTTGTGTGCGAACGTACAGTTTATTTGATCACCGATCACTACGGCCTCTAGCTGTGCATGAAAACATTTATTACTGCGAGAGCTATAATTACACTATTAAAGTCTTTTTGTTTGGTGAGAAAAGCAAAATTGTGCGTTGTGAAAACAACACTTTATGTTGGGGCGTAGAAGACCCTCATCATAACGTGAGTTTTGCTAAATGTCAAATTTAGTCAGATCAGGGATAAATATATCTGTTTAGTATTATTGTCTGACACGCTGGTTTATTCTGAAATAACATGATGAAGTTCTAGAAATTGTACAAAAAATATGAAACAAAATCAGTTTGAACTACAGCCAAGTTGGTATCATAAAAGTCTAGAAGATATTGTGCATTATTAAGTATGCAATATAGGCTGCTTAAAGTCCATTTAGACCACAAAACTGGTATGTTTCCTATATTTAGTGGTTCCAAGTGAGACCACGTCTGAAAATGTGAGAGCCAAGGTTGAATTCCGATCACATTGCAGCACGTTTGCAATGCAAGAGGATGGTAATACCAAGCATATGGTAACTGGAGTTACATAGACTCTTCAAAGGAGCTCAATGCTGACCCGGAGCAAGAACAAACTTGCAAGAGTAGACTGTGAAGGGAGTGTAAAATTATACCCTGGGCTACATGTTGTCAAGGCTGTGAGATACACAATGTTCAAACAAGGGTAAACCGGTCTATTGGATCAAATGTGGATCAAATCTTTATTTATGTGTAGACCAA
This sequence comes from Terapon puta, assembly GCA_028564955.1. Lineage (NCBI taxonomy): Eukaryota > Metazoa > Chordata > Actinopteri > Centrarchiformes > Terapontidae > Terapon > Terapon puta. The sequence continues at coordinate 7,987,086 of JAOXYL010000090.1, read as the reverse complement.
ATCAAGCAAGGAACAAATAGTAATGGTTGGGAACTGAGTGCACTTTGAGATAGTGAGTGTTTTTTGTCAAATCATTTTCCTTATCATTGTATTCTCTGCTCACATAGACTAAACTGCAAATCAGAGAAAGACGAAGACAAGGGGAAGGAGGACTAAGGGTCACTGAACCTTCAGGCTGCTTTTCTGTTCATGGTCTTGCTTTGCAGGGAGATTTCAAAGACAGAAGTCAAAACAACACATGTTGTCAACATGGGAACAGCTGGTAAGAGCGGCGTCATGGGGCAGAGGAATGTCAAGAGTCATAGATCTTTTATCCATCAGGCCAAAATAGCCACACAGACTTGTTTGAAACCATGCACAGGAGCGGTGTGAAATACTAACATTTATATCTCCAACTTACCTGCCACTAACCATTATTAACTTTATATATTACAATTTGTACAAAATGCTTTTAACCATAGACCTCATATGCTGAATTCACACACTGTATGTGCCAATGCATCCACATGCAAAATAGATAAATTTTTCACACACTTAAGTTCAGTATAATTATTTTTATGAGTTTCAGATGTGACAAGTTATTTTTGCGGTATTAATCTTCTTAGCATAGGGCTGATTGTAAGATGTGGAAATAATTTCCTGTCTCTGTCAATGCAGCTCCAGCTCCAGCGTACCTCTGATTGGCTAAAACTAAACAGCATATTCTGCACTCCGTGCCAAAGTATGACTTCTCCATATTTTAAAGAGTTAAATAAACAATCTGTTGAGTAGGCATATACAGTTTCTTCAACACGGTTTCCTTTTTAAGTCAACACCACTCAGAAAAGATACACCAAGCAACCATAACTCGAAATGAAATGACAAAACAGCAGAGTTTTTCCGTCTGTCCAAACATTCCACTGAGAGCTTTTTCCATTACTACGTTGTACTGAAACAACCAGCACTGCTTAGATCAATGTTGTGCTGCAGATGGGGTAAATGAGGAATAGCTATGGAAAGGTTAGGAAAAAAACTCATTGTTGATGGCAAAACTTGAACAAAACAAACAGCAGACCAGCTTTAAAGTCATAAAGCATTGACCTTTGACACAGGACATTCAGGTCTAACTCCCTCTTCCTGCTAAATGTTACCCAGCTGCTTTTCTCATCTGTCATAGCAACGAGCATGCCGCAGCCTGCATACAAGGAAGTGTAGAAAAAAAGCAGGAAAGATTGTGACAGAACATTTATAATTAAAAAAGACAAAAAGTATGTACATATATACATACATACATACATACACACACACACACACACACACACTATTTCACAATGTTTTACAGCCCCAACAATCAGGAAACTGATTGGCAGATTAATAAATGATGAATGTAATACCAACACTAAAAACAAAGCGCACAGACAATTCAGACAATGGTGAAATTTTCCTCTCAGTGTTGATGTTTTTCAGCAGGCAGTGGAGAAGAGACTGGCACTGACATCCTGTAACCGATCACATCTGTAAATCAGTGGCCTCGCTAATGTAGAACGATGAACCATGAGAAACAGACCTGGCAGCTAGCTAATTCTCTGCACCGTGCACACACTCACAGAGTACGGTACAAGAACAATGAAAGCATCGTAGTCTTGTATGATGGAGTTGAAATACAGGACTTTTATCTCTGTTACTTAAAGTAGGATGGAACACCTAATCCATCACTGTCTCTGCCTTAAAAGGGGGCAAAAGCTCTTTGACAGAGATGTCGAGCCCCACCAAGTCCATTTCACTCCATCAACTTGATAGCAACGACAGGCCCAAACAGGACCAGGCCCCATCAAGTCTGACGTGGACGTACGTTTGAGTGGATTCTAGGAAAAGGCTCGAAACCACTTTATGATACTTGACTGACGAGCTGAGGAAAAGCAGGCGCCCTCTACCTGTGTCAAAGCGAGGCCATGTTCCCGATCCTTCGATGAGCCTGGGGTAGACCAACCTAAATGCTTCCAGACTTTCACGCCCTGTCT
>JAOXYL010000090.1:7964180-7985025 GCA_028564955.1 Terapon puta | reverse complement strand
CCTTACTAGATGGGGTCTTCTCTTAATTTCTCCCAATGCCCTGCACAGACTCACGGTGGTCTGGACTGAGCCTTCCTACCTTCAGATGGCTTTGCTTCCACAGGGACAGCATTAGTATCTATTAACCGCTTTCTAAGCTATGATAAATAGTGTGGATGTGTGTGCAAGTACCAGAGAGGAAAATCTATATAACAGTGTGCAATATGTTAAACTTTTCGTCATCTTATCCAACTGCTTGACCCAAAAGAGACTTCCATTCCTGCTGTGATCCAAATATTTTGAATCTTCAGATAACATCACGCGGCATCTGGTTTTCTGCCCCCCCAAGTCTTAATGGTTTGCCAAATTCTGCAGGCCACAGCGCTTGACTTTTAACCAGCAAATCATCAACTCGACTATTTTGCTTTCTTTCAAAGGCTGAACCGAAACATTATCTCCCGACTCAGATTTAAATTAAAGCCATGACAAGAACCATGCTCATGAGGGGGGAGACCTTCCGACCAGGCAGCCAGCCAGCCAGCCAGCCATCGCTTCAACCGCTCACACTCGACTGGCATATGGGCAACATCAGGAAATGCAAGCCCCAATGATGTCACGACCATCTGACCCCATGGTGACAGGTTTGGCGAATGTTCTTGCCCACCGCCCTCAGGCCAAAGTCAAGTATGTCAATGTCGTGCATGTGGATTTCATTTGAAGCAGCATGATTAGGGCTCAGCCGTGGTCCCCCTCCATGGGAAACCCACTCTCGGCAGGAAACGGTATGTTTTTGTTAGCAACAAACAGGCATAAATTACTAAAATGGTGCCTCGGTTGCCAATTTATCACACACAGCCGTATTGTTGCTGCTTGCACACGTTTGACATCGACATTGAGTTTAAGGTAATTACTAAGACTTAATGATATTTACATTTTCCTGATAGTTTGTGTTGAATGTGTGTCTGCAATTCTAAATTTGTGCAATAAATGTGATAATTGTTTTGTGTCTTTTCTTTCTTTCACATATGACAAATGCGCTTTTGATGAGCTGTGTTAGGAAGGTGAATACAGCTTTGACAATCGTTAAATCAGAGCTTCTGTAGATGTCACTGCAAGGTTAGAAATTATTTTAGTTTAGGGAGAATATAGAAGCAGATTTTTTTTGTAGAGACAAACTAAAGGATGTTTGCAAATTGCTGTTGGACATTATTTTACTGTGAAAGAAAGCAAACGTAAAAGATTTTTCTCATCAAATATGTGTGAATATCATTATAAAATCACATTAATAAAGCCATTTCCTTGTTCTCTTTAGGTATATTAAATATGAGTTAAGACTGAGGAAATGAGGTCTAAAATGCCTTATATATAATAGTATCTGTGGGATAATGCGTTCTCAACAGGGGATTTAAGAGGAGTATATAGAGCATGTGTGAGATATAGTTTTATCAAAATGTATTTGATAAATAAATCAAGTCAATTAATGAGCCACTGCTGTGAGCTGATGTGATTAACATTGCTGGTCAATATAGCAATCGAGGTGTTTTAGCATATAAAAATAAAATGTGGGACTACTGCCACCAGAAGAGGCCATTACATAAGGTAAGACGTCCCTTGAAGCCATGACAAATATTTTGACAATGTTATGTAATACAAGAACTCACAGACCATATTTTCCTCTGGTGTTCAAAAAGAGCATCAGCTCTGAAACACTTGATATTTCACTGGGACAATGTTACGTTTTTGGGTCTATGAAATGGTTCAAATATTCATGTATGTATGATTGAAGTTTTTATTATGAAGGTCATTCATTAACTTATTATGCCAGCCTTTGCTAGATTTTAACAACTGATCATAGAGCTGTATTAAAAGAAAGCTTTACCACAGTAAGTGAATAAGAGTTTTCCGATTATAGAATCCAGTAACTTGGTCTATCTTTGGTCTATGGTAAAATATTTACTCAGATTTCTATTATTTCAATGTATTATTTCTCACACATGCACTTTAAAATCTTTTTGTAATGTGTTTTCTGCTTTAAATGTGTGTTTTTGTTCTTCTTTCTTCTGGAGAAAGCAGGATAATATCAAGCACCTAATTTAATAAGCAGTTTTCTGTAAATACCGGCTTTCCAGGACTTTCTTTTGGATCTCGTCGACCAAACAACCCTCGCCAGCATGAATTAATACCAATTATTGTTGTAGTAAAAGTAATACTCTGTCGGTCTCCTGCCAAATGCATTACAGAGAGCTCCATTAATGCAATGGTAAACAGATGTGCCACCCAGAACCAAAGTTTGCCTTGGACTGTGTATGTTTTCTCCGGGGAGATTACAAAATAAAACGTTAAAACACATAAAAAGGAAAAAGCCTGCAGTGTTTTTACACAACATAATGCAGAGGTATGCAAAGTACTACAGACACCATAGAAATAGAGTTTAAGTATGCCCCAAAGACTCAACTATTATAAGGATTACTGATAAAGGCCACTAAACAGAGTGAAGTCAATTGAGGGTCAAATACCAAAATACCCCATAATGACCCACAAGTGAAGTCTTTACTATGAGCTGTTTACAGTAACGCACCTACAGACTATATAATGGATAAACATACTATATATATGTTGCATGCATATGGTTTACCAGACTATATAAATGTAATACAAAGCCACTGTATGTGAAATAATAACTGCTGTGATAAAGCAATAAACAATATGTTTCAAATTCTTCTATTTGTTCTGTACTATATTTCATTTTCCTATCTGTGTCTTAGAGGGATATTTGTAGGATTTATAAGCTAGAGTAAATCCTTTAGAGCACAAACTAAGTAAGGTTGCTGAAGATACAGTCCTGCATTTTGTTCATCAGTAAAATATTGCATTGAGAAACAACACAAATTCCACAGTTATGTTTCTTTAATAATCTTTACAATGGGGGAAAAAAAGCTAATTCAACACGTTAATGTATTTTTGAACGTGACTGAAATAAATAGCAAAAAGAACAACAACGAACCAAAATATGCAAAATAAAGGAAAGTTGCTTCCTTTGCACCATGGGGTTGAAAAAAGGAGTGGGAGTGAAACTGCCATGGCTGAGGAGTCTTGGTTGTAGTGGAAGCCTTGGTTGATACACACATGCACATACACACAAACACACACACACACACAGCAACAGAAGCAAAGAAACAAAGGCTGCAGAAATCCTCAGTGAGAGGGCACCAACATAAAAACAGACCCGAGTGCAACACTTCACCTGAAATATGTGTCACAATAATTTTGTGTTGCCTTAAATAAAATACAACTCAGGTTGCTCACCTGTCAAAAATGATCTGCAGGAGCCTGAGTTTGCAAAGCTGCACGACCACTGCGGAGTGCCTGACTCAGAGACCGTAAAGAGTAACTTAATAGCAGGCTGAATGGCAGTATTTCACCTGACTCTCTGGTGAAAAGTTTCATGCCTTGCTGCACCTGTAACGACACCTTTCAGAGTCGTCCCGGTGTGTCGACACTCCCTGGAGTACACCTCTGCACCGCTGCAAAAGCAATAGCAGGAACTACTTTTGACCACACTGCTGAGCTAAAATCTGCTCTTCACATTTCCTACTGGCTTGCGAGAGATTCAGATGTAAATGTGATGCTGTAACCTGCCAAGAGTTTCTAATTGCTAGCCTCGCCCAGTCCCAGAGAGCGGACTGGAAACCAACCCGGCCCTCAATCTGAAAATGTTTACACCAGTTTTAATTTTTATTAGTTTTTGTCATGCAGGATTCATTTTCCAATAAATGTTGCATGTGTAGTTGCCCCTGGCGTTGTCTGTTTGTGTCAAGCGAGCAGCGACCCTTTCTTGCATCTTGTAAATTGGCCCGACCAGTAATGCTCAGGTGACACGTTTGTATGATGACAAATAATTCAAGTAAAGTGTTACAATCAATCTAAACTGTAACAAAACATTAAAGCTGCAACAATGAATAATCTATTGTAAACAAAATAAATAAATTTAATTTGAAAAAAAAAAATCCTTCAGAAATACAAAAACTGGCCAAAGGAATAAAGAGACACAGCAACAACTTTATGAGACGGAGGTATCTGTGTGCTTTAGTTTCTTTTATGGACAATGATGAAAGTTAGAAAAGAGCGCTGAAATGTTCACCAAGTTCCACTAATGCAGAATAAATAGTCCAGAAATATGATGAACGTTTGTCTTCTTTTTCCCGACAATGCACCATCATGTAATGCAAAACTGATTAGCACCTTATGACTACATCATAACAAACTGCATTTTAAAGTTGGGCGTTTGCAGTGAAACTGAATTAAACCTGGTGACCATTTCCATCAGCACATAAATTCATTGATTTTGAAAAGCCTTTTTGTTACATATTTAAAAAAAAACATCTGCTTGTCCCCAATGGCTTGATTGTTGAAGTAACGGTTAAAGTGAAGAAAGATGTATGAATGTGTAGTTACAGTGTAGTTTATAAAGATTTATACCTTGTTGTTTTCCTATGTGACAAAGACTACATCATACACCGGACAATATACTTTACTGGGACATAAAATATCAATTCATATTTTAAGAAAAGTTCTCTCGTATAATGCTTATTTTTAAACTGTTCTGCACTTTGACACACTTACTTATAATTGAGTTTTTGGACACTGTTGTTAAGAATTACTTGTCTGTTTCCTTTTTCGTTTCTTTGCTGTTGTGATGGTGTAGATGATTTAAAATGGTTTAACCTACTAGAGATTAAGCCATTTTAACTGCATATAAACTGAAGTAAAAAAAAAACACACATTATCAAAAATACGACTGAAACATGTTTGAAAATATTTTCCGCTGTACAAACTGCATTTACTCATAGAGAGATACGAGAGGTCTGACTGAGAGCACCAGCAAAAATATTAAATATAATATTCAGTAACGAAAACTAGCTACTTGAAAAAAAATCATACTGTACAAAGATACATATACAAAATACACTGACAGTCAATTGTTGCTGTTCAATAAAGGTCATAATATTAACTCTTATACACAAATATACACTTGTGTACATCGGATACAGGGTGAAGACAGCAATAACAACAAAGAACATTTACTTCACGCCTTATATATGAAATAAATATTTTCCAGAGTTATGCCTCTACAAATATATGGCATTATTAGACAACACTGTCTCGATTTATAGGTTTTAATTTAGAGCCTTGGCTCAGAATAGAATCCATGTGTTTTCAGTGATCCCCTAAGTGGAGCAGCGTTGTGTTTGTGTGTATTTTTTTTTTCTTGATTCTAATCAGCACCATGCCACTGCAGGGCCCATCTGGGTGGGCTGGAATTGGCTAGCCAACAGTGGCGCGAGATACCCAGTGCTTACTTCAGAGTCTCCTGCAGTTTTAGGCTAAAAAACACATAGGTCTGAAGTCATTTCAGCACACACCATGTCTACTCACAGTGACGCATCCTCAGTGAGGAAGAAAACGTGTTGGAGGAAAACGAGTTAATACTATCGTACCGGCTTCCATGGTCGGCGGTGCCAGGAGGCCGAGCCTGGGCAGGGCTGAAGGTTGCACTGCTCCATGTCGGGCGGCTTGTCCAGAACGTCACAGTTGTAGTCGTTGAGCCTCTGGCCGTTGGGCCGTTGACAAACCACCAGGCGAGTCTTCCTTCCTCCACCGCAGGTCTGGGTACACTGAGGTTAACAAAAATGATGTATTATATAATTTGTTAATATGTATTATGTATTTAATCATTTTATCTTATATAATAATAAACATTAATGTGTCTTATAATGTGCTTCAGAGGGGCAATGTGGATCATTTCATCACTGACTGTAAGATCAATGTCCTTTGACCTGACTAACCTAATGTACGGTTCTGAGATTGTTCAAATGCCTGTCTTTTGTATAATAAGTGATAAGAGAAAGACAAACACAGACAGAGAAGCCATAACAGACGATAAGGATGTCACTGTGTGGGAAATGTAATATGGTTCAACGTGACTGTGAAGTGAAGCGGAATCCAATCTGTGTTTCAAACTCAGAATATTAATTCACCTCTCCCCAGACGCCGTAGTTCCACAGAGGGCAGGGTCCGGAGTCGCAGCTCTTCGACTCTGCAGGTTTCACCCTCTCATCACAATAGCTGTTGCTGCGTCCATCAGCATCCTGACAGACCACCACTCGCCTCTGGAAGCCTCCTGCACAGGTACTCGAACACTGCAGAGCACGAGTGATGTGTCAGTGACGTCTGCTTTTAACACCTGTGATGTTTAAACATGTAATAAAGTTTCTGACCTTTATTTTTTTACACATATCTAATAAAACAAAACACATTATAGAGTGACATTTACTTTTTTCTGTGTTTACCCACCAGAAAAAATCACAAGTACACAACTTATTATGATGAATCTACCTGAGTCTAACCAAAAGCAAACCCAGCTGCACTGCTCAAAATGATCTTCCAGAGCTGGAAAACATCAGTCCTCAAAGGACTATCTCAAACACTGAACAGCTCGGCCTTGACCAGAGAGTAGGTACACTCTGCATCCAATTAAAATGACACATCCCCACTGTCAACGGGAGAGAGTACATTCAGTGCTCTTTGTGTGAGGGAGGACGGCACAGGGTGAGCCTGAACAGCAGTGCTTCCAGTCAGGTTCATTATCTGAGACTGAACAGTGTGCTTTGGTGGCTGCCTCTGCTGGGGGCGAACAATGTTGTTCTCATGGATTTCACAAAAGGTGAAGTCCCAAAAAAACATCTAACAGAGACTAAACTGACACAAATAACCAGGTCGTTTGATGGAGTAACTGATTTGTGCTTACTGAGATTAAACTATTGATGACAATTCTTTAGCAGGGACCGGTTTTCTCTTCAAAACAAACCAACACACTGGGCTCTACTTTCATACAGCATACATGCACACATGAGCGAAAGTGAGAGAGTACATACCACATCACAGCTACAGAGATTTAATCATCTAAATATGAGGGCTTTCTGACATCACATAGATGTCTGTGGGTGGCATTACTAGTAATAATCACCCATTTCCTTAACTCATGTGCGAACGAATATCTGTTTTGTTTGCTCCCACAAACTAGCAGTCTGCAGTGGCGGAGGTTTGGGGCAATTTCATGTCAAAATGGACGTCAGCAGGAGACACTGCCCCAACTGCATCAATGTATTGAACTCCTTGCAGAGTCTTTAAGAGAATTTGGAGCCTGAACGTCCCCAAACCATTGAGTTTGTTGGTCATTTGTCATTTTCAGCCTAGGAATCAAGGCTCTTCCCTGAGGTAACCTGGATGTTTTCTTGGGCTACACAGTTACAGCTAGAGTCCTGACTGTCTGTATGCACACTCGCACACCATATATATACACTCTGCAGTCCTTAGTATGTGTTACAATCTCTCCTTTGCTGTCTGTGAAGTCCTTTACCATGTACGGCCCTCCGCTCTGGGAAATGAAAACATCTGCTACCGTCAAGTTAAAGTGTTTACAAGAATGTGTTTACAGACAGACACACACAGGCCTTCATGACAACACGTACACGTATATACGACGTTTGCCATACTTAAAATTCTTCACTGGCTTTCCTAGGAAAGTACAGTTTTGCACCCCAATATTGATATCAATCCGTGCACATGATAAGATCTTTCCTGTACGTGAGAGTTGAATTGAGCAAATTCTAATAGGAAATTCAAACAATAATTTGGCCACAATCATAAACATGCACAGTGCCATTTTCTCAAAGATGACATGCTGAACATACTGCGCCCCAGGGTCCGGTCCTCCACTGGTTGTCCGCTGAGGGTACGTTCCAGCTGTTGTGTCCGGGGTGGCGTCCTGGGTCCTGTGGGTATCCGTAGGGCTGGTCATTGATGCGCTGACGGTGGTAGATGGAGGAGCAGGGTGCAGCGGTGCACTCTTGCTCTGCTGCGGGCTTCTCATCCGGGTCACAGAAAGACTGGTCCACTGGCTGGTGGTAGTTTGAGCAGACAACCTGCCGGGTGATTCTTCCAACGCCACAAGTCACTGAGCACTGGGGACGGAAAATCAACGTGTTAAAAACTAAAGTGATGGACAAAACCTACAGAGGATGGTACCCCCAGCATTTATGGATTGGGTTTCTTTGCTCACTGGTACCCTGGTGGCATCCATGAGGTGACCAAATGTGTGCTACTATTGAACCCATTAAACAGTGATTCGTTTTCTCTAATTCTGACAATTCGCTTTGAGTGCTCGGTCCTTCCAAAGGGTGGATATCTCAAGTTTAGATTCAACTACATGGTCTTCATTGCTGTGAGAACACAGTACTAGACTGATTTGACTGAAGTGGAGTTTTTAATGTCTCAATATTTTGACATTTAATCTTTGTTTACTCTCTTTCAGTCTGAATTCCTTTTGCCAAGATTCCATTTATTTCGATTTCTTAGGTCCTAAATCAGCCTTGATTGATCCCATGCATTGCTTCATGATGTGAAGCCTCATGAGTCTGAGTGTTTCTGAGTAGAAATCAGCTTAATGTGACAGAAATGTAATGAAATTAAGATTCTGTCCTCAGAGTGGAATTCCAGTGGGGATCACTTCACATGAACACATGATTAAAACATTGTGACATTTTCACTGTAAATCACTCCTGAATCCTTAACTGAAAGTTTAAAAATCGCTGTGATATCTTTGGGAATTTGGCTCTCTTATCATGCAGATACACACAAACCAATGCTTAACTGTCCGAGACCACAGCAATACCAAACATCCATGTTGTTTCAGGGTGATTTTAACGATGTTCACATAAAAAAACTCTTTGTTAAAATCAACAGAGTGATTACTGCAAGTCTCCAGAGTTGAAAGTGTCTGTATTAACTGGACTGAATCGGATACAGTGTCGGACGTTGTACTCACAGGAGACCACTCCCCGGCACGCCATTGGCCACAGGGGCTGAAGCAGGCGGAGGACTCGGGCGGGCGGGGCAGGTGGGCACAGTGCGATTCGTCGGCCACGCCTCCCTGGGCATCTCTGCAGCTGACATAACGTGCCCGCTTCCCCTTGCCACAGGAAACCGAGCACTGGAGGACACACGGATACAAGCAGAGCTGAGATCAACATTTGTCTCATGTGGAATTTAAAAAAAAATTGTATAGTGTGTTGTTTTTAAAGTGATGCCATTAACTGAGTCCTACCTCTCACTACTATCATTACCCTCTTTTTTTGACAGTTTCTTGTCAGTTTCACTTTTTTACCACATTTCCAACTTGTACATAGCATTTTTTTATTCTTATCTACATAAATAATCTTGTCAGCACAGTTTTCCTTTAATTGTTTCTATTTTTCTATATTTCTCTTCAAGCTGACAAACAGCCGTGGCCTCAGGTTTATTTGCTTGTTTGATGTGGACACGTTTCACCAGTCTGTGTAATATTTAGCTCGTTTTTATAGGAAGATTTTTGCAGTTCAGTAATACTTCCTGACATCACGTGGCTATGTTGTGAGAAATAACAAAAGCCTCTTAGAGTGTAAAAGATACGGCAACATTTTTTCGTGACAATGATATATTGTCAATTTTTTACCTGGTGTCAAAAATAAATGCTTTTATGTTTTTCTCTAATGTCCTGATGTGACTCGTGGCTCAAGTTTCACCTGCTTTTCTCATCGCTGTGCCCCCTACCACCTCAATGGGACATCACAGTAAACAATTCTGAGGGGATGAATGCGTAATGCAATCACATGGCTCCAGCTCAAGTGGGCATGCTAATATCTCTCTATATCAATGACACTGAGGAAGATGGCAGTTCCGCTTCTCTGGGGGGGAAATGCATGCATGTGTATGTGTGCATAATGGTGTGTGTATTATGTGTGGTGTCTCTAAGACCACACTGGCGCTGGCCTCTGACATGTGAGCTCACATTGACTTTCAGATTGACAGACGGGGTTCAATCTCAGAAACCGTAGACTCGTGTTTAGATGAAATCTGGTTTTCATTTGTGACGAGTAACAATGCAAAGAGACAGAGGGGCCTCTCAGCCCAGACAGTGGAGCCTGTGTGTGTGTGTCTCTGTTTATATGTGTGTGTATGTGTGGGTGTGTAGGTGCAGCAGGGGGTAAAAGAGACAATGCCACAGAGGATCATGGTCCTGTGCAGTATATACTATCTGAAGGAATGCCAGCATATACAATAAAGTTTACTATGTCAATAAAATATTTCCAAACACACATGCAGCAGAGCCATCATTACTCGAGTGTGGTTTTCCCATATTAAACATACAGAAACACACACACATATATACGTATACAAACGTTTTCATCAGTGCTCTCATTTTTCATTAGGTAATTTTGACTCCAGAGCCCAGCAGATAATTCCCCTCAAGCTAAAAACACACAAGCACGAATGAAACAGTACAAGAACTTGTTTACCATTCAACAAAACCGCACTGCTTTTGTATATTCTTTGGACCGAATAAGGTAAACCTGCCGAATGTAATGTGCTCTGACAGACCCAATAAACCCTATTTGTTTCCTTACCGCAGTCCAGGAGCCGTATCTCCACTGAGTCAGGAGCTGAGCCGAGTTGTCGGGGCGAGGTGTGCTCTGTGCCGGGGAGGCCCACTGACACGCCGGCATCTCGCAGTCCTACAAAAAAATAAAATCAGTAAAATGAGTAATTACTGTGAGTCATTCATCACTACATTAAATCGGTTACGTGCTGGGTCTTTGCATCCGAGACTCCCTCAGATGCGAAGATCCAGCGCGTAAAAAAGAATTGCAAAAAAACAATCAAACCAAATAAAAGATGCTTGGTTATTAGGACATTGAGTGTCTCCAGCTGTAAAAATGTTTTAACATTTTATTGCCTTGTTCCATCTCCCAAAGCTTAAAGAATCTGCCAACACAAAGACCGGCCATACTGTGAAGACCACGCTTCCAACAGCTGATACAGATCACCTATCAGGAAACTGAAAGGTCACTGGGTCAACGCTCCCTGCCTTCAGTGTCCATCAGCGTCTAAGAGCCCTTGTGCTAAACACTTGAACCACTCAGGTGAAGTGTGCTGCAGTCGTATGGTCTTTGTCCACCCTGACTTGGACTTGAGGTCAAAGCGAAGCAGGACAGGCAAACATTTAAAGAGGCTGCTGATGGCGACCAGGTCACAGCCTTTACTCCACTGAAGTTTGTATGCTTGATTTCAGAGCATCGTCAAAGAGTGAGGATCATCAATACTGAGGCGAGCGGGAATGTTTTGATCCAATCAGCAGGTGACAGATAAGAGCTGTCTTTAGCTTAAAAAACGAAATAACTCACTGACTGAACTGACAAATCTCACCTAAATCATCAATTGTAATTCAAGCGGTTGCTAGACCATGCTTGAGGTTGCCTGGTTTATGTCATCATTCACAATGAATGGCAGTTGAATTGTTTTCCTCATAATCCAAGCCCCCAAATTTGCTGATTGTGCAAATGATATGTGATATTTAAAGCTGCACTAATCAATATCTTTATCACAGCAATGGAGAAAATGTGCAGTGTAATAGGAGTTGCTCATGGTGTCACACCCACTCGTAGTTTTGCTTTTCTGGTTCACAACTTTGCTGTTTGGTTCAGTTACTTACTACGCCATTAATCTACTTTTTAAAGCCACAGCAGGCAAATATTTTTCCCAGGAGTTTGTGGAGACCAAAAGCAAAGCTAAAAAGAAAGTATGTACTGGAATCTTAGCCAATGGATCATAATTCATTTATATATGTGGCCAAAAACATTCCACCAAATGAATGCTCATGTTGTTCATTGTCTGCTAGATGTTTGCTTAAGTTGTAACAGGCCAATCTTCTGCTTACAGCTATCTTGCAGGATTTATTTAAATGTTATAATAACACAGATGATCAAAATCTGGCATGTCTGGTTGTAGGATTCACAGTAATTATCACCTATTTTAGTGGAAGCATGTTTTGAATAGACCTTATGTGATGCATTTTACATCTGCAGTGAATCCTATATACAGCATTAAATGCAGTCTGTCTCTTATGACTTATGTTTTTAATTCTTTACAGCAAAAGCAAACCACTGATCTGGGACAAATAGGGTTGAATGTCGTATGTAGTAAGCAGTTTGAAGAATGTGTGTGAACTTTTTTTTTCTTTCTTTACCTGACTGTCTCTGGGCCTCGCCGCCGCATTGCACTCTCTGTCATCTACTGTGTCACCGTAGTCCCCCGACACACACCTAACAGCTCTCATCTGGTAGCCGTGGCCACAGGTCACCGCACACTGAAAGGCAAAATCACACACATACATACACACGCACAAACACAAGAGGGGAGAAGCCCAGTCAACCGCAAGTTATCTCAAACTCTATCTCAGTATGTCAAGGTTGATATCTTAGACGGGGCCTCAGTTGAGGTTTGGCCGAGCGAAGCCCCGGTAAGTCTCTGACATGCATGCATACACAGACACACATGGAGACATGCGTCCACATACACACCCGCAGTCTCAGCTCGACCCTTTACCTAATTCTCAACTCGCATACGGGGCCGATCCGACCTCGTTCGGCAACACGAGAGCAGAGGAAGTGCCACACGATAGGTTTATTTGAGCAGCAAATTATAATTGGACCAGCATTAACCATCCAATATATTCCAGCTCTGTAAATACCACTGTCTGAGTTCATACAAACACTTGTGGGAGGGCATTAGAGCTACATGTGAAGACTACACTATGAATGGCCAAAGCCGTCCATTCATAGATGTTGCATTCAGTTTGTGCTCTATCCTAACAGGGCTAAATCTATCCAGACACAGTTGGATGCTGGAAATCTGAATGCATAGGAAGGTGTGTATGTATGTGTGCACCCAGGGTCAGGTTTAGTCTGACAGGATATGAAGGCAAAGTGAAAGCACCATGGAGGAAATGGCAGCTGGAGTCAGAGCACACTCCTCCGTAACTTGCCAGTATATCAGGTTACACGCACACACAGAGACTCGAAATGTACACCGTCACCCCTACATGCTGCATTCTCTCTCTGTGACCACACACACACACACACTCACACAGAAACAGATACTAGGAAAACTCCTAGAAAGCGAGCCGCACATGAAACCCATTTCCTCAAACTCTGCATCGTGTCACCTCGCCCCAGTGTGTCTAAGCCTCATCTGTGTGTGCGAGCAGGACTCACCGCTCCCCAGACGCCGACCTGCCAGGACGCGCACTCAGGTAGCTCGCAGCTCCCCACAGCAGAGGGTTTGCTGGATGGGTCGCAGAAGTGCTCGCTCAGCTTTTCGTCCCCTGCTCCCATGCTGCAGGATACTTGTCTGTGCCTCATCCCCTTCCCACAAGTCACCAGGCACTGCGTGATGATGGTCGAAAAAGTGGAGAAAAAGCCATGAATACGAAAGTGGACATTCGCATGGGGACATTCAAAACCTCTGTAACAAAATAGTTGGCAGCACCACCAAATACCTCCCCTATCTGTCTATGTCATTAAGGCAGGACAACACATAAAATGTTATATGCAGTTGCAATAAGATTTATTGCAGTGAGATTTATTGCAAGTGTGTCACAATTTGTAGATGTATGCTTTTCCGGCCCATTTCTGGAGATTAACAAAACATGCATTTAAACCTCTGAGCTGCATTTTGAATTGCTGCTGTGTGGATGCATGTGCGCGTACCTCACTCCACTCGCTGACAGTCCACTTCGGACACGGTTGCTCGTTGCAGGTTTCGGTGACCGCCCGCTGGTATTCGTTGCACTCCCTGTCCACCAGCCGCCTGCCCAGGTTGTTCATACAGTAAGACTCTCTGCTACGACTCCCACGTCCACACGTCTTGGAGCACTGCGTACAAGAATACATCAAAATGCAATTATCATATCAGTTTTAAATTAAATATACATCAACACAATAATACATCTTTGCATGGAGTGGAACAGGACTTCATGATATATCTGATTATAGTATAGCCATCAGAAATGTGCTCCTAAATGTGCCTCCTTTCAAATTCTGTTCACATAGCATGCATAATATAATCCTTCCATTGACTATACCTGTGACCAGGCGCTGTACTGCCAGCTCTTAAGCAAACAGTCTCCATGGCAGGGCTCTCTGGTCTGAGGTTTGGCGGCGTCTCCACAGCCGCTGGCCTCAATCCTCTCGCTCTGCCTCTTCACCAGGCTGTACTTCATACACTGGACGTCCAGGCTGCGGTAGCCCGGTCCACATTTAGCAGAACATTCGCTCTTTCCAGCAACGTGCCACCTGTGTGAGAGAGAGGTTGAGAAAAAAAAATCCTCTGTTGGGAATTTGTTCTGCGATGTGTGTGCGTGTGTCTCGAAGCACGAATGCTGACCTGACTTCACACTCGGTGTTGCAGGGCTCAGTAACAGCAGCGGGGCGAGGTAAATGTTCACAGCGTTGGTCCGATACCTCAAGGTGATCGCTCTTACGCACACACACCGCCTTTCGTCTTCGCTCACCTGCGCGCACACACACACACACACACACACACACACACAGATAGGGTTCAGATCAGACAAACATCTGGCAGCTTGCTTGGCAATATATCACATTTCTTCACCTTTAAAAGTCTGACCAGCTTTCTAACATCCAGCCCTTCACGACACAGCCTCAGGGGTCCATGTTGGTCTCAGACCGCACAAACACACCTCTTTACTGAATCCCACCGTGCACTCTGACCCGCTGGGAGCCTGACTAGCTTGCTTCTAAAAGGAAAATTTGAGGGGCTTAGTCAGGTTAAGGGCCAGGCGAAGGGGAAGGTATCGGGGAATGTGACCGGCACGGGGTCACATCGGGGTTGCCTGGAGGGGGATTTATGGGAGGAGGGGATGAGGGAGTAGGTTTTTAAATCCAGAGGTGTGTGTAAGTGATGCAAAAGAAGTGCTAATCCTAATGTGCATTGACACTTGGAGCCATGTTCATGTAATGCGCTTTCACGTCGTAAGCTGTAAGACACATAATGGTTCCAGTAAAATTCACACTTTTGCTACAGATTTTTTGTGGTTAGTTATTTTGGTTCGTAGTCGGAGTCGTGGTGAAACGTGTTTTTCAGTGAGACCACAAGGTTCTACAGCAATAAATCTCTCCAAACAAGAGCACATATTGCAATTTGTGAAATAACTATAAGCCCAAAGGCTTTTTTAATATTCACCGAAGCCAGAGAGAAATTATCCTGTTCCTTATGTGGAGACTTGGAAGCCCAGCTGAGACCTTACCCTGACAGATGCGGTTGCACTCGAGCCAGGAGCCCGAGGGATCCCACACAAACTGCTCCCTGTGTTCCTCAATAGGTATGTTGAAGGAATAGCGGACATCTGGGTTGTAGAGGTTTCCCACACACAAGACCTGTGGAAACAGTGGTGGGAAAGGCGAGGTCAAAAGACTTAACAGCACTTTTCTTATTATGTCTAAATCCACAAAGAGATATCGCCCTTTTAGTATGTTGGCAAGTGAGAAAGGGTTGAGGTATTTGAGAAGAGGCTCAATAGAAAGAAGTAGGAAGTGGGCACTGAATCGATAAAGAAAATATTAGTACTTGTAAACATAAAAGAAGGCAGCTTCCTGCTAATACCTGCAGGATGAGCTCCTCCTCGATGCGATCCGTGCAGTTGATGCGCTCCACTTTTGTGTCCGAGCCGCTGTACTCGATGACAGTTCCCTTGAAGGTGATTTCCCTTTTGAACATGGCCACCACAAAGTTCCCATTCAGGAGGGAGTTGGACTGGCTATCAGATAATGCTGGAATAGGAAACAGACAGGTAAAAACAACAAATGTGTCCGTAAACAACCCAGAAATGTGAAACGAGGGAGCGTTCGGTTCATGAAATGAGTTCAACTCTTGCAGAATTGAGGTTCTTGGGAATGTTTATGAGATGTGGCATTTATCATTTTAGCCTATACGTTAAAGAAACAGCCCTTGAGTTGCCAGCCTATTGTATTGCAAAGGCATTGCTGCAGGGGAGGTATGTTGAAACACTGGTGGTAAATTGCAGTTATTTGGAGTTAGCCTGCGTGACTCTTCCTAATAACTGACATTGCAAATGCAAGCAAGGGAGCTCCCCTGACTGCAAACACAAACAAGTACATAAATATAGGCACACAAATAACACACAGGAACACATGGATTGACACTCACACTCAATAACACATAAAAAATGAACGCCGACCACTTCTTTCTATAACTGGAACACTATGGTTTCAAGAAACATGCAGTTAATTACAATCTGAGCATGCATGCCGAAACAATGTATGTGATTAAGTCTCTAGACGCAACTTTGTTTACATTAACGTCTGTGCATTGTTGGATGCCAGTTCCAGTCTCCAGTCCAAAGACGACCGTGAGGTCTGCGGGTTTTTGACAATGATCTACAGAGTCTGGTTGTCATCACTGATGCTTTGCAGAATTGGAGGAAAAATAACAACAGAAAATGTGCAGAAACACAGCCACACACACAGAATGAACTTTAACATGTATGAACATCGCAAAGTTCTTTTGTGGCTTTTGCTGAAGCTTAATTTCCAAATATGTTTACAGTCTGATGCTTGAACAGTATAGAAAAATGGTTAACATGACATGATGGCACATGACAAGATGACGTTTGTAACTTTAGGTATGCTTGTTACAGGTCAATGAAGTGTCTGAAAAAAAGGGTGTTGGACCACCATGAGCGTCCAAAACAGCCCCAGTTCTCACTCAGCTCTGCGAATCAACTGAAGGGATGAACACTTTTTTTCTTTCTCCTTCGACTGAACAGCACTGTCAGTCCAAAGTTTTCCACAGGTGTTCACTTAATTTGGTGGGCCACCAAATTAAGTATCACTGAGTAATTTTTATACTCATCAAATCATTCAATCATTGAACTGAAAATCGTACCAGAAAATGTTTACTACACTGTCAATTGGAGAGGCTGCTATTGAGAAGATCACCACACTTGTGCTATAGTGCTAAAATGAAATACAAAAATATCAGCAACTGAGTAGTACTGTTTCATGATTGCTTTCTGTGTTGATTTCTCCTCACTTTTTTCTCATATTTTGTATGTGCAGAGCTTCTTTGGGAGCAACAACTGCGAGGTGCCTTTCTTGTGTGTGCTTGACAAAGCACAGCTGGACTCTCTTTGATGTCACTGTGATCTCAAGGATTCCCCTTTGTGAACTATTTTCCCCGATAAAGGTCTGGTGAGGGAAAAACTTGGCTTTGTCATCAAATGCTTTCCCTCGGACCCAAATGTGCAAGGACACCATGACATCGTGAGAAGATAAGTAAAATGCATTTATACAGCACCTCTCTCGATCAGGCCTCACAAAATGCTTCACAATAAAAGACAAAAAGGGACACATAAAGAGACAATAGAGAAGAAATGAATTACATAGATAAAAACTAAAAGGGGAATCTTAACAGATGGGTGTCAAGTTGATTTCTAAAAGTATGACAGGAAAGAACTTCAAGGTTAAGAAGCCACAACTTCAAAAGCGCAGCCTCCTTTTTATCTCATGAGCGCGGGGATCTTCTCAAAATGCTTTCTATGTACTGTACCAGCCAGAGTGACTGAACTGACAGGGCGTTGCAAATATCAACCACGTTTAATGCAGACGCTGCTCGCTCACTGTGGCACTCAGCAACTGCGGGAGACGGGCTTCTCACAGCAGCGTGGCAACCAGACCCTGCCAGATGTGTTTTTTTGACAATTTGACTTAAAACATCTTGAACCTGACTTGAACCATCTGAAAAAGGGCACCCACCCCTTACAACACAGTCAGAACCATCTTTCCCCTGCTTTTTTTTCTGTCTGTCTGTCTTTCTCTCTCTCTCTTTCTCTCACACACACACGCAGACAAACACACACACGGACAGAAACAGACACACGCCTGGTGGGTCCATCTAACCCTATACCCCTATATCCACTTTCATGCGGCCTGGGCTCCACATGCCTCTAATTAGCACCTATTGCTGCCTCATTTATCTTTTTCAGGGGCTGACACTCCATTTGCTTTCCCTACCGGCCCTCTTTGCCATGACCAGATGGACCAACGCCCCTCCACGTTTCCTCCGCGTACACTCAGTGCAAATGACAGCTTCCTTTCCTTTATGAAAACGGTTTGACAACACTTTGGCCCATGTCTCCTCACCCTCCTTCGCTAAAAGCCTGCCTCTAGAGCTCTGGGTCACCAAGCCTGGGTGGTTTATGGTCATGTTAGTGGCTAATGGCATTGACCTATGAGATGAAAACTGAAGGGGTGTAATATATACATCTTATTAGGTTGGACTGCTTCCATTTTGGATGGGTTCTTCCAAGAAAACCTGCAATTCGATATAGTGTTGTTTAAAACCCACATCGTTGCACTGACACACACACACACACGGCACACTCACCGAGGTAGTTGTCGTCTTCTGGCTTTCCAGAGTAGCTGACCTGTTTGATATCGATGTTGGTGGCTCCAGCTGGGATCCGCACCACTGTGTTGTAACCTGAAGAGGAGGAGAAGGCGGAGAGAGTGAGACGCAGAGGATGGAAAGTTACACAATTTTAAAGAAGTCTCCAAAGGGGAGCAAAAAGTATAACAGCAGTGAGTGGTCCCACCTTGATTTTCATAATAGCTTCACTATGTTACACCGAACCCCCGGTCAGGGAAGTCCGCTTCCAACCACTGGGGATTTAAATGTCACACTTGGAAAAATACAAAAAAAGGTCTAGTCCTCTCAAATAACCCGCAGGAGGCCTTGTTTTAGTCTCGGAGGCCCGACCGTGAAATGATATGTAATTATTCCCTGGACCTACCTTTGGCCTGTAATTACTACACCGCGCCTGTTGTCCCACAATAAACTAACATAGAAAACGAGGGAACGAGAAGGAGAAGAGAGCGCGTGAAAGCCAAGAGGCGACAAGAAAAATGTAGGGATGGAGAGTGAACAGGGACCAGGGTGGGAAATAAGCAAACATAAGGACAATTGCGCCAAGAACTAAACTATTGAAGGAAAAAAAAAATCAAAAGCGTGTCAGCAAGTATCAAACACTGTGAGCTGACATTGATTTATATCTGTGCGCTTCTTCTCTTATTCTTTGTTCATCCAGTTTTGGATGAGATCATCATTTTGCCAATTCTAGACTTTTCTGTCCTCTGTTTAGGCAACGTGTCTGTACAGCTGCTAGTGTTTAAACAGCACTGAAAAGACATTTTCATTATAGCGTCTCAAAATTTCAAACGATGCCAGCCCTGCTCACGAGAGAACCTGAATGATCATAAACTGAATCCAAATAGCAAATGTAACCTTGTACAGTTCAAACAAAGAAGAGCAGACAGGCACAACCCAAAGACACAGTTGTGTTTTAACTGCGATTTAATCAGTTGAGTTAGAACGCTTTCTTGTTTATGGCAACAATTTGAGGTTTACAAGCGGGAACGTTTCATCCATAATGTTCTCACGATGAGCAGCTGTTTGATGAAACCACACTTTTGTATTTTTGTCCACTAAGTAAGTCCAGTAAAATGACTGGAGGCTCAAAAAGATTCACACTGGTGTAATATTGTGTAATAATGATATGGACAGTCGTCAAATTCTTTCATTGCGAGGGCTCAGCTCGAGATTTGGAACCAACACGTGCTCTGCCATCTGGCTTTCCAAGGGCTTACTGCCGCCGTCAAAATAAAATAAGAACTGAATAGAATGACGAGAGGAGAGGTGAGGCCTGGTGTGATGTGATGGATAGTCTGACACCTTGAGCCACTCGGGGGCAGCACTTGGTTTACATATCTTCCCCTCATCAGCCATGTAGATCTTTTTCACAAATTCACACACACACAAACACATACATGCACACATACACACAGGCATTATGAAAAACCTACTCTGCATAGTCCTTCAAAATAAAGCCGAAAGCTTTTTAGCACAACACAAAAAAACTTCGAAACAGTTGTTCTTGGAGTTCACTGTTACTGTTTTGTGCATCACGTCCACCCCCTTACCAAACTCTGGGGACAGGATAAGCTTATAAAAAAAACACACGGCCCCCCTTTGAGGAAACATGGAATCCACAAGTAGTCAGAGGCCTCCGAGATCCCCCAGCTTAGCAATTGACCACGCACACAATGCTCCGCCACCACAGAGTGACCCCGAAATGAACAGTAAACACACCACCCCGGGGGGAGAAAAAAACACACAACCGCGCTGCACTGAAGGAACGCTAGGGTTAACCTCAAACATGCTTCCATCCACCACGAGCAAGGAAGAAGACTGCGTATTAATAACCAGTGAAGGATAATTAGAGGGTGTCTCAACCTCACCCTGATGCAAGTTGTCAGAGGATGCTGACTGGATTGATGACAAACATTTGCTTGTTTTGTAGCTGTAGGGACTTCTTTTTCCATCAAGAAACTGGAGGTTTTTAACTGGAGACAAGAACCCTCTCGTTCTTTTAAATGCCGAACAGGAAGTTAACAGGTTTTATCTAGTTATAGACACAGGGCTTGTGTGTAAAGACTTGTCTGATTTATGCTAAAATGAACCTCCACAATCATTTGAGATTATCATATTGGGCAACATCACTGTTCCGCCTGTTCCACCTATAAAAAATACATAACCACAATATTTAACTTTACATCCACAATCCGACACGCTCGTCTTTTTTCTTGGGGACTTATATACGAATATTGAGAGATGCAACTGCTTTAAGTCTCGACTTTAAAATTTGAAAATTTAAAGACTTGACTAAAGACCTGGCAAAAACACCAAAGTGTCAAGATTTGATCTCTTAGAATACTTAGAGCAGGCAGGTCTTGCATAGCTGCAGAATGCAATTATAACACATAAGGCAGGAATAAGCTGGTATGGATGGATTGATGGATGGATGGATGGATGGATGGATGGATGGATGGAT